>ML787107.1:96027-129866 GCA_009831015.1 Picea engelmannii
CCATCAAGATAGATGAGTACCTCTTTTTTAATTTATCGAGCTCGAGGAGGATAACACATGCTCGATATAAATCACCTTCAGTAAGTTCCTCTTCCTTTGTTTAATTAACTGGAAGAAGTAAGGATTTGTTCCCAGATGGGCCCTTCAATGTGTAGTTTAGTGATTCCAGAGAAGGAAAACTTGGTGGTTTTTCATGTTTAGAGAGTCTTAAAAGAACTTAAAGGCGAATCCAGGGTTGTCATTTTTCATAATCTTAGTCTCCAAGGTCTGAAAAAGAGATAAACTATTACTCAAAAGAAGCCCTTTCGAACCTTTTAGCGAGTGTGAAAGGAAGCAAGATCACTCGACAATATTTTCATATTTAGAGAGTCTGAAAAGAGCTTAAATATGCTCCAGGGGTTTCCTTTTTCATATAAACTTTACCAGTTCTAAAAAGTGAGAAAAGTATACTCGGTTACATTCTCATGTATTTATGAGCGTGAGAAAGAACAAAGATTATGCTCATTAGTGTTACAAGGTTACCGAAAGACACTGCTTGGAATCTTGTAAAACAAAACTATTCTGGGCACAAGACATTAGTAACCTCTCGAAAAAATGACTAAAAACCCAAAAAATGACTTTATAATAAGGATAAAATATCAAAATTAACCTATCAAATATCAAAATAAGTCAAAATTTCATTTTACCATTTGTTCTTTACCATTCTCCTCTAGATTTTGGATTTTTCACCTCTTTGGAGCGTTTTTTGAGCGACAATCGTGGGAGATGTGAGCGATCATTTTCATATTCGTCCATACCAGGTTAGTTGTCTCTTCCTTCTCATCCTTTTTCATGGGGTTTTAATGCATTTTAACCTTTGTTTTGATTGTTCTAGGCTCCTTAGGAAGCCCTATAGCGCCGAACCAGATCGACTCTGCCTAAAGGCACTGAGAGGAGCACCAACCAAGATTTCAGTGCATTGGTGCATATGTATAGGGCATGCTAGCGCTCTGTAGGTTGATTTGAGGGAGCTCTAGGTGCAAAAATTAATTTTGTTTTGACTTTTTGGCTAAATAGAGCCAAGTTTTCTCCATAAGAGTTTGACTAATGAGGATTAAATGTTGTATTTGTAGATTTCATCTATAGCTACCCATGATAGAGTGGAAGGAGTGTGAGCATGAGTTTGATGATATTGTCACTCTCCAATACCCTCAAGAAAGGGTGGCTTTGTGAAACTGTGGTTTTCTCAAATACTAGTTCAAGCTTCAAAACATGATAAAATAAGTATTATTGCTTGTGTATTTGATTGGTTTATGGGATGACGCTGAGAAAGGGTTCTACATTGGACCACACATGCTTGAAATCAAACTAGATGATGTATATTTTCTGATAGGTCTCTCAAGGAGAGGGGAACCCATTCTCTTGTCCAGACACCAGACAATGCCTCAACCGACCGAGGCATACATTTCCAAGCATTTCATACCAGGGTCATGGTTGGTGGGTGGACAAATTGTGATAAAGGATGTGAGAGATTTAAGACTTTGATCCATTCTATTTTCCATCACCAAGTTGGTGGGGAGAAGAAATGCTCACTTGGCTTCTAAATCACAAATCTCTTATGCCTTACAATGTTTAGAACCCAAATTGTTTAATTGGAGTGCAGGGTTCCTTAGAAATGTCAAAGAACAAATATTCAAATCTAGGAACAACAGGCATAAACAGTTTGGATATGATTCCTTTTTGGTTTCATTTTTCTTAGAGAGGGTCCCTCAGATGTAGCCATAGGTTGCATTTATATCACATCCCGTGACTGAGCCTCATATGGAGAGGTGGACCATCCTTTCCCCTAGGTTGGGGAATGATCCCTCATATTTTAGATTCACTGTTGACTTCTTCGCATGGTGGAGGAGGAAGTTAGTGGTTATTGAGGAATTCCTCTATGCCATGGTAGATTTCAGAGGTAGCACTGACTTGGTACTTTCGAGGGCATCCAATGGGATGAATCAGGTACAAAACATAACCTTGCAACATATGCTTTGTTGGTTTTTTATTTTATATGTTTTTGGTTGTACAACGAGGAATCTAAAATATTTTGTTTTCATCATACAGATAGAGGTGCTTCATGTCCGGTGGAGATGTTGACATTGGGGTGTCGTGGAGATGCACAAGAAATAACTTAGCATGACAATGAAATGTTATGGCTTTGAGAGGTAGAGAGGAAATTCTGGGGTTTGACGATGGGTCTCCCACCCATCAGGAGGCGAGATGCACCTCTACACTTACAGTGACATATAGTTGGGGTTCCCGAAAGCCTCAACCATTTTCTTTGTCGGGTGACATGAGAAGTGGTGTGCTATGCAGAGCACAACATGATATAGGATAATGATTAGGGTCCTCAGTTGATTTTTTTATTCTTATGATGATATTATGGGCATGAAGGCCCAATTTTTTTTCCTTGTTATGTACATTTTGATGATGTATTTTCAAAAACTTTTGCTATCACTCATATATATATATATATACACACGAGTTTTACAGTGCCTATCAATGTTATATTTTTGTATTATGTGATGTTTTTGTGTACATATGATTTTTATTTCAAAATGTTTGATCTATGCACAATATACCAATCTAACTTGTAATTAGATAATGAATTCAAAGTTGTATTGAGTTCTCTCCATATGTGTCTGTAATGGAGAAATCCAAACGATCTTTCGAGACAATGAACCCTTAGGTGGATACATAGTAAAACTAAGTTGCGAATGTCATACTCACGATTAAGTTGACAAACCACGAGTTGAGAGTCTAGGTTGAAAATCAATTGAGTTCTATCTAGAGAGGAGGCTTCAGTTAAAAGTCCGATGATGACATGATATTCTTCCACATTATTGGTCGCAGATATGAGGCAAATTCCTCCTCAACTCACCAACTCGCCAGAGTGGTAGATGACCTAAGCTACAAAAGCGATGTTCTTGGTGTGTTGACTAGCACCATCCACAAACCTAAAAAAGATGGGAAAGGGTGATGTCATTTGTGCATTCAATCACAAAACAAAGTATAAGAAGCTGAGATAAAACTTGTGCACGCAAAATAAAAGACACACCAAATCAAGCTTATATAGTACAATAATGTACAAATCACACATGAGAGATATTCTTCGATAGTACTTCTTGAGTTAAATCCCATTTAGGGGCTCACTGAGAGATATTCCATCATAGTTGACTAACTCATAGGTGCCTCTATGTAGAACACGTTTTATGATATAAGGCCCATGCCACATGGGTTCTAGTTTTCCTACCCCCAACTTGTCATGATCTTGATAATAGACTAGGACCATTTCTCCTTCTGCAAAATCACGAGGTCGGATGGATTTGTCATATCGATGTTTCATTCATTTTTGATACGTCTTGTTGATGAGAGAAGTATCACGATGAGTTTCATCCAACTTGGTTAAATATAGGAATCTTTCCTCTTTGGTAGAAGTGTGAGGTAGGATTTCTATGATAAGTTTCAATGAAGGGATCTCACATTCGATTGGCAATACTGATTCTATGCCATATACCAACTGGAATGGCATGAATCCAATTGCGTTTTTCACTGAAGCTTGATATGCCCAAAGTGTGGAGAAGAGTTGCAAGTGCCAAGAGGTTTTGTTTCTTCCCACCATGCATTGGAGCATGGTATTCAGGATTTTGTTGATGTCTTCAACTTGTCCATTCGCCCAAGGATAGTAGTGGGATGAGTTTTCATGGCAAAAACTCATCTTGGTGCAAAATTCACTCATTATATAGTTCTAGAAATGTGAGCCATGATCAACTACAATATCTTGTGGGACACCAAATCGAGTTATGATGTGGTTAAATACAAAGAGTATTGCAGTGTGACCATCATTAAGGAATGTAGGCATAGCTTGAACCCATTTAGTGAAGTAATCAATGATAATGATGATATAATTGTGCCCCTCGGCTGAGGTAGGCTTACATTGCATAAAATCGATGCTCCATTTTGCAAAGGGGCTGGCGACGATAATGGGATGTAGCGGAGCAGGGTGGGTACATGCTTTCTTATGAAATATTTGATAGGGTGTGTTACACCTCAATATTACTCGTTTTGATAAGTGTCGCAAGTGTCGCATGTTCCTCCCAACTGTCGCAAGTGTTGCATGATGTTTGCAAGTGTCACAAATGTCAAAAAAAGCATACTGCCATGATGACGACACTAAGGAGACACTCAAAATACCTCATACACTTGATTTGGAGGAAGGAGAATGATTAACTAAAGTCAAGGAACTCTTACCACCTGAACGGAGCTCTCAAACTAGGGTTTTGAGGGAGAACGCTCCCCTATGGCATCCTTAGGAGCACTGGCGCTCCCCCACAAGGTACTGGGGAGCGTTATAACACCAAATCACCCCTCTGAAGGAGCGCTACCCATATTTGAAGCACTGGAACTCCCTTTGATCCTACTAGGGAGCATTATAGCGCCCTGATGCCCCTTTTGAGGGAGCGCTGTCTAATCTGGGTAGTGGTTGATCTGTTGAGGAGAATAAGGGGAGGATCTTTCAAGTTTGGAAGGCAATTGCATTCAAATTCTTGGTTCAATCAGAAGATCCCTGATATAAGGAGGAAATTCCTCAACCTACCCTAAAGATAACTCAAGAGGTTAAGCCTCTCTTAACCTATATAAGTAGGCTCTATGATGGTGGAAAGGGGGAAGAATTGCAAGCATGAAACCTATGATCTCATAGGAAACACACAATGAACTGAAGGAAATTGATCAGTGAAGCTACCATCATCCAAGTTGTGGATCTTTTGAGCAAGGGTTAGACAAAGGGGACTTGACGAAGCTGTCACATTCGCATCTACGATTGTAAGTTACTGCTGTCGTTGTTCTCATTAATATGACATGCTTGGCTTGTTTCTTTCTAGTTTGTGTCTGATTTTACATGAAATTATCTCTGATAGATAGATCTATTTTCAAGCTAATATCAATAGAGTAGGAAGTGGTCGTAATTTGTTTGTATACAGGGCTCATCGAGGAGCGAAATATTGGAGCTCAAATTGGAGCGTGCAGGAAAAAATGTCGATAAAAAAGTACTTCTGTTCTCCTTCCTCCTCATGCATTAGTTTGTATAGATCTGAAAGGAAGTTAGTGTCCACTTTAAGAACTTTCTATCTTAGAGTTAAGGGTCTATCTCTTTGAGGCAATCTACATGTCCGCAGGGAGATTTTCCTACAACAGAAACTGGCGACTCCACTGTGGAGTCCTCGAATCAAAACCTTTCTTGTTTTGATTTCTCCTCATAGACCTTGTCTCACACCTTGATTGTTCTCAGACCTGGTTCACCCCTTTTTAATTGATTTCATGAGCTGATTGAGTCCCTATTCCATCACACTCAACTTGATTGACAATATTAGACTGCATTTTTTGGATTTTTTGACATTTTAAGAGCTTTTTGAACCTGGCGCCCCTGTGGCTGTGTTAACAGAGTGCTAGCACTCCCTGACTACTTTGCACAGAGTGCTATAACACTTAGTGTCCTTTACACCAGAGCGCCAACCCTCTTTTGGCCAAAAACTTTCCAGAATTGCTCTTTTCAGGGTTTTACCTTTGTGTTTTCACTTGCTGAGACTCCCTGTGAGTCAATGCTTCTTCCTTTTTCAACTTTGACATCCTTTCTTATGAGGAACAAACACCTTGTTGTTTAGATTTTGTATCCTTCTTCACTATTGTTTTTGAGTTTTTCTACTGTTTGGAGTTTGAAACCAATGCACTGCCTTTCTCTCCTTTTTGACTAAGCGAGAAACTTCGGTGAAGGACAACAGAAGCCTACATATATTTTCATTTGGTTCTAGTTAAGGTCATTATTCTTCGACATTTCTTTTGGTGTGAAGTTCTTTATTTTTCTTTGATTTTTTCTTTTCTTTCGCTTCTTGTTTTGATTACAATGAGAGGGTGTATTGTTTGTATGAAACTTGCTTGTGTTGGTTTGATTTTCATTGATCCAAAAAGATAATTGGCAGGACAAGTGTTGTTTAGAATTAATCATTATTCATATACAAACAATAGAGAGACATATTCATGATTGATTTTTCATATTAGAAGGTATTTTAAAAAAGTTTTAGCACCACATCGGATTTGATTGAAGAAAATTCGTTTGAGGACATTCCCTATTAGTGCTTGTTAGTGAAAAGAACTCTCTCTCTCTCTCTCCCGTAAATAGATGTTCATTGAAAAGAAATGAATGCTTATCATCTTTAATGCATTTTTTTTGGAGACTGAGTCATAATTCCATCCGTTTCACTTCCATGCACCCCTTTTGAGTAAAGAACAACTATAAAATGAACGCTAATTAAAAACTATCTAGAACGTTTTCTTCTCTAGGATCCTCCACCAACAGTAGACTAGGCTTAGTACTTTGGATTAGGCTGTGAGCATAACTCTCCAATTTTTTCAAAACAAACATTAGCATCCTGAGCTAGGGAGAGTCAAATCCAATTATCGTATAAGTCTGCCTGGGATTTCCCCCTCTCACACAAGGGTTACGCACGAGGTCACATTCGGGAGAGCTACAGATATTATCCCTCCATGGTTTGACTGATTGTAGTGGTCAGATCATATTATGGGGATTACTTAAAGGTAAATCCACAATTACTGAGTGGAATCCTTTCAAGTTGATTTCAGGCTAGATACCCTGCCCGTACGTTCAGATCGGACTGTCGACTGTACTCACCCAGGGGCTGACTGCGAATTGGTAACCTTAGTGGCCATAATCTTTAGGGTCTTACACAAGGTGACAGTGAAGGGAAGTCTCACTATACCTGGAGCAGACATTGGTCAAACTCACTCGGGCTCCTTGGAGGGTAAATCCATAATTACTGCGTGGAAGCTTGCACCAGGGTGAAAGTCCGTTAAGCAGGTCGCCATTGTAACTGTTCCACCATATCCCCGCCCCTTCTTGACTTGATCACACGACATTGGATTTCATCACCAACTAGTACGATCATCGAGAGAAGGTCATGTTTTCTTGGTTGTGATTCTTAGATTCTATTAGCGTATGCTGTTTCTTTTCAGTAGTTGGCCATAGATCTTTTCTGCCGACTCTTTTTCACCAACATCGACCCTCCATGCCATTCATAGAGGCTACAGGGACTTCCTCCATAAAATATGGAAGGGAACACCCCTTTACCCCCTCATTTGATGGAGGAATCTCCTCAACAGAGTGAGGTTCAAGACACTACAACTTCCCAAGAAGAAGTTCCCACTCCTTTAGAGAATTTTTGAATTGTTTCAGAGTCTCCGGAAGCTTTCCGCATTCCGGAGGGATATGAGCGATGTGTTCTCCAACTGAATTCAGTCGGTGAATTTGTCATCATCAATCCTTTTGACATTTCGACTGGGTCTTGTTCAAACCCTTTAGCCGACGACCCCTTTTGGACCACAGACATTGTTCAAAGTCCACCGCACATGGTGCGGGATCTTTATGGAGCAGGAATAGGTGTCGACGCACCTATTACCTACATCGTACCCCTAAACCATTTTACTGGTACCACTGTTTTTACGGCCACACCATCCATTGGTCCGAACGCATCGTCCGTTGGCCCAAGGTCTACTTTTCCTCTCCAGACGGCCCATTCTACAATGGTCCCTCACATTCCAACTATTCCCTCCAGTAATGCGGTGGTTAGCCAAGCTACAATTGACACACCAGTAACACTAAGACCTACATCATCACTCCCTTTTAGGTACAGAGCACTGAATTTTTCCACTGCCACTACTACCCAAGTTATACCAGGAAGTTCCATACCTATCCAACAACCCAGAGGGACCGGTCTTGGTGGTCTTAATCCATTCAGTGGTACCGGTCAGTCATTTATGTCTGGTTCTCAAATTACGGGAACTCTACCTCAAGATGGGGGGCATCCTCCCACCGGAGGACAACTTCCATTTGGAGGGCACCCTCATGCTGGGGGGCAGCCTCAATTCAGAGCCTACCATCAACCGTATGGACAAAATGTGTCTGCCACACCTAATCTATGGAATATCCCTTTTCTAGGAAACCCACAGTTCTTGGTGGGACACAATTCTCAAGGTCCAAAACAAGCCCCTTATGGACAAATGCCAAATCTAGCTTATAATCCTAAAAAATCATCCGGTTATCCTCCGCTTGCACATGTTTCTCAAAGCACCTCAAATCCTGTGTACCCTGGTCAACACCAACCTTACACAAGAGGGCCCACTAGTTACAATTATCCGCATAACCCAGTGTGTGGCCCTACTGGTGTCTGTATGCCACACCAATATTACCCACAAGTTAACTGACAACTACCTTTCCTAGCAACCCTGGACCTTCCAGACTTATCTCGGTTAAAAAACAATCCTATTTTTCATTCTCCGATTTGGCCAGCTATTCCAGCTAAACTTCCTTCTGATATCCCAAAGTTCGACGGAAAGTCCAGAGAAGACCCAAACAACCACGTGATGAATTTCCATTTGTGGTGTTCATCCAACTCCCTCATGGACGATTCTATACATTTGTGTCTTTTTCAACGAACGCTTATGGGTTCTGCAACAAAATGGTATATTGAACTACCATGTGCTTCTTTTCACGATTTCAACTCTCTCACCATGTCTTTCCTCACACACTTCCAACTACCCATTCGATATGAGACAGGTACTGAACTATTGACCTCCCTTCGTTAGACAACCTCCATACATATCTCTGCTCATATTCATGAATGGAGACGATGACGAAGGCTAATCAAAGCGGTCATTCCTGACCAATTATTAGCGAAATGGTTCACTAAATCATTGTTACCCCAGATCACTTGTGATGTTGCCATGGGTGGTGTAGTCATTGAGGAAGAAGCTATTGCTTGAGCTCAATACTTAGAATTGGTTTATTTGTAGTCTGGTACTCTGTATGAGTTGATACCAAATTCTACCTATGCCACTAATGACCCATCCAAACCATCGTCTACCTCGCACGCAGATGGAGTTATTGGATCCGTCAAAACCCAATCTACTTCCCAGTCGACTGGAACAACTTAGCGACCCGCTCCGACAGCTACTCCCAGTTTGACTACACCCTCTTCTACCCCCCCTCAAACTCAGGTCTCCGAGGTGAATGCGGTCCAATCGACCCCTTCACAACAACCTGGGGGCAAGAAGAAAGCCACAAATAAACCCAAGAAAAATAACAACAATGAACAACCAAAACATCAACCTCAAACCCCTGCTGCCGGAAAACAACCACAATGAAAACCGAAATTCCCATGTCTCATTTGTGGTGATGATCACTACACTCGAGACTATCCACATCGTGATGAAGTGGCCAAGCTTTTCAAAGGAAATTCACAACCCACTGTGCTTACTCAGCCTTTTCCACAACAACAATATTTGGTTGCTCAAACCCCCACTGCAGGGGGAAGTTCCAACCAATCCCATGATGAGGCCTCGAAAAGTGCCCACATTTACATGTTTAATGGGATTAATCTGACCACTCGCACTGCGACATATGACACGCCAATTAAACCTGATAAGCCGAAGACTACTAATGGTTCCGTACCAGACCCATTACCATCTTTCGTTAGTCCTTTGTCTGCCAGCCCTTCATCCGGGCCACTTCAGATTGAGAAACCTTCATTTGACTCCATCTTACGCCCTCCTAAGAGCACTATCCGAAAATCTACCTTGAATCCTAGTTCACGGGTTGCCCAAAACTACAACATTGTTGAAGATTTGGCTCAAGCACTGTGTGCTATGTCTGCTTTGGAAGTTCTACAACACTGTCCTAGCCAACGTAGAACGCTCTTAGCTGCCATCGGTGCTTTCGATCCCAAGTCATCTAATAACCTCATGTTTAATCTAGATGATCATCAACCATGACTCTCCCACCAACTAGCTTTTCAGATCGATGTTGTTGTTCACAATCAACAAATCCACCGAACTATCTTGGATGAGGGAGCCTCTACTTGTGTCATGTCTTTAGCTTATTGGAAAGGCTTAAAATCACCTGCCCTTAACAAATCCCCTACGATGTTACGTGCTTTTGATGGATGAGGCTTTCATCCTCACAGACTGTTACAATACTTGGCTATTCAGTTGGGTGAAAAAAATATTACCGTTGATGTCGAGGTGGTCGATGCCCCCCTTGATTACAACCTACTACTTGGAAGAAGTTGGTTCTACACTATGACTACCATCTCTTCGTCGGTGTTTCGATGTGTACAATTCCCCCATCAAGGTAAAATTGTCACTATCGATCAACTCAATTTCTGTACACCCGACGTTCGTGCCCCTGTCACCAATAACATTCCTTTTCTGGGAGACCACCCAGTTACGTATGAAAGCATTGGTGTTTGCTTATTGAAAGATTCTAGCCTCATGGGTACCTTCCCTACACCACTTCCACCCACCATGCATCATATTTCCACCGTCAATATGATCTCGAATATGCCTTATCAATCTTTGGAATCATCTGATCCTTGGATTATGCCTAGTCCTATCGAATTTGATGTGCTCAGTGACACTATGCCACTTAGCCTAGCCAAGGATGCATATGTAGCTATTCAATTTGCCTCTCCCTCTCTGGACAACCCACATTCCTTGGCACCTGATGCCTATTCGATGCCTTCATGGTTGGATTCCCTATCGTCTACAATCGATTACATTTCCCAAATTTTTCCTTCTGACGAATATATTATGGAAATGCTTAGCATTGACGACGTACCTTGGGATGATAACCATCATCGATCCTCTTTTCTTCTGCCTCTGGAAGAAATTCACGAAGACATACACTTTGTCTTCCCTCCTGGTGTTACCAATGCTTCGCAATCTCCCATCCTCACACAAGATACTCTTTCTGAGGGGAATATGGGTAACATCTCTACTATGATCGTTATCGATATTTTGATCAAAGAAGGTGTTGTGGAAAACATTAACCTTGGTGATAATTGCACACCTGAAGAAGTGGTCTCTTACACCGCTCTGTTTAAGGAATTCCGTGATGTCTTCACTTGGAGCTACGAGGAAATTCCAGGGATCGACCCTTCGATCGTCGTGCACAAAATCAAGACTTACCCTGGTGCGAAACCTGTTTGACAAAAACTCTGCCCGGTTCATCCCAAGAAAATCGCAGCTATAAAGGCAGAAGTTGAGAAACTTTTAAAATCTAGCTTCATCTATCCTATCCCTTTAACAGAATGGGTCTCCAACCTCATTCTGGTTGCCAAAAAACAAGGGACCATCCATGTCTATGTTGACTATCGGGATCTCAATAAATCCTGTCCAAAGGACAACTACCCTATGCCCTTCATCGACCAAATCATTGATAATTGCGCTGGGAGTGTCATCTTCTCTTTCATGGATGGCTTCTCTGGTATAACTAGATTGAAATCTTACTTGCTGATCAACATAAGACAACCTTTATCTACCCATGGGGAACTTTTGCCTATCAAAAGCTACCTTTTGGTCTCAAAAATGCTGGTGCCACTTTCCAGTGGGCCATGTCATACGCTTTCCACGATATCAATCACATCGCATAACCTTACCTCAACGACTTACCCGCCCACTCATCTAACCGATCTGATCATGTTGATCACTTATGGGCTATTTTTCTTCGATGTCGGTTCTACCGCATCTGCTTGAACCCACATAAGTGCATTTTTTCTTTCGAATCTGGTCAACTCCTTGGTTTTATTGTCTCTAAATATGGGATTAGGGTGGATCCCTTAAAGATTAAGGCCATTCTAGCCTTACCCCCACCTACCAATTTAACCCAACTCCAAAGTTTGCAAGGGAAAGCAAACTTCCTCCGCCGTTTCATTTGTAACTATGCTGAGATAACTAAAGGATTCATGCAGTTACTACATAAAAACACCCCTTTCATCTGGGATGACATCGCTCAATGGTCATTTGATGCTCTCAAGCATGCCTTGACCCACACACCTTTGTTACATCCTCCAGAATATACAAAGGACTACATCCTTTACTTAGCCACCTCCACTTCCACTATTGCAATGGTGTTAGTTTAGGAGGACCCCAATGGTGAGGAACACATGATCTATTACCTAAACAAGAGTCTATCTGGACTCGAGCTCTGATATTCACATGTAGAGAAACTAGCTCTGGCAGCCGTCATCACTGTCCAGAGATTCCACCATTACATCTTACTACGCACCACCACGGTGATTGCGGACTCAAACCCCATGTACCACGTATTGACACGTCGAGTGCTTGGGGGAAAATACTCTAAATGGATTGCCATCCTTCAGGAATTCGATCTTGAATTTACAAAGTCCAAAGCCAAAAGGTCCCTAGTGTTTGCAGAGCTTATCTGCGATCTCCCCCGTGCAGATGAAGACATCGAACCTAGAGATTCTCTCCCCAATGAAACTCTTTTCCTCATCAACACCTCCAATCCTTGGTATGTAGACATCCTCCTTTACCTCCAAACCCAACGCTTTCAGCCTAACATTTCCCGTGAAGAGCGTCTACGTATTCGCCACCATTCTCATCGATACCTTATGATCGGCGACACCTTGTATTGCCGCGGTATTGATACTATCCTTCGACGATGTTTGATTCATGCAGAGGCTGAATGTGTTCTGAAGGATTGTCACCTTGGTACCTATGGCGGTCACCTTTCTGGGATGGCCACAGCCCAAAAAATCCTACGTGATGGCTATTTTTGGCCCTTGATTTTCAAATATTGTATCGAGGCAGTCAAAAAGTGTCCACCCTGCCAAGTTTTTAACAACAAGGTACGAACCCACCCTACTACACTGCACCCCATTATCGCCATCGACCCCTTTGCTAAGTGGGGTATCGATTTCATGCAATGTAAGCCTACCTCAGCTAGGGGGCACGGTTATATAATCGTCACCGTTGACTACTTTACCAAATGGGTTGAGGCTATGCCTACCTTTCTGAATGATGGTCGTACCGCAACTCTGTTTCTTTTTAACCACATCATAACTCATTTTGGTGTACCCCACGCCATTGTCACTGATCATGGTGCACACTTTAAGAACCAGATGATGAGCGAATTGCATGTCAAATTCGGTTTTCACCATGAAAACTCATCCCCATACTATCCTCAGGCCAACGGACAAGTTGAGGCCATCAACAAAGTCCTAAAAACCATGATTCAACGTATGGTAGGGGAAAACAAGACATCTTGGCATGTGCAACTTTTCTCTGCTCTCTGGGCTTATCGCACTTCCGTGAAAACCGCAACTGGATTTACTCCTTTCCAGTTGGTGTATGGCATCGAAGTTGTTCTACCAATCGAGTGTGAGATTCCATCTCTGAAACTTAAAGTTGAACTCCTACCCCATACCTTTGCCGAAGAAGAACATTTTTTATATCTATCCAAGCTGGACGAAACACGTCATGATGCCGCTCTCATTAACGAGGCACATTGGAAACGGATTAAAAATCAATACGAAAAATCTGTCCATCCTCGAACTTTTGCAGAAGGAGACTTAGTCCTCGTTTATGACCAAGCTCATGACAAATTGGGGACAGGTAAGTTAGAACCTTTGTGGCATGGCCCTTACATCGTGAAACATGTTCTACATAGAGGCACCTATGAATTAGTAGATTATGATGGAATTTCCCTAAGAGAGCCCCAGAACGGGCTTTACCTTAAAAAGTACTATGCCTAGATCACCTAGCATCCATACTTTGTACATTATTGTATTTTAGTTTGGTGTGTCTATTTCTTTTGCGTGCTCAAGTCTTTACCTTTGCCACTCATAACTGTGCCTTTTGTTTTCATGCGTAGATGACATCTTCCTTTCCTATCTTTTTCGAGTTTGCGGATGGCGCTAGTCGACATACCCGGAACATTGCTTCGACATCATGGGTCATTTACCAATTTGACGAGGTGGTGAGTTCAGGAGGTATTTGCTTAGGACCAACGACCAATAACATGGTAGAATATCACGCTATCATTAGACTTTTTACCCAAGCCTCCTCCCAAGGTATCTCTCGTATCATTGTTTACTTAGACTCCCAACTCGTGGTCTATCAACTCAATCGAATCTATGCTATCCGTAATCCTATCCTTCTACGTCTCCATCTATAAGTTCACCGTCTTGAAAAAATGTTTGATTACATTGAATACAAACACATTCCAAGAGAACTCAATAGTGTTTCAGATTCGTTAGCCAATTACATCATGGATCGGTATCTCACCCATATATAAGATTTAAGGAAAGCAAAATTGTACATCACATGTAAATTAAAACACATTACATTAAAGGCATCATCATGTACAAATCATTTGGCACTATAAAAACTCATAACTGTATATATATACATAGCGTGATTGAATGTTTTGATTACATCAAAAAAGTATTTAGAAGAGAAAAATGTTGGGTCTTTACACCCATGCAACATCGCCTGACAAGGCATACAAAATAAGATCACCAGAGAGACTCTAATCTCCCTGCACTACATTGTGCTGAGAGTAACATATCACTGCATGCACTACGCATCTCAGTAGAGAATTGACATTCTCTGGCACTCCCACAGTGTGCCTCTGTAGATGTAAAGGAACTTCTCCCCTTCGTAGAGGAGGAATGCCCATCGTGAGGGCTTGGAGGTTTCTTTCAACCTCCCGGAGACCTATCACTGGTGCT
This sequence comes from Picea engelmannii, assembly GCA_009831015.1. Lineage (NCBI taxonomy): Eukaryota > Viridiplantae > Streptophyta > Pinopsida > Pinales > Pinaceae > Picea > Picea engelmannii. Next base: position 110,655 of record ML787107.1, read on the forward strand.
CTCAGATCTGCTGTAACCGGAGCACCCCCATGACGTCTTGGTATCGGTATATTAGCCAGGCGCACTGCTCCCTTATCTACATGATGAAAACAATACGTCTTTTAAAAACTCTTCTACATACCCAAAAAATTATATATATACATTAAAAACTTAAAAACAAAAAATAGACAAGGTGTTGCTTAGTCTCTTACTCGATGCATCCCAATCTTCCCCCACGGGTAGAATCAAATCCATGCTCCCACGAAAATACACCTCTGCATACGGGAAGTCTTCTATCCAGAGATACTGCCGTCTCAACCAAGCAAAGAAATCACCGGTAAAACAGAACTCTGACTCTGCTACTAGCCTCGAAGATAGACTAGTCCACCTCTCCATCCATGGTTCATCCACTGGTTGCACTGCCAGTGCTATCTGAGGCTGCATCTAGGGGATGCACTCTAAGAAAAACCAAACCAAGAAAGAGCCATATCCGAACTGTTTCTGCCCCATCCGACACCATGAAAGTTGTTCCTTCACGTTCCGAAGGAACCCTGCACTCTAGTTAAATAATGTTGGCCCCAAACACTGTACACCATAAGCCACCTGTGATCTCGATGCCAGATGTGCCCTAGTACTTCCCATCACGCTCATGATGGAAAACAAAATGGACCAGAGGGGTAACTCTAAGATATCCTTGATAGGGATTCTACCCCCCACCAGTCTTGCTCCCGGGACACAATGACGTGTCAGATACACACCCACTTGCTCGGGAAGCGCCCTCTGTCTGGAAAAGGATATGGGAACCCCTCTTTTTGAGAGGCCAGTCAAGAAATACACGTCTTCCAAATCAATGGTTAGAAGCTATGCTCCAATCCAGAATCCTTTCTCTGCGACATCCCATAAGCCAATCATGTGCTCAAGCAACAAAATTTCCTTCTTCATTTTTTGCAATTTGAAGAATTTTAGTAAGCCACATGCTCTTAATGTTGCTCGCGTGCGAGGACTCCGCAAGGTAGCCAAGTCATCAATCTCATGTTCTCGTTCTTTCCACTCGATCATGGTCGCCGAAATCACCTACAAAACAAAAAAAACAAAGAATTTCATTATTCAATGTTTTTGGCAATTTCGACAATTTAAAAACTTGAAATCTCATGTCCACATTGTTAAAAAATACCATGCCCTCTTTTATAATCATCACGCCCTCTCTTTACCATTCAATAATCATCAAACAACATTAAAACATTTTTAATTAAGATGATGTCCATAATGGCTGCGTGGGCGCATTTTTTGAGTTTTCTATGACTTCTTTAACAAAAACGACCCATCCACCCAAGTGTCAAAGCATTGGCATGTTGGCTATCACTTTCTAAAACGTTTTTGCACAAAGAATGTCTTACTCCTATCGTTTTTAATAGAGGCCGATTTGATCTTTTTTGGGGAAACTTAGGGCTTCATTTTTTAAATTAAATGCTGCTATGGAAATGAATATTAAACCATGAAATTGAAAGAAGGGGAGATGAAGATCTACCTGGTCCAAACGGCAAGAGAAACGGTCAATCGTAGCTCCGGTATCAAGCGAAACAAGATCCACCTCCAAAATGAGAATCTCCACTGCTACAAATCCTTGTGCAAAATGAAATGGTAAATGAAGTTCTTCCTTGTATTACTATTTATAAATTTTCATTTTTATGAGGTATCGTTATTTATGGATTTCTCTGACAATATCATGGCTTCACTAAACCACTGGATTGCAGTTTTGACATCGCAGGTTTCCCAATAGTTCTGATCATTTGTTTACCTTGTCACATCTATGAGCATAGTCTTAGTTCATTTTCAAGCTCGAAAATATGAGAACGTACCGGGTAGATTTTTATCTCTTTTTTGGACCCGCATGGACACATGAAAAAGGAACCCCCCCGGAGTCATCTTTAAACTCTTTTCAGACTCTCTAAATATGAAAATATTGTCAAGTGATCTTGCTTCCTTTCACACTCGTTAAAAGGTTCGAAAGGGCGTCTGTCGAGCGATAGTTTATCTCTTTTTCGGTCTCTCCAGACTACTGTATGAAAAAGGAACTGAGAGATTTCTCTTTTATGTGTTTTTCTAAACTCTATAATCCTGAAAAACCTTTGAGTTTTCTGTCTTTGGACTCGCTGAAACACACATCGACAGGCCCATATGGGATCGAACCCTTACTTCTTCCAGTTCATTAAACAAAGGAAGAGGGACTTACTGAAGGTGAGTTATATCGAGCATGTGTTATCCTCCTCGAGCTCATTAAATCAAAAAGAGGTACTCATCTATCTGGATGGTGGAAAATTTGAAAGAAGCAAGCCAAGCAGTCTCTTGAGAACATTACCAAGTAATTCTTAGAGTCGCCCTTGAACACGAAACTTTGTCATCTGCACGCATTATAATCCACTGAACCTCTGCAGTGAGCCAATCCTTCGAGTCTTCTCAGTCCTTTGGGTCACTTGACGTAAGTCACAACGTCCACTGCATCATCAATTTTTGGTCCATGTCATGTTTTGCTGTTGTGCCTCAGTGTTCAAGAGAAGTATCCGCCTCTAGAGTCAGCCATCCCAAATATCTTGTCTCAAAACCCGTGTCAGTCCATGTTCATTTGATCCACCAATTACATCTCTATGTCCATTTCGTGTCAGTTATGGGGGATACATTGAGGCCCTCCTTCAACGAGTCTATTTATGTTGACCTCAACACATTATCCGAGAATTAGGCTTAGAAACCAGTTAGTACTTTGGGACCTGCATGCCTCAATGGCAGGCCTCCTCACATTCGACAGTAGGTTTACATCATTGACCCCTGATCGGATGATTCCATGAATGTTAGAATCCATCTCATCCATTCACATTCGTTGGAATGTACTAGGGTACCTTGGGAATCATTGACATTAATGGTGATCTCCCTCGTGCTTTTTAACGGTTTACATCATTGACCGTTAATCAAGTGGTTTCTGCCATGTTCAACATCAGGACATCTATTCACATGGTTAGATTCGTACCACATTGGGATTGGTAAGAAGACCCTGGGTTGAGTGATCTCTTTGATATGTACTTTGCCCAGGTTGCAATGGAGTTTCTCTTGGACAAATGATACATACACTGTTACATAGATCCACTTTGTATTGGTCGTGGCTATGTCTTGTCATCTCGTAGATCCACTGTGTATTCTTTGTGGCTACGATCAGTCCAAGTCATCAGAGTATAGATCCACATTGTATCCTCGGTGGTTATACCTTTTTATCAATACAATTATGGATCCGTAGTGTATTTTGTGGCGGCCATATCTTACAAGTCTTGATCACCCAAGCATAGGTATGCCTGCCTTGGGTTTTGAAACATGTCATGATATTTGTTGGATGTTTGTGTGCAGCTTTCGTCAGGTTCTCCAAGTCTATACCCTTTCTTGAAAATCTACAAAGTATTTCAGTTATCAGTTCACATCTTCTAACTTCATACTTTGGGGGGCAATCTGTTACACCTCAATATTACTCGCTTTGATAAGTGTCGCAAGTGTTGCATGTTCCTCCCAACTGTCACAAGTGTCACATGATGTTCGCAAGTGTCGCAAATGTCAAAAAAAACATATTTCCATGATGATGACACTAAGGAGACACTCAGAATACCTCAGACACTTGATTTGGAGGAAGGAGAATGATTAACTGAAGTCAAGGAACTCTTACCACCTGAACGAAGCTCTCAAACTAGGGTTTTGAGGGAGAGTGATCCCCTATGGTATCCTTAGGAGCGCTGGTGCTTTTCCACAAGGTACTGGGGAGTGTTATAACACCAAATCACCCCTTTGAAGGAGTGCTACCCATATTTGAAGTGCTAGCGCTCCCTTTGAGCCTACTAGGGAGCATTATAGCGCCCTGATGCCCCTTTTGAGGGAGCGCTGTCTAATATGGGAAGTGGTTGATCTATTGAGGAGAATAAGGGGAGGATCTTTCAAGTTTGGAAGGAAATTGCATTCGAATTCTTGGTTCAATAAGAATATCCCTGATCTAAGGAGGAAATTACTCAACCTACCCTAAAGATACGTCAAGAGGTTAAGCCTCTCTTAACCTATATAAGAAGGCGCTATTATGGTGGAAAGGGGGAAGAATTACAAGCATGAAACCTATGATCTCATAGGAAACACACAATGAACTGAAGAAAATTGATCATCGAAGCTGCTATCATCCAGGTTTTGGATCTTTTGAGAAAGGGTTAGACAAAGGGGACTTGACGACGCTGTCACATTCGCATCTACGATTGTAAGTTACTGTTGTCATTGTTCTCATTAATATGACACACTTGGCCTATTTATTTCTAGTTCATGTCTAATTTTACATGAACTTATCTCTGATAGATAGATCTATTTTCAAGCTAATATCAATAGAGTAGGAAGTGGTCGTACTTTTTTTGTCTACAAGGCTCATTGAGGAGCGAAATATTGGAGCTCAACTCGGAGCGTGCAGGGACAAACGTCGATAAAAAGGTACTTCTGTTCTCCTTCCTCCTCATGCATTAGTTTGTATAGATTTGAAAGGAAGTCAGTGTCCACATTAAGCACTTTCTGTCTTAAAGTTAAGGGTCTATCTCTTTGAGGCAATCTACCTGTCCGCAGGGAGATTTTCCTACAACAGGGTGGGCATTGTTTGACAACCTCGATGCAATATTTGAATATAGAAGGCCAAAAATAATGGGCACGTAATATTTTCTGAGTTGTAGCCATCCCATAAAGATGACCGTGACAAGCTCCAAGGTGACAGTCATTTAACACTCATTCAACCTCATTGTGGGTTAAACAATGTCATAGGATAATATCAATGCCACAGAGGTACAATGTGTCATCGATGATGAGGTAGCATTTGGAGTGGTGTCGAATGCGATGTCGTTCGTCACATGAGATGTTAGTCTAAAAACATTGGGTTTGGATATAGAGAATAATATCTCTGTACCAAGGATCAGTCATACTAATGAGGAACAAAGATTCATTAGGAAGAGAATCACTGGGCTCAGTATCTTCATCAGTATAGGGAAGATCGCAAATCAATTCCGCAAAAACCAACAATTTCTTAGGTTTTGATTTGGAAAATTCGAGATCGAATTCCTGGAGAATAACGATCCATTTCAAATATTCCCCCCCAAGTACTTGACGAGTCAAGACATGGTACATGGGGTCTGAGTCTGCGATGACCGTGGTAGTGCGTAACAAAATGTAATGGAAAAATCTCTGGATGGAAATAATTGTTGCCAAAGCCAACTTTTCGACATGTGAATATCAGAGCTCGGGACCAGATAAACTCTTACTCAGATAGTATATCACATGTTCATCACCATCATTATCCTCTTGTACTAACACCATAGCAATAGTGGAAGTAGAGGAAACCAAATAAAGGATATAGTCTTTTGCATAATCCAGTGGGTGAAAAAGAGGTGTGTTTGTTAAGGCATGCTTAAGGGAATATAATTAGCATTGAGCAGTTTTATCATATATGAAAGAGGTATCTTTCTGCATCAAGATCATAAATACTTTAGTGATTTCGACATAATTACAAATGAAACAATGAAGAAATTTTGCCTTCCCTTGAAAACTTTGTAGTTGAGTGAGGTTTTTGGGAGGAGGTAAAGCTAGAATGGCTTTGAATTTTAAGGGATCCACCTGTTGAGCACTCAACACACCCTAAAAAGCCCATGTCAATTTTTTACTTTTTGGGTACCACTTGATATTTGCATTGTCTGATTCGACTTCATTTTTTGTGAAATGTTTTTCCTTTGCTTATTATCATGACTCTCATCAACTATTCAAGTTTGTTGAATTTATGAAACCCCATGACTTAAAAAGACTTAACGTCTGGATAAAGAATCAAAATCCATAACCATTTACCTGACACACTCACATTCAAAATCAGAAGGAATTCAAAGAAGGAAAAGAGCCACATAGGAAACCTCAGTCAACAAGCGTCGATCTCCATCAACATCGATAAGAGGAAGTTTTTATTTGTGCCAAAGTTTTTCATAAGGATATCGCTGATAGCCGATTCCTCTTTGACATCGGTAAAAGATGAAGGGAATAGACATTAACAAAGAAAGAAAATATATTGCTGATAGCCGATACCCGATGTGATTATCGAAATAGGGGAAGACCTAAAAGGATCGCAACGAACATTTTTACCACGCTAAAGAGTTTTCTCGATCGCCGATCCCTGATGCGTTTTGATGTCGAGACTTTTTCGAGGAAGCTAATCCGAAGAAAAACACATGATAGGTTTATCGCCGATCACCGACCATGGATACCTTTTTGGTATCGGCAAGCCAAGGTTTGTTTTAGAACACACAGCTTAAGGAAAGTCCCAGCTCCAATTAACGCACATGAATTAGGTCACCGGTCTTCAATGCTACGTGTATTAGGTCACCGGTCTTTTCCAGATTGGAGAACCATACGATCTAAGTTTACCCCGAGTCATTCTTGGTTTCCTAGGTCCAAGTCACACTTCCAAGTTATCTTTGCCATGACAACATTGTATGATGAGATTGATCAACGTCAGATATTTTGTGAGGGAAATCGACGCAAGTGTTCATAACGCATCCCCGATCCCCGATCCACCCACTAAGAAGTGTCACGATGGGACGTTTTAGTGTTAGATATGATTAGATTTTGAGCATTTAAGGGGATAATTAATACCAAATCCCGCATTATTTTCTACCTTGTGTGCCAATCAAAAGTGCCATTTAAAATCATTGATAGACCACATCACCCCCGTGCCTCCGCCATCAACCCACGATGAACTTAAGTTGCAGAGATTCGACGACAGATTCGTTTAAATTTCACTCATCACCCGAATTTTATGGTTGATGCAACACAATAAGTTCTTCCTTGGTTTAAATTCTCTTGAGCCATTGTAAACATAATCATTCTGTGTACAAGAAAATTCAGAGCATCCAGAGAAGTGAGATGAGTAATTCGAAGGCTCCAGAGATCCTATGAGTATCAAAATAACCAGATTTTAGAAAAATTCACAGGTATGTATCCAAGTCTATAAATTTTACACGGATACAAATTATATGCTGCTTATTCATTTTTATTTTTTACACAATCTTTGAAGGTTTGTTTTGATTGTAGGAAAAATGCCTCCAAGAAAGCCAACTACTAGATGATCACCGAGGGCGTTGAAGCTGAAATAACCAGAGTTAGGTGAAGGCTCCTCTCCAGGGGTTGCAAAAAAATTGGAATACACTCCGAGACCAGAACCTGTCATCAAAACAACAACAGAAAAGGTTTTTATTCAGCCTATGGGATTTGGAGATATAGAGGCAAGCATAGGGACCAAGGTGACACTCCCATATTGGGGAGAGATCTTTAAAAAGATTAACTGGGAGGCATACACAGAATATATCCCACATAGTGACCCAAATATAAGAGCACTCGACGACGAGATGTTCTCGAACATCCAACGATCGTATCTACATAAGGTTGTGAGCATAACCCTTTTTTTTCCTTGTATTGAAGTTCTAAAGTGGCTCATCAACCACACAGACAAACAAAAATGCTTAATCAACAATGAAAATGGTGGGTGTGTCAGGGTGTTACTTCTGGTAGAGGTCCATAAATACTACAAAATTCAAGACCCTGAGGAGATGCTAAATACAAATTTCGTCATGAAGTTCTATGAGTGCCACAACACCAACTGAGTGATGACCTCATGGTGGATGGAAGACAAGAAATACACCAACCAGAGCACTAGCTAGTACCATATGACCAACTTAAGGGAGCCATACATCTACTTGATGGATCTCATCTGCAGATTATATGGAGAGAAGGACTACTCTATGTTTTTAGAGGCATGGATGCCCTTAGCTTACATAGTGGAAATCTCCGGGAGCAGCTTCAACTAGGGAGAGATCATTTATAAACAACTGAGCATCTGTATCCAATAGGCTCAGACGCTAAATGAAGGAGAGACACAAACCTTCTAAAAGGCTTCATATCTGATCGATGTCATGTGCAACCGAAACATCTTCGTCGACATGAATCTGAACTGGCATGTTGCAGAGCTATTGGTCCATGTTTATTTCAACATCCTATGGGAGAATAGGTACAAGAAGTCTTAATCCCTCATTTGCAATGAATTCAACGCACAAATTTATTTCATTCTTTTTAAGAAAGAATGCCCGAGACTATCAGTTGTGGCCAAGAAGATGATATCAAAGGTAGGCCACTGATGCTTGGACGAGTGTGACACCTACATCATGATGTGTGGCGCAACTGGAGAACCACATCTCCTATGAGCTCATGTCCTAGATTGGCTTGTAGTAGGAGAAATATGCTACCAAACCATCCTGCAAGGCTACAATGCCACCTTGGTCAAGGACAAGAAGCGAGCCTTCATACCTTATGGTTTCCATGTAGGTTTCTACTTGGTGAAGGACACCGCTCAAGCCAAACAAGAAGGGTTGAGCCAACTAGAGTTCATATTCTAGACATGCTAATTCCACAAGCACGATCCAAAGGGTCTGGTCTTGAAAAATGATTCGCAAGTGTTGTCTTGCTGGTCATACGCCCAAGACAAATTTGAAGATGAAGTCTTCATAGAAAATACCCAAGAATGGGATGAGGTGGTGGCAAGGATGGCTGACCCCAAAATGACTAGGTTTAGGGCCATGAGCCTAGATGAACATGCGACTACCATAGATCAATCAAATCAAGAGGGCCTCAGAGCTAGGGAAGAAATGATAGCGGCAGAAGCAACAGAGGTTCCCCTGGTAAATCCGGTGCAGTATAAAGGTTTCCCTATGACACCTGATGCATGGGAAAGGGGGTTACTCATGATAGAATAGGCTCAATGAGTAATTGATCAGCTGGAAGATGACCCAAACCTCATAGGAATGACAAGGTCCCCTACTGACAACCCAGATGAAAGCTGAGTAGGTCCAAGTGGCCCTGAGCTAATAGAAATTGATGAAATCATTGGGTTAGATAACCCATAAATTACAATGCCATCGACTGGATCACCCAAGGATGTTTCAGGTCAACTGGAGATAGTAGGAACATCAAGGAGAACAAGTAAACCCCCTCCGCAAATTGATAAACATCTACAATGATGAAGAAAGTTCAGAGGTGTCCCTGGTGACTCTTGTGCTGATCATAAAGGAAAAAGAGCCCGAGAAGGCATCATTCCTAGCTCCCGACGCTCAAATTCGAGGCCTTCCATAGAATGAACAAGAGTTCGAAAGTGTCTTAGACACTAAGCTACCCGATGCCCAAGTGGATAGTCCAAAGGATGAGCCAAGGCCAGGCGAACAAAAGGAAGAGGCTCCACATGAGGAAATCAATGTCTCAACGATTGATTATCAAGTAAGTACCGGGCCTAACCCCGATGCTTCAATTTCAATTGGTACTAAACCTCTCGATGAACGAAAAATAGAGGTTAGACCTTCAAAACACATGGAGGAGGTTCAAGAACCTAGTCTTGAACAAATATACACCATCGGGAGCCTGGGAAATATGCTCACCTAGGGAGATCAACAAATCCCTGAACTTATGGATGAAGTCGTTGACATACATTCCATCATTTCCTATGACCAGAAAAGGAAGGCTATTGTGTAGAGAACCAGCAGGAAGAGGAGGATCACTCTAGATCACTCCATATTCATCACCAAGGAGGAAAAACTGATCAACACAGAGCATGTGAAGACATCTGAACTTATTGACACATGGATGGCATTCACAAATGCCACCCTGGATAGAGAAAAAAGAGATGAAGAGGAGTTGGACACTACTTTGAAGGAATTGGAACATTTGTGCCAGTTGGCGAAATATTACCAAGACACCACACAAGCTGTGGTGTTCCTACGAAGTGAATTCCAGGAGGCCTACAACAAATTTACAGTTTAACGACATCTATTCACAACAAGGATAGCCAAGCTTCAATAAGACACCCTTATGGCGCTAGTGATGTGTAAGTATATGGAGAGGTGGTACGAGAAAGCACACCAAGTCATGTAAAGGATAGACTATATTAGCACGGTGCAACAAGCCCGAGACACCGAAGAGCATGACATCCAAGTGCTAGGAGAAAGCAACATCGATTGCATGAGGAAATCAACCGAATATTGGATAAAAATGGCTCAGGAACCTCACTGGGAAGTCCATGAGAATTGCGTTGAGTGCGAGAAAAGTTGGACCAAGATCAACCAGGCAATGAGAGACATTGGCCTCCCTGAATTCAAAACACCTGATGACTTTGTCGAATTGCGCGACATAGTCAAATTGCATGCCGAAAAATACTCCTCATGGGATGTGGAAATAGCGAAGGTGGAAGACATGGCACTAGGACAAGTGTTGTTGGCACAAGTTTGATAAGACCAGGGCCCTTCTTAGGTTACCAACAAAAGGTACCGTGTAGTCTAGAGTACTGGCATTTTCATCTCTTCCAAAGAGCAGAAGTCTCACCCGAAGCGCTGTTGAGACAGATAGATAATGAAGGTTAGGGAAAAGACTTAAGAGGATCCATAGGGTCTTCATGACTCATTCTTGATCTTGCATAAGAGACATGAACATATATGAACCATACATGTGCAAGAATCAAACCTACTTATGTTGCCAACAAGCATTTAGACGTAGAACCATCAGATAGAACTTACATACCGTAAGGAAATGTTGTAATGCATAAGAAAACACACATAGATACATCATATTTGAAAATTTAGGTCCTTCTTCATATTATCTTTGGAATATTTCTGTGATTACAAACTGATAATTACACCATAGTGCAGTGTACATATGCTTGACTCTGAACTCATGTCGCAGAGCTCCAACTCTCGAACTAATAGATCAAATTCATTACAGACTCACAACTTAACTAACCAACAAAAACAATGGAAACCACAACAGCTAATCAACCCCTTTACAATTATGTTCATCACAATGTATAAGCTGGGTTGTGTCTTCCTTCTCGGCTTGCACGATTTCTTGTTCTATTGGAGCCATTTGTTGCTTAGCTGGCGTTGCACTGACTTTCACAACTTCTTTCTGTTACTCTTTCTCATTCTGATATCCAGGTTCTGTTGAAGCTTGCGCAACTCGTGCTCAGTCAAAACTTACACAATTACTTATCCAAAAACGAAGGGCCCAATAGGCTCCAACCACAATCCTTGACTCTCCCTCAAGTCAAGTACTTGGTTCTTTTGCATCTCCCAAGAGCATCTGTTGTTTTCCCTTGTCCTCCTTTTCTTCTTCCTTGGGCTCTTTTGTTTGTGATTTCTCTTCTTTTACCTTTTCAAATGAAGGGCCCAACTCTGCTACCAATTCTAAGGCTCGCTATTTCACTCCTTGAAAGTTTCCCACTTATCCTGCCATTTCCTGGTGAGGAGTGATGCCTCTGCAACAAATTGTTGTGTTGTCTCCTTGCTATCCACCTTTTTCTTGGATGTGACCAACAAATTCCACTCGGAGTTTGTTGTTGCATCAAATTGATGACTTTGCATGTATACTGCCTGAATAAGAGGTCATAAGTCACACAACTCTTTCTTTGCTACGAACTGAGCCTCAAAGAGGGCGTTCAAATCATTTTCCGCCTATTGGATTTGATCGAACTTTTTTTGTTGCTCCATAGGATCCATTGTAGCTGCAACTTCTTCGTTCAACACCTGGTTATTTGTGTGCAACTCCTCCAAGACTTGGTTGCGTCGAGTGATGATGACCATCCAGTCCCTGAATTCCCTAAAAATCTGTTTGCATTCCTTTGTGTGCTTGTGTAATGCTGCTCGAGAATTGTTACCTTGAAGTACTATCTTCTACATCTGCTCTTGTAGCTTCTGGGGCTGCTGCACTGCTTCTTGCTATGCCTGTTGTAACTGTGTTTTTAGCTGCTCAACTTGAGTGGTGAGTTATGTCCATGCTCCTTGTAGCAACTCAATTTGGTTATCCATCTCTCCTGCATCACTGACTTCAGGTAGTTCGAGAGCAATCTTCTAAATCTTTGGCCAGGCTTCGACAAGTCTTTCTTACACTCTTTCCAGCTTGCACTGAACTTGGATTTTTTCATGTGTTTCTTGCATCTTGCATGTTTGCGCAACAAAATCCTCCTTCCTTGCAACCTCAACATATCTCTCGGCCTACTAGAGCCTTTTCTCTAATTGATCAATTGATGCTTTGATCAGTCCAAATAATTGCATCGCTGGGCACTACATGAGATCAATGGATGAAGGAGCTGTGTCTGTGGGTGCTCGTGTCTACAATGGAAGTCCACTGGCCATTGAGTGGTCCAAATGGGTCTCTACCTCCTCATCTATTAGTGGTCCTATCACAATCTTTGACCTTAGCGCTGCGGGCAAAATAGTCAGAACCTCTATTTTGGCTATGTAAAGCTGCATCAGTTCTACACATTGCTAAGGGTCCTGGAGAACTCGCTCCATTTGTTCATGCACGACTGTCGCGCTTTTCCTGGGTGTTGATTTTGGTTCTTTTTGAGGTTGTGGTAGCTCCTGCTCTTTTGTTACTTCTACTTCATGCATTGTGGGTTCTTGTGCCACCTCACCCTTGGCCAACATGGGGATTTGTTGTTTGCTTTGGACGTGCAACTCCTCTTTAGTTTGGGTGGATTTCCCTTGCACCAAGGCTCAGGTTGTTGTTCCTGGATGTCTAGGTTTAAACCATTCAATTTCATACTTTGCTTTGGTGCTTTGGGGTCTGCACCAGAAACTTATGATCTTGACTTGGTTGATGCTTGGGTTGTTTCTGGGAGTCCTTGCTCCACTATCTCTGGCTGATTGAGCTACATCAGCTCTGGGGTTGTGGTATGGGGTGGGCTGGTGGTGATGAGGTTTGGTGATTGGGGTAGTGGTGATGGAGGGTGCTCAGTGATGAATGTGGACATAAATGTTTCAAGATTTTTCCATAAGTTTTCCAGAGGTGCCATAATGTTGGCATATCTTCAGATGAACCTATGATAGTAACCTGTGTGTCCCAGTGTGGAGCACAACTGTTTAGCGCTCATAGGTGGAGGCATATTCACAATGACCACAACTTTGGATGGGTCTACCAATACTCCTTCTCGACAGACTATATGGCCCAACAAATTCCCACGTGGTATATAGAAGATACATTTTCTAAGATTCAATGAGATCTGCAACTCTCTGCATCTATCAAACATTAGTTGCAACAATGCTACATGTTCCTTGAGAAGGCTATTTATTGTCCAATCGTCCATATAGACTTCTATAAATTTGTGCATGAACTCTCTAAAATATGCTATCAAAATCCTTGAGAAAACTGCATGGGCGTTCTTCAAGCCAAATGGCATCACATTTTATGTGAATGATCCCCATTCTGTTATGAAAGTGGTATTCCTTTTGTCTTCTTCAGTGATCCTGAATTTAGGGTATTCTGGAAATCCATCTGTGAATGAGTATGCTTCCTTTCCTGCAACCTGTTCGAGCACTTCGTCTATAAAGGGTGTTGGGAAAGGGTCATGTACAAAGGCATAGTTGAGGCTTCTATAGTCTACACAGACTCTAATATCCTCTGTGTCTTTCTTGCTTTGAATAACTATTGGGCTAACCCACTCTGCTTCTTCTATTGAAAAAATGAGACTTGCTTCTAACATCTTGTCTATCTCCTTCTTAACCTTCTCTTTTACTCTAGGATTAAGACGGTATGGTCTATGTTTCAAAGGCTTGGACCATGGTTTCAGTTCAATCTTCATTTCTCCCATGACTCCTTTGATTCCCTTTAACTCTGAAAAGGTCTTTGGGAAAAAATCCTCATATTCCCGCAGTAAACTCTATATTTCTTGACTGGTTTTCTCATCCCAATAGTCTCCCACCATAGATAGCTTGGGTTGCTTTGTAGTTCCTATATTGATGTTGCGCAATTTTAATGGGTGATTATAGGAACTATCGGTCTGGCTGGGTATGGTGTGTTCAATTTCTCTACTCCGCTCTGTCTCTTTGATGGCTAGGTTTCTCAATTATTCTAGGTCATCTAGGCTTTCTGAATATCTGCTAATCTGATAGCATTCTATAGGTTTCTCAATTGAGGGCAATTGGATATTAATCTGGAGTTCTTGGCTATGTTTGGCACATTCCACTAAGTTTGATTTCTGATTACCACTATTTGTAAAAAGAAATTCTTTAATATTTTGCAGGACTACTTCAAGCTCAGGGTACTTACTTGTAAATGAGAAGTCCTTGCAAAATTGAGATGCTAGTGTTTGCTAGTTGTTGGTCTGTCTTCTGGTTTCCTCATGTAGACCCAAGATTTAAATATTGGACCTAGAGAGTGGGGGAATACCTGGACCCAGAAGTGAGATGGTATCCCCACAACTTGCCACTGTGTCACGCACTGTTCAATATATATCTTAGGATCTGATTCTCCACTGAACAATTGCACAACTTGAAGATCCATTTGCATCTTTGATTCCAACTTCTCCTTATTCTGAAACCTGTATTTGATAGCTTGCTTCACCTCGTCCCAAGTTCCAAATACGGATTTATGATTAGCCCACCATCTGACAAGCGTGTTATGAAAATCCACATGTAGTACCGAGATTTTTTGGTCTACTCTTATGTTTTCTTCCATGTTGTGCAAAAAACTATCTAGATCTGAGGTGCCATCATATACTGAGTGTTTTATGACTTTGGTCCCAACCCATCTGGTCACTCTGACAGTTGCGCATCTTCTTGAGAATATTTCATGCAGACCTTGTTTCCAACCATCGAAATCCAGTACTAAGTCTTCATCTTCTGACTATATGTTTCTCCAACTTACTGATCCATCAACAATAGGATTTATATAATCGTTTCTTATCCCAATTGTTACAGTGTACAACTGGTCCAAGTCTTTTCCCTCCATATTATTGTCTTTTTTTCTGTATACCTGGGTCCTACATATGGATCCAAAGGTTGAAATACCTTGATTCCCTCAGCCTCAAATGTCATGGTATCTTTCTTCAAGTTGATTACTGCATAATTGTCATAGGCCCAATTGATGCCAAGTAGTGCAGGGTAGGGGTCCTTAGATCCCATGATCTCAATGACTTCAAAGTCAGCCACTGTCTTTATTCCCGCAACATATATTTCCACATTCTCCAGTCTTCCTATGGGGAATATACAATATTGGTTTTCCATTCTTAACTGAATTGGGGAATATGTCAGCCTATGTTTTCCTAAGGCTTCCCAGGTCTTCTTATGTAGAATGTTCAGATCGGATCCTAGATCCAAGATGACATCCTTGACTTCAAATTCATCTAACTAGGCTACTAGTCTAAATTCTTTTTCAGTTCATACTTTTCTTCCCTGCACTCTCTGGGTACTCTTCTCAGGAAGATTATCCCTTATTCTTGCCTCTAGGGGTTCTTCATTCCCTTAAACTAGGTATAGTGCATTGCACAAATTTTTTGTTAGTTGATCATTCCCCAGAATGTCAGAGAATAATTGAAACCAAAGGTCAACTACATTTTGAGGTTGCTCAGGTTGTCTTGGCATGACTACAGGGTTTCTGGGTGAAGGGGGTGAAGCAGGGACTTGCGCCATCTTGGGCTAAACAATAGATTATGAGGGTTTCTCTTGCATCTCAGGGCTAGGAACATTATGAAATACTTCTATGGAATCTTTAAAGAATAACCTTTGTTTCAGAGGGTCATGCCTGTCTTCTTTAGGTTCTTCTTTCTGGATTTGAGGTAGAGTATCAACATCAGGTCCTATCTTCGCTCTTCCTCAAGTAATGATATTAAGGTTGGGAAATTGTCCCTTAACAACCCTCTTTATTTCTGAACTGGTAAGGTTAGTTCCTCTTTGTCGTACTCTATCCTCCCATTTTTCAATTAACTCGGGCAGTCTTCAGTTGTGTGCCCATTGGTTCTACAGTGAGAGCACCATGGATGCCTTGGATGAAGGAAGTCTCTAGCCATGTGACCTTTCTCATCACAGTTATAGCATATTCTTGGCCCTCTTCACCTAGTTCTTCCTCCTCTGAAGTCTCCTCCGGCTCCACCTCCTTGACCTCTTCTTGGTCCTTGAGGGTTTTCATTCACCGTGAATGTTGTTTAGTCTAATCTGTCTGCTAGTGCATCCAACACTCTACATTGATTGGTAGTATGCATGTTAGATGCGAAGAACTCGCAATGTATTGTGTTCGGTACTGTCAAATATTTATGCATGATGGGGCACTGTCTTGGTCCATGCCCATGGATTCAACAGATTTCACAATACTCAGCTGTTGGTGTTACTTGGCCTCCTAGGAAAGCATGATACATGGCAGGGTTATGGAAAGGTAAGTTCATCAATACTTGCACAAATATTCCCATGGGTCCTGGTGGGGCTATCATCGGATTTTGAGGGGGTCCCATTCACCTTCCTTGTGGACATTCATTCGCCAGATGATCTTCCGTATAACATTCAGTGCACCAAACCTGCGGTTGTCCTGATATAGGTATCATCAACTCTTGAATATTTTCTGTAAGTGTCGATATCCACCCTTGTAGTTGCACCAGATTCACATCCACTAGGGGTCTGGTTATTCTCAGGTTCCCAGGATACCTCGCCATGGCTTCAATATTCATCAATTGTTCCAAGGCATCTATTAAAGTGGCTATCTGCTGTTGTGTTAGCAGAATCCAAGTCAGAGGCAACAACCCCTGAATGTACCACTCCCTTTGATGTTCTTCATGGATTGGATGTGCCAACCTCCCTATGGAATATTTAAGTTTTTGGCTGTATTCGCAGGCTGATTCACCTTCCCGCTAATCGGATAGAGCCTATTGTTATGATTGAGGTAACTTGAACTATGCTATGAACCTTGTCCGTACCTAGCCAAGTGAGAATGCTTGACCTTGCGTTCCTGGAACTCCTGGCTCGATACTCTTCATGTACCACTTGAGAGCACACCCTCTTAAGGTAGTCTAGAACTCGACCAACTTATTTGCATCTGGAGTCCCTATGGATCTCCAGATTGCTTCACACAAGAACCAATGCTACTCAACGTCTTCATCCCCCTTACCCCAAAATTTTGGGTATCAGGCAATCAAACCTCCTCCATGGCCAACCATTACTGATCTTGTTGTTCCTATCAATATGAATCCCAGTGGTGCTTCTTACGATCTACCAGGGGATCCCAATATCCTCCCTATACTCATCCCTCTTGGATGTGACTGACTAATTAATTGTACTAGAACAAAACTATCATGAGAAGGCCGTATCAAACTTACTGCTTGTATAGAAGACACTTGGGGTATGGGTGATTTGGGGCTGGCGCCACTAGCTTCAGGGTGATTTTTTTTTATCTAGGGGGTCTCATTTGCTTCCACTGGGGCGATCTCTTCAGCTAGATTCTTTATCTCTCATGTTATCGAGGCTGAATCTTCTCTTTCTTCTCCAAGATTCATGCCAACTTCTTCCTCTCTCATGCTTGCACCTTCTCCTTCTTGTCCCACCTCCTGGGGACTTCTTTCTCTCTACACTTCTCTCTCATTTAATCTTTGACTGGCGTGTCGTTCCTGTCTTCTCATCTTCTACAATTCTTCCCTTTGTCTTTCCTCTACTTCTACTGATCCACCTTCTTTCCTCAACTTCTCAGACTATCTTGCTTCTTTCTTGATCTTGCCGCACCACCACTTCTCAACTATGGCAGCTCTCTTCAAGGTTCCCTCATCTCTTAAGTCCATTTCTTGATGTTTCCCCCCCGTTTTTCAAATAACCCTTCCCCTCTCTCATGCCATGTCTCTCACCCCACCTCACCCTACCCCAAGCGAGGTTGTTTATGCTGCCATCTCAGTCGGGGACATATTCAACATCCCCTCCTCCATTAAGAAAACCTTAATCCACAGGGGGATTTCTCTTACCAACCTTCCCCTTCCATCTTTCTTGAAAATTGCCTCTGCTCATGAGAAATATTGGTGATTCTCAACTACAAATTCAGTGATATATCCCTCTAATGTGGTGTTGACCCAGAAATCAACTGCTCGCATGACTGGACAATCCACCCTCTGAAGTGATGCTAGCTTCTCGATATCCCATGCGTAGACCCTCTTGACTCGTACTTGGAACTCTGGAGCTTCTTGGAGCCTCCTTATCCACTGGAAAAAATCTTTTGGGAATTTAACCCATAAAATCTCATACTGATCGCTCAATGTTTATGAGTAAAAGATTGCTTCGTGAGTGTTTTCCACCGATTTTCCCTTCAATTCCACTTCTTTCCATATGAATGCATCATAGTTTCTTTCCCACCATCGATCAATACCAAATCTATGGATTGGCAGAAGCATTCTCCCTACAGGTTCCCTTTTAACGCGGGTCCCGACAACGAAACCATTTTGTTGGTGCAAGTTTGATCAGACTAGGGTCCTTCTCAGGTTACCAACAAAAGGTACAGTGTAGTGTAGAGCACTGGCATTTTCATCTCCTCCGAAGAGAAGAAGTCTCACCTGAAGCGTTGCTGAGATAGATAGATAAGAAAGGGTAGGGAAAAGACTTAAGAGGATCCATAGGGCCTTCATGACTCATTCTTGATCTTGCTTAAGAGACATGAACATATCTAAACCACACATGTGTAAGAATCAAACCTACTTACATTGCGAACAAGCATTTAAATGTAGAACCATCAGATAGAACTTACATACCATAAGGAAATGCTGTAATGCATAAGAAAACACACAAAGATACATCATATTTGAAAATTTAGGTCCTTCATATTATAATTGGAATATTTCTGTGATTACAGACTTAGAATTACACCATAGTGCAATGTACAGACTCTTCACTCTGAACTCATGTCACAGAGCTCCAACTCTCGAACTGATAGATCAAATTCATTACAGACTCACGACTTAACTAACCAAAAACAACGATGGAAACCACAATAGCTAATCAACCCCTTTACAATTATGTTCATCACTATGTATAAGGTGGGAATTGCCTTCCTTCTCAGCTTGCAGGATTTCTTGTTCTGTTGCAGCCATTTGTTGCTTAGCTAGTGTTGTGCTGACTTTCACAAATGATTTATGTTACTCTTTCTCGTTATGATTTCCAGCCTCTGTTGAAGCTTGCGCAACTCATGCTCAGTCAAAACTTGCACAAGTCCTTATGAAAAAATGAAGGGCCCAACATGTGCGACAATGTTAGGATATTTAGACACTTAGGAGTTAGTTAAGATCTACTTGGTCTAATATGTCGTTAGGTAAAAGTGTGTTTCTTTAGTATGCATTAGTATGCATTTGTAGTTAGGAAATCT
>ML787107.1:134853-160647 GCA_009831015.1 Picea engelmannii
TGATCCGACGGTTCATACTCTCCTCGATCTTAACGGCCATTGATCCGTGGCTTAACACCCTATTGGTCCATGATCTCTATTTAAAGAGCATGGAGGGTCATTTGCCGATGATCGATTGTGAGAAACTCTCTTGTAAAATCTCTTTGTAATCTTTTTCTTTGCATTAATAAACTTCTCCAAGTGGCCGCGTTGGCTGGGGCCGTGGATGTTTCCCCGTAGGGGTTTTACCACGTGAAAACATCAGTGTGTTGATCTTTGATCTGGTTATGTGAGTGGTTACTGAAGGTGTTTTTCCTCTGTTGGAATACCTGTGTTGTCGAACAGACAGTTCATGGAGCACCATATCAAAGCTTGAGCCATGATGCAACAGTTAAGTGCAAGAATAGTCAAGTATCGAGTGTAGGTGGTAGAGATAAGAGAGATCCTTTTGACCCCAATGGAACAACATAGATTACTGTATGCTAACACATGTGAGGATCTCTTCTTGAAGTGGTCGAATACGAGAAGAGTCATCCAGTCAAGTGAGATCATTTGATGACTCTTTGAAGACTGATAGAGGAAAGCGCCATGTGGTGAGTTTTTGTTTTACTTAACTACACTTTAATAGTTATTTTTAGTTAATAGTATGTTATAAATAAGAGGATCAACCTGTTAGCAAAGGGTCGATGGTTGTTGCAAAGACCCTCATTTTTTGGATTTTGTAAAGAACTATTTCAGAGCTTCCTTAATTGAGAAGTCTTGTTTAGGACCAAAGACAAGTTTGTGTTTTTCATCAAAAGTGTGTATGATTTGATGTGGAGAAGAATTATTTCTAATTTCATCTCATGAATGGATGTTGTAACGAGTAAGAGCTTCTAAATCTGTTGATAAGTTATCTGATTCAATGTTTTATAGTTCTTGTCTTTAATGATGAAAATTAAATCATTGTGTTATTATGTGATTGATGATTATAGCTAAGGGAATTATTTTTCTTGCCATCGTTTATTGCATATGTTTTTATTCTGATAATCACACCTCAGTCAATAATTGGAACACCAACAGGTTAATGTATTATTACTAGGCTTGTGGTAGATAATTGTTGTCTGCATGCTAGATTGAAAGGGTTATCCCAAGCTCAACCTTCTCCATTAGTTAGGATTTTCCCCTCTTTGTTACCTAGTTGGTTTATAACAACTTTTATCTTGTATCGGTTCCACCTACAAGAGAAAATACAAAAAGAGAACGTTCGAATTGAAGGAGAATCCTTCACAAGAAAATGTAAAGCCCATCAATTAATTGTCTGGATCACAACATCTGGAGAACCATTCCACCATTAAACGCTGCAGAGTCTAATTGGGCCTCAGTGGTGAGTTTGGTTCTTGCTATTGAGTTAAATGGATTTAGGACCCCTCAACATAATTGGCACTAGAAGGAGGGCTTGAAGAATGAATTGTTGACATTATATTTGGCATAATATTTTAGATAGCCTGTAGATTCAAAACAACCCACATGCATGGATAGTCATTCCCAAGACATCCCAAACACATTGAGTACTCCTAAAATGAGTAAATCACCCCAACACGAGGAAGAACATTTGTTTCCTGATATACCTTATTCTCTTCCTCACTAGAAATTAAACAAATTTAGAAGAATCACAAGAGCTTATGCCCGACAGATCGATGCATTTCCCTTAGCTCCGTTACTTCCTCAAAGAAAACAAATAAGTAGACTAGTGGTCGAGTCCCTGGACCAGGTTTTTGTGCACACAATAGAAGACCTGATAGATTTCTCCCTCATCGAATTCGAACATCCTCTTAATATAATCCATGAAACACTAGCCGACAACTTCTCTTAGCCCGATGATTTTTTAGAAGAGGAAGGGTTTAAATCAAAACGTTTAGTTTTGGGATCTGAAGACATGGAATATAACAACGACCATGATGAATAAATGGGAAACCCACCTCATAATAATCAACCCTAGTTGGTCATAGATGCTTTGTCCATCCCTCGATGAGTACATAACCTTCCCTGACATCCGGAGAAGTTACTCCCTAAATTTGACTCTGAAA
The DNA here is from genome assembly GCA_009831015.1 of Picea engelmannii. Taxonomy (NCBI): domain Eukaryota; kingdom Viridiplantae; phylum Streptophyta; class Pinopsida; order Pinales; family Pinaceae; genus Picea; species Picea engelmannii. Next base: position 136,902 of record ML787107.1, read on the forward strand.
CCTCAGGATTGCCTGAAGACCATATCAAAAAATTCATACTAGCTATCATACTGATGAATGTCCAACATGAAGATGTAGTATGTAGGCTATTCCCCTACACTTTCAAGAATTTGGCCTCCATTTGGTATTTTAACTTACCTGTAGGATCCATAACTAGTTGGTTGAAGTTTCAAAAGGATTTTCTAGACGAATTTGCAAAATAAACCACTACAAGAGCTTTGACGGCTGAATTGTTCACTGCCACCATGAGTTCAAAGGAGAAGGTTAAAGATTTCAATCAAAGGTTTACCACTATCTTAAGCAAATTCCATCCCAAAGCTAAACCTACTTAGGAGTTGCAAATTGAAATGTATGCTAATGCTCTCCTAGCTTCTATTTCCATGTTTGTGAAGAGGGTTGACAAACTAACCTTAGTTGAGAATTTTGAAGAAGACAAAATGATAGAGTTCCAAATGAAAGGATGCAAAGAAGGCCAGGTATCATTAGTTAAGAAAGAAGTTCAGCCTCCTCCTATGAGAGGACTCCTATTGACTAGACCCCCAGGAAAACAAACATAACAAGGTCCCGAAAAGGGAAATGGAGACATAGAAGACCTGCAACGCATGGTCAAGAAGTTGTCAAACAAAATCATAGACATGAATAGAAGTGCAGGGGAGGGAAACCAAGGCCAGAGGCCATACAAACCTTTTTTTAAAAGAAATCTACCTTTCAAAGAAATTGAACCTCCCCCAGCCAACTTAAACATCGATCTGGGAAATGTATCATCTAACTCTTTCTGTACCTATCATCAAGAGAATCACTTTGAAAGAGACTGCCCTCAATGGGTGCATGCCATGAATTTGATAGCCAACCGTTTTCTAGATGAAGTTTCCCTAACCGAACAATCACGCGACTCAACTACGACTGTTGTCGATCAGGAAGAAGTTGATCCACTAGAAGAAATAACCATGTTAATATGGGACCCTGACCTACCTATGCATTTAAATGACCTATTTGAGGTTCAAGAACCACCCGTAGAAGTATTGGCTATGAAAACATGAAGTAGGGGTCAACTTGTCTCAAACGACCTTACTACGACCATAAATTTGGGACGAAAACTAGCTCCCGATCACCCAAAAGAACCTTTTCCTCCCCAAAGAAACCCTATAAACATCCATACACGAGAATCACCCAAGATAGACTACAACATAGTATGAAATTTGAATAAATTGAAGGCAAACATATCGGTCATGGACATGTGTAGAATCCCTCAACAAAACGAATTTCTGTTACAAGCTATGAAATCAATAGAAAATCCCACAACAAGCACTGGCCAAGGAGGAAATTTGATTCCCATAGATCTAAGAAATAAACCAACTGTGAACGCCTGCTATGAAGATAAGAAGGGAAAACCTTTTGTCCCACCGTTTCTTTTGACATTTGAAGTCTTCAACATAAACCTCCATATTTTTTTAGTTGACTCAAGAGCATCCTCCAATGTTATGCCGTTGTCTATTTGCAAAAAATTAAATGCCATCCCTCTCAAAAGTGATAATCATGTTATAAAATTAGATAGAACCCAGGTGAAGGTTATGGGAGAGCTCAAAGATGTAATGATCAGAATAGTGACACACCCTAAATTTGTGCAAGTAATTGACATCATTGTAGTAGATATCCCAAAAGCTTATGGATTGTTATTAAGTCGAGATTGGTCTGAAAATTTAAACAAATACTTTAGTACAGATTGGGCTCACCTTTGGCTACCATTAAAGGGGCACACAAACATGATCAGGATCGGTAGGGAAAGATATCTAAAACATACTGTCACTGACTTAGAAACCCTAAATGAACCGTCATCGACAGATTTCCCCATGCTAGGCAATTATTCATGTGATTCTGATTTTGAGAATTTCTCCCCCCTCTCATCTCATGTCCCTCTTACTCAAAAATCTGAAATGATTTTTCAAGAGAAAATGCTGATGGTGGCAGAGGAAACCCTCTTCTGTTAATGACTCATGCTATAAATCATGGAACAAACAAAAAGGGAAGAGGAAAGTGACAGGAAAGAGGAAGAAGATAGGTTTTTCCCACAAGTTTGGACCTTATATTTTGATGGCTCTAAATCACAAGAAGGGTCAGGGGCAGGGTGCATCCTCATTGATCCAAAAGGTAAACGGAATTTCCTATCCTGTAGACTAGAATTCGAATGCACAAATAACACCGTTGAGTATGAAGCTCTAGTACAAGGGATAAAAAAATCCATGGACTTAAACATCAAAGAATTGAAGGTTTTTGGATATTATAAAATCATTGTTAGACAAGTAAGGAACACTATACATTGCAACTCTCCACACCTGAGGAATTACCAACAAGAAGTGCACAGGCTAATAGAGCATTTTGAATCCTTCAACATTAAAACGATCCCCAGAGAAAAGAACATTCTTACTGATTCTTTGTCCACCGCTACCTCAAGGCTATCACCTCTAGAAGATTATGAATCCTCCTAGGTTAACTATCGAGCTACTATACAAACCATCGGTGCCTAAAAATATTTTGATTTGGAAGGTATTTGAAGGAGATGAACATATTTTAATTTTTTTGACCAATTGGGATAATTTTAAAGACTTGGCTATCGACGATGAAGTATTCCAGGAACAATAAATAGAAATAGATCCTCAGACAAATCAACCGATTGAAAAACCAAGGTCTCACACGATACCGAAGGAAATAGCCAATTTAGAAAACCTTTTTGACCTAAGGAAAATATTTAAATGGTCAAAGAACGCAAAGATGAGGGTTTCTTGTCCCATGCACAAAACCATCAATTTAGGAACCCCTAAAAACCCCAAAAATATAAACCTCGACAAGGAAATATATAAAGAGAAAAGGAATTCCTATCTCAAAATTTTCAGACGATATCAAGATGTCTTTGCGTGTTCCTACCGAGATCTAAAAACTTATGATAGCCGTATCATTCAACACACTATCCCTTTAAATCCTAAAGTAAAACCCTTCCAACAAAAGCTCCGGAAGTACCACCCATCCCTGGAGCCTCTCATTTGTCAAGAGTTAAAGAAACTATTAGATGCCAAAATTATCTTCCATGTTAAACACTCTACATGGGTAGAAAATTTGGTTCCTGTAAGGAAAAAGTCTCGAGAGATACAGCTATGCGTAGATTTCAGAAACCTCAACAGAGCTTCAGAAAAGGACAACTACCCAATCCCACCAATGGAGCAACTCTTGCTGACCATGTTTGGCTTTGATATTTTCTCCTTGCTAGATGGTTTCTCAAGTTACATCCAGGTTCTAGTTTCACAAGAAGACCGCTTAAAAACTACTTTCCGAACCAAGTGGGGAACCTTCACTTATAAACATATGCCATTTGGGTTAATCAATGTAGGGGCGACCTTCCAAAGGTTCATGGATGTAGCATTTCAGGGACTAATCAACAAATGTGTAGTAGTATATTTGGATGATGTAACTGTGTATTCATAGAATAGAGAAGATCACATCCAACATTTAACCCAGATTTTCTAAAGGTGTAGGAAATATGGTATATCCTTAAACCCTAAGAAAACTATTTTTGGTGTTGAGGAAGGTAAGCTATTAGGACAAATTATATCCCAAGCAGGGATCCACATAGACCCAGAAAGGATTAAGGATATAACTCATCTTTCATTACCTCACAACAAAAAGGCTATGGAATCATTCTTTGGGAAAATCAATTTTGTGAGGAAATTCAACCCCGATTTCACTGAAACTATCAAACCCTTACAAAAAATGATTTGTAAAGATGTTGAATTTAAGTGGGACGATGAACAAAAGAGGGATTTCAACAATATTAAGACTACAATATCTCTGGCTCCAGTGTTATGAAGTCTTGATTTCAGAAAATATTTCTTTCTCTACACTTTTTCCTCTGACCAATCACTAGCTGCAGTATTGACTCAAAAGGATGATCACAACAACGAGGCCCTGGTATCATTCATGAGCACTAATATCCAAGGGGATGAAATAAAATACCCTGCTATAGACAAGCATGCTTATGCTATGTACAAGGCAGTGAAACACTTCAGATCTTACATCCTTAAGAACCATACCAAAGTCATCATGCCTCACCCTGCAGTCCGATCCCTATTCTTCCAACAGGAGATGGGGGAAAGAAGAGGAAAATGGATGGCAATAGTCCAAGAATTTGATCTAGATATAAAACCTGTTAAACTAGTTAAGGGACAAGGGTTATGCAAAATGACAGCTGAAGCCTAGGACCAAGTAAATGAAGACCCCGGATGGGAGAATGAATTAGCCTTATGGTGTGGTGAAGATTCATACGTCTCCCCAGGGCAAGAGTCTTGGTACGAGAAAATGACTTATCTCCTGCATCATGGGACTTGCCTAGAAAACCTAAACCCTAGGGAAAGAAGAGCTCTCGGGTTAAAATCCACACAATATCGCCTCATAAATTCGATTCTCTTCCATGTTAATTATGATGGGGTAATTTTAAGATGCGTCGAACGTGAAGATGTAGAAAAAGTTTTGAAAGATTTCCATGATGGTCCTGCCGGTGGATATTTCGTAGGAAACACCACCTCTCATAAAATACTGAGAGCTAGCTATTATTGTCCTACTCTGTTCAGAGACACTCAAACATACGCTAGAAACTATAAGACTTGTCAAATAAGTGCAGGGAGAGATAAGAGAGCAGCTGTCCCACTCCAACCGGTGGCCGTTTATAGGCCATTTGAGAAATGGGGGGTTATATATCATAGGAGAAATTACACCAAGTTCTTCAAAACAACATAGGTACATACTGACTGCCATAAATTATTTCACGAAATGGGTAAAGGCCATCCCTTTGACTCATGTAAACGAGAAGGTGGTGATCCAATTCATAGAACAACATCTGATCACAAGGTTCGGTGTGCCTTCCATCCTTGTTTTTGATAACACAACTTACTTTTCTTCCACCTTATTAACAAAGTTTTCTCTGGACAAAGGAATCATATTTAGATACTCTGCAAACTACTATCCACAGGGGAATATATTGGCATAATCAACTAGTAATAACCCAGTGAGAATATTAAAGAAAACAGTTGCAGACAACCAAAGGAATTGGCATAGTTCACTTCATAATGATTTATGGGCTGATAGAGTTAAACCCAAGGAAGCTATAGGGAATTCCCTAGACTTTCTGGTATACAAACAGGAATCCATTCTCCCGAACGGGCTATATCTTCCATCTTTTCAACTTGCTCAAGATTGTATAGGACAACCCTCATCAATCATATAACAAAGAATTGATACCCTCCTCATGTTGGAAGAAGAAAGGGAGAAAGAAAAATCAAAATTCATAGCTCATCAACATGTAGTGAAAAGGTGGTTTCATAAGCATAAGGCTAAAGAGAAGAATTTTGAAGTAGGAGACTTAGTCCTAAAATGGGATAGAGCAAATGGGCAGAAAGGAAAGCATTCTAAGTTTTATAATCTATGTCTTAGACCTTTCTAGGTGGCCAAAAAGATTGGGGTAGGCACATATCAACTGCAAAATCTGAGGGGGGAACCTGATGCCCTCCTGGTGAATGGCCAAACCCTAAAACAATATTTCCATTAAAAAAGAAAAGAAAAAAAAAGATGATTTTTGGGTTTATGTTTTCACGATGTTTGTTTTAGATAGGTCGGTTGCAGAATACATTTTTTGTTTTGTATTTTTCTATTGTACTTTTGCACTTTTAAAGATTGTGTTTAACAAGAAAATGATTGACCTTAATTTATGCAATATAACGGACTTTGTTCCTGAATCATCACTCTCATACCACACAAGAAGCGCTAGGGGACTTGCAGTTGTTTTGAGGGGTTCTCTATCTAACCTGTGTAGATGAAAAACCTTGGAAAATTGATGAAGTGTCTACCTGGTGGTTTGGTAAAACCTTAAGGGAAATATGGTAAGCTCGAAATGACTACATGTACCTCAGAGACAAAGCTAGCAAAATTTCACCTTAACCATCTCATTTTGCAAATAAAAAAAGTCCTCCTCTCCCACTCGCTTAGGGCATTATGCTGAAATAAAATCAATTATATCAAATGAGCGCATAGTAGGAAAGGGTATGGAGATAAATCCATCGGGGATATGGACGCTCGCTAACAGCAGAGAAAGGTTTGTGACATTGGGGTGACTCCGCCGGGGCAATGGACACTCGCTGGCAGCAGAGAAACACTGTACCAAGTGAATAAGGGTAACTAAAGGGCCTAGTGCCAGTGATTACTTTACTAGACTCTTGTCAAAAGGGGCATGGGTCAAGGTTGCAGAAAACAAAGGTGGAATAGAGGTTGAAAACCCCATAGCAAGCACCAACCAGGAAATTTCAAATGCAAGGATAAAAGAGGCTCTGATAAAAAACCAGTTAAGTTCTTAACCAACATTTTCATCAGCCGATCCTGAGGAAGGAAAGAAGATTCTACTTTCGCCTAGTAAGTCGCCATTTGTTGAGCACTCAACACACCCTAAAAAGCCTATGTCAATTTTTTACTTTTTGGGTACCACTTGATCTTTGCACTGTCTGATTCAAATTCTTTTTTTGTGAAATGTTTTTTACTTTGCTTATTATCACGACTCTCATCATCTATTCAGGTTTGTTTGAACTTATGAAACCCGATGACTTAAAAATCCGTAACGCCTGAATAAAGAATCAAAAGACAAAACCATTTACCCAACGCACTCATATTCGAAATTAGGAAGAATTCAAAGAAGGAAAAGAACCACTCAGGAAACCTCCATCACTGAGCACCGGTCTCCATCGACATCAACAAGAGGAAGTTTTTATTTGTGCCAAATTTTTGCATAAGGATATCGCCAATAGATGATTCCTCTTCGACATCTGTAAAAGATGAAGGAATAGACGTTAACAAAGAAAGAAAAGATATCACCGATAACCGATACCCGATGCACTTATCGGAATTGGGGAAGACCTAAAAGGATCGCAATGAAAATTTTGACCATGCTAGAGAGTTTTCCCGATCACCTATCCCCGATGCGTTTCAACATTGAGACTTTTTCAAGGAAGCTAATCTGAAGAAAAAAAACATGATAGGTTTATCACCGATTGTTGACCTTGGATACCTTTTTGGTATTGACAAGCCAAGGTTTGTTTTAGAATGCACAACTTAATGAAATTCCCGGATCCAATTAACACACGCGAATTAGGTCACCAGTATTCAATGCCACATGTCTTTTCCATATTGGAGAACCGTGCGGTCTAGTTTTACCCTGAGTCATTATTGGTTCCCTAGGTCTAAGTCACACCTCCGATTCAACTTTTCCACAAAAACATTGTACGATAAGATTGATCGGTGTTGGATATTTTGTGAGGGACATCGACGAAAGCATTCATACCGCATCCCCGATCCTTGATCCACCCACTGAGAAAGTGACACGATGGGACGTTTTAGCATTCAATATGATTAGATTTTGAGCATTCAAGGGGATAATTAATAACAAATCCTTCATTAGTTGCTACCTCGTGCACCAATCAAAATGACCATTTAAAATCACCGATAGACCACATCACCCCTGGGCCTCTACCGTCAAACCACGATGAATTTAAGTTGCAGATATTCGGTGATAGATTCATTTAAATTTCACTCATCACCCGAATTGAATGGATGATGCGACACAATAAGTTCTTCCCTAGTTTAAATTATCTTGAGACATTGTAAAAGGAATCATTTTGTGTGAAAGAAAATTTAGAGCATCCAGAGAAGTGAGATGAGTAATTTGAAGGCTGCAGAGATCCCATGAGTATCAAAATAACCAGATTTTACCAATCTTCACAAGTACGTATCCATGTCTATAAATTTTACATGGCTACAAATTATATGTTGCTTATTCAGTTTTGTGTTTTACAAAGTCTCTGAAGGTTTATTTTGATTGCAGGAACAATGCCTCCAAGAAAGCCAACTACTAGACGATCGTCAAGGGTGTCGAAGCTGAAAGAACCAGAGTTAGGTGAAGGATCCTCTCTAGGGGTCACAAAACAATTGGAATACACTCTGAGACCAGAACCTATCATCAAAACAACAATAAAGAAGGTTTTTATTCAGCCTCCAGCCTTTGAAGATACAGAGGCAAGCAGAGGGACCAAGGAGACACTCCTACATTGCAGAGAGATCTTTAAAAAGATCAAATGGGAGGAATACCTGGAATATATCCCACACAGTGACCCATATATAAGATCACTCGACGACGAGGTGTTCTCGAAAATACGATTGTCATACCTGCATATGGTTGTGAGCATAACCCCTATTTTTCCCTGTATTGAAGTTCTGAAGTGGCTCATTGACCACGTAGACACACATAAATGCTTAATCAACAATGAAAATGGTGGGTGTGTTGGGGTGTTCTGATGCAGGAGCATCGCCAACTCATCAAGCAAGCCAACACATCAAGCGAAGATCAGCTGGATAAACAAACCCAAAATTTTGAAGTGCTTTGGGATTGTAGCGCAAGTATTTAATGAAGCCATTTATGAAGGCTCATTTGTGTGTTGTATTGGACCTTGAGCCTTAATCTCTCGTCCTTTGGTAGATAGGAGGCATTTACTAGATTTAATGTTGGTAGATAGGATTTAATTCTAGATTTGATAGTTTAGAGTTCGAGAGGGAAAACGGATATAGACACCCTCATTTGTATCATTGTAACATTAATAGGAGCAAGAAGAATCTAGAGAGCATAGGAGAATAACAGAGAGTTGTAGAAGAACACCCATGTACAGATCTTGAATTAATAGAAGAAGTTGATTCAGATTCATGGATGTTGTGTTATTCTCTGTATATGTGTGTTAAATGCTCTGCTTATGAATATTTCTTCCTGTTATACATTGTCGTTATGTTGTGCGTATGATTCCATGTGTTAAGATAGAAGTCCGAGAGAAAGTGAAGTGAGTTACAATTGTTTCTCTTTTGAGCAAGGATTCCTGCAAGGAGTGCAGTTGAAGTCATCTGCAAAGAGTGCGTTGACAGAAGGCTCAGAGAGTAAACTCTTGTTCTCAAAGTACTCAGAAGTGAAAGTGGGTTGCTAGAGCCATGAAAGGAGTGCGCAGGCTAAGGAAGGAGAATCTCAGTCGTGAACTGAGCAGAAGCTTTGCAGGAATGATGCTACGAGCATACGCAGAGTCAAAGGAAGCTTGAACAGTTGAAGTGTTCATAGGTTTGCCGTAAGGAGTGTGTGCAAAGAACCTCGTTGAGGTTGAAGGAGTTTAGCAAAGCTCAGGAAGGATAGACCTCTGAGTCACTGAATATTAGCATAGATAAGTGCGACTTGAAGTTGCAAGAAACGTCGCAGGTTGGCGAAGCGGTGAGGGAATCTCGTGGAGAGATACACTTTTCTCATTTCATGGGTTATACAAGGAAGAACGGATGGTCGAAATCCTCTAAGTAGATTTCGTGAAGTTCCGAGTATCGTTAGATCTTGCAGAGGTGCAAGGAGGTTACGACGAGAATATTCCGAAGAGTTTGAAGCTTAGGAGAGGTAGAGAGGTTGACTCAGAGTCACAGGAGCCGTCAGATCTACACGTGGTATCGTGTATCAGGGACTCATGAGTTGAAGCCCCAAAAGTTGTGCAGCAAGAGCAACGATATCGTGAGACACGATATCCCTACAAGATCAGAGTCGTTCATTATGGAGGACGCATGTAAGGAGATTCTCTCATCTCACAGATTCGGACATTGGAGGATAGAAAGGGAAGCCCTTTAGTTTCATGAGCGACAAAGTGGCAAGAGGCTATGAGTCATCCATCTATAGAAGACAGGTGGCATAGATCTAGAGATCTCGCGAACTTGGGAGTTCGCAAGTTGAGAGCCCGAGTGTTGGGTACTTCAAGTCGCGAGTGGCGAAGTGGCGAGAGGCTGTGAGCTATCCATTTGAAGAGGAAATTTGGTAGAGATCGAGAGATCTCATGAACTCGGGAGTTCGCAGGGTGAATACCCAAGTGTCTGGTATTAAAATTCGCGAGACGCGAGGTCACGAAGTGGAGAAGTGGCGAGAGGTTAGGAGCCGTCCATCTGAGGAGGACAGGTGGAGGAGATTGAGAGATCTCGTGAACTCGGGAGTTCGCAAGGTGAAAACCCAAGTGTTGGGCATCCAAGGTTGCGAAGGCGCAAGAAGAGAATAGGAGAATAACCGTTGGATTTGGATCATAGGAGGACCGTTGGATCCGCACGAGGGATCGTGTGTCGGAGTCTCGCAAGAAAAGGCCCGAGAGTTTGGCTACAGGGATCGCAAGATTGTGAGAGGCGATATCTTGATAGCTAGAGGCAGTGTGGGCCATACTGGAACGCGAGTGGAATACAGGTGGCACGAAACCCTCAGGATCTCACCGTGAGAAGTCCCGAAGTATTGGAGTTAGGATTCGTGAGTCATGAAGTGCCGAGAGACGAGGTTTGTGTGGTCACATGGCAGAGCATAAGGTGGGACCCGTGTGATCGACGGGTGGAAACATGTTTCCCGGAGGTAGAAGTCAACATTTCGTTGAATTCTCGCATCTCGGGGATTCACGGAATAGGAGGGTGAAAGATCGACAGTTCAAGCTACGAGGTCGCGAGTTGCGAAATCCCTCAGGGAAAAGTCAGCGAGTTGACTGACCATCGGGTCTTGGGGATCCGAGAACCTAGTGTTCAACCTTTGAACTCACGAAGTCATGAGTTTCGATTCCTTGATAAATCAAGGAAGGGGGGATCGTACGAGAGAGCTGTGGGAGAAAATTTCCTAATAGCGAAATAGAAGAACCTTGGAGTTCTTTGGGCTGAGAAGAAGAAGGTCCTATGAGAGCGGACGTGCCGTGGTTGGCACGCCTACGTCAAATGGTATCATAGCATAATTCTTGTCTGTATATTTCAGGCAAGAGAGGCAGGAGATAAAGAACACTCTGATACACACGTCAAGTGGTATCAGAGAAAATTTCTCTGTTTTCTGTAGCAGAGAAAAAGAGAGAATTTCACCATGCCACCGAGGAGAGAAAGACAATCACCCGATCCAGAGGATAGGGGGAACCAGAGAGGAAGAGGGATACAAGCCCAAAATATGGAAATGGAGAGGCAGATACATGATCTCCGAGCAAGATTAGAGGATATGGAAGCAGCACAGAGACGCACAACCAGTGCTAGAGATCTAAGTGACTCCGAAGGTGAAGTTGAAGTCGAACAACAAGGAGAAGTTGTAGCCGAATATAAATCCAATGAGCGATTAATTAAAGCTATCGCCCAGATGAGTTCAAAAATAAAGATGGACATTCCATCCTATGAAGGGAATCTGGATGCAGAAGAGCTTCTAGATTGGATTAGAGCTCTTGATACTTACTTCGATTATGAAGATATCAAAGAGGATAAGAAGGTTAGACATGTTGTCACAAAATTGAAGGGACACGCAGCATTATGGTGGGACGAGCTTCAAGCAGATAGACATTCCAAAGGCAAGAAAAATATCAAAAGCTGGGATCAAATGATTGCGAAGATGAAGGCAAAGTTCATCCTAAGGGATTATCAAATCACACTATTCAGGAGAATGTAGAACCTGAGACAGAAGCTGATGATAGTGAAGGAGTATACTGAGGATTTCTACAAGATAAATATCAGAGCAGGTCATCAGGAGAGTGATGATGAAAAAGTTGCCAGGTATATGAATGGATTGAGATACGATATCCAGGATGAGATGAGTATGACGACCATCAGAACGGTGGAGGATGCGTATCAGATGGCGTTGAAAGCTGAAGAGAAGCTGAGCTGTAAGCCAACACAATGAGGCCGAGGTAGGAGCCAACCAAAAGGTAAGTCAGTTGCTCAAGATAGGTTCCAGAAATCCAAGGATGACTAGAAAAAGCCTCAGACTAGAACAAAAAAAGGTGGAAGTTCACAACGAGGCTAGCACGCTGAACAGTGAAGGCAGCAGACAGAATAGGGCGGAGGATACGCCGATAATAACACATTTCCTCACACCAGAGGTAGAGGAAGAGGAAGAGGTGGAGTCATCACATGATTCACGTGTGGAAAGAATGGACACAAGGCAGTTGAATGTCCAGATAGGAAGAAGGATGGAGGAGAAGCTCACATCGCCGAGGCACAGAGGCGAGATGCTGAAGCAGAAGATGCAGAAGATGGAAGGTCATTGATGATGCGTAAGGTTCTCTTAACACCTGAGAAGGAGGTGGAGGACATAGCTCAAAGAAACATACTTTTCAGAACCACATGAAAGACCAAAGGTCGGAAGTGCAAGGTTATTGTGGACAGTGGAAGCACAAACAATCTCGTTTCAACCGAGATGGTGGAGAAACTAGAATTGGAGACAACTGATCACCCGAGTCCATACAAAGTTTCATGGCTACAGAAGGGACATCAGGTAAGTGTCACTAAACAATGCTTAGTTGACATCAAGATAGGAGTATACAATGATAAAATACTCTGTGATGTTATTCCTATGGATGTATGTCATTTATTGCTAGGCAGACCATGGCAATATGATAGGAACGTAGTTCATGATGGGAAGATGAATATGTATACTTTGGAGAAGAATGGAAGAACACATATGCTACTTCCAATTAAAGAGAAAGAAGTAAAACTAGAACTAAGGAATATTGTAATTCTCATGAGTGGGAAGGAACTTCTGGCGGAAGTAAAAAATAAGGAAGATCCACAATTCTTTATGGTCAGGAAACCGAAAATTGTTTTGACCAGCACAAGAGTGGATGATTTGCCGAAAGAAATTCAGGAACTGCTGGAAGAGTTCGCTGACATCATGGTAGACGAATTACCTCATTCATTGTCGTCAATGAGGAGTGTGAGTCATCATATAGACCTCATACCAGGAGCCAGTTTGCCAAACAAAGCTACGTACAGGTTGACGCCGCAGGAGAACGAAGAAGTTAAAAGGCAGGTGCAGGAACTGTTGGATAAAGGACTGATCAGGGAAAGTTTAAGTCTGTGTTCCGTTCCAACGGTATTGAGTCCAAAGAAAGATGGAGGTTGGAGAATGTGAACTGATTCCAGAGCCATTAACAAGATAACCATCAGGTACAGGTTTCCATTGCCACGGATGGATGACTTGATGGATTGTTTAAGTGGAGCCAATTTTTTTTCAAAGGTTGATTTGAAAAGCGGATATCATCAGATTCACATGAGGGAAGGCGATGAATGGAAGACAACCTTCAAAACCAACGAAGGGTTGTATGAATGGCTAGTCATGCCGTTTGGCTTGACAAATGCACCGAGTACCTTCATGAGATTGATGAATGAAGTGCTGAAGGAATTCATTGGTAAGTTTGTCATTGTTTATCTGGATGACATATTGATTTTCAGCAAAACGAAAGAAGAACATCTAAATCATTTAGCTGCAGTAATGACAAAGCTACAGCAGGAGAAGCTGTTGATTAACATGAGGAAATATTCATTTATGAAGAAAGAACTCATTTACTTGGGATTTTTTATATCGGCAAATGAATTAAAAATGGATCCAAGTAAAGTGGAGGTAATTAAAAATTGACCACCACCGAGAAATATTTTCGAGGTGAGAAGTTTTCATGGATTGGATAGTTTCTATCGAAAATTCATTAGGAATTTCAGTGGAATTAGCGCAACGATGATGGACACAGTCAATAAAAGACATAAATCTTTTCATTGGACTGAAGAGGCAGAGAAGAGTTTCAACCTGTTGAAGCGAAAGATTATAGAACAACCAGTTTTAGTGTTGCCGGATTTTACGAAGGTGTTCTAGGTGAAATGTGATGCAAGTGGCTTTGCCATAGGAGCGGTCTTGAGCCAGGAGGACAGACCAATTGCATATTTCAGTGAGAAGCTGGATGAGACAAAAGTAAAGTACTCCACATATGACAAAGAATTTTATGCTATCATACAGGCGTTGAAGAAGTGGAGGCATTACTTGATCCCAAAAGAATTTGTTCTGTATAGTGATAATCATGCATTACAGTTTGTGACTCAACAAGAGAAGTTGAATCAGAAACATGCTAAATGGGTAGAGTATATGCAGATTTTTACATTTGTAATTAAACACATTTCAGGTACTGCTAACAAAGTGGCTGATGCTTTGAGCAAGAAGTGTTTGTTGCTGCAAGAGTTCCGAATCAAAACATTGGGTTTTGAAAATCTTAGGGACATGTATACAGCTGATGCATATTTTGCAGAGGCATATGAAGCAGCTGAGAATCCAGTTCTCAGAGACATAAGCCCATGAATAGATTATATGATCCAGGAAGGACTGTTGTTCAGAGGAAATCAACTGTGTATTCCAAATTGCTCCATGAGGGAGAATATGCTAAAATAAAATCACAGTGGTGGATTGGCAGGGCATTTTGTCCATGACAAGACATTTTCAAAGCTAAGAGAAGCATACTTTTCACTAGGGATGTGATCGGAAGTCAAGAAGTTTGTCGACAAATGTATAATTTACCAGCATTCGAAGGGCAGGAAGCAGAATGCGAGATTCTATCAACCATTACCCATACTCGAGAGGATAGAAAGGGAAGCCCTTCAGTTTCGCGAGCGACGAAGTGGCGAGAGGCTGTGAGCCGTCCATCTGTATAAGACAGGTGGCAGAGATCTAGAGATCTCGCGAACTCAGGAGTTCGCAGGTTGAGAGACCAAGTGTTGGGTACTCCAAGTCGCGAGTGGCGAAGTGGTGAGAGGCTGTGAGCCGTCCATATGAAGAGGACAGGTGGCAGAGATCGAGAGATCTCGCGAACTCGGGAGTTCGCAGGGTGAACGCCCAAGTGTTTGGTATTAAAAGTTGTGAGACGCGAGGTCACGAAGCGGTGAAGTGGCGAGAGGCTAGGAGTCGTCCATCTGAGGAGGACAGGTGGAGGAGATCGAGAGATCTCACGAACTCGAGAGTTCGCAAGGTGAAAACCCAAGTGTTGGGCATCCAAGGTTGCAAAGGCGCGAGAAGTGAATAGGAGAATAACCGTTGGATCCGGATCACAAGAGGACCGTTGGATCCGCATGAGGGATTGTGTGTTAGAGTCTCGCAAGAAAAGGCTCGAGAGTTTGGCTACAGGGATCGTGAGATTGCGGGAGGCGATATCTTGACAGCTAGAGGCAGTGTGGACCATATTGGAATATGAGTGGAATACAGGTGGCACAAAACCCTCGGGATCTCGTCGCGAGAAGTCCCGAAGTATTGGCATTAGGATTCACGAGTCGCGAAGTGCCGAGAGACGAGGTTCGTGTGGTCGCATGGCAGAGCATAAGGTGGGACCCGCATGATCGACGGGTGGACATGTGTTGCCTAGAGGTAGAAGTCAACATTCCGTTGAATTCTCGCATCTCAGGGATTCGCGGAATAGGAGGGTGAAAGATCGACAGTTCAAGCTACGAGGTCGCGAGTAGCGAAATCCCTCAGGGAAAAGTTAGCGAGTTGACTGACCATCGAGTCTCGGGGATCCGAGAACCCAGTGTTCAAACTTTGAACTCACGAAGTCAAGAGTTTTGATTCCTCGATAAATCAAGGAAGGGGGGATCGTACGAGAGAGTTGTGGGAGCATATTTCCCGATAGGGAAATAGAATAAACTTGGAGTTCTTCGGGCCGAGAAGAAGAAGGTCCTATGAGAGTGGATGTGTCATGGTTGGCATGCCTGTGTCATGTTCCTTCCAGCAGAGGTCCAGAAATACTACAAGATATGAGACCTCGAGGTGCGACTAAATACATATTTCATCGTGAAGTTCTATAAGTGCCATGACACCAGCTAGGTGATGGCCTCATGGTGGAGGGAAGACAAGAAATACACCAACCGAAGCACTGGCTGGTACCATATGACCAACATGAGGGAGCCATACATCTACTTGATGGCTCTCATTTGTAGATTATATGGAGAGAAGGACTACTCCAGGTTTTCAGAGGCATGGATGCCCTTAGCTTACAAAATGGAAATCTATAGGAGCAACTTGAATTGGGGAGCGATACTTTCTAAACAACTAAGCATCTGTATCCAACAAGCTTAGACACCAAAGGAAGGAGAGACACCAACCTTCTACATGGATTCATATTTTCTTGATGTCATGTGCTCCCGAAACATCTTCACTGACATGAATCTGAGCTGGCATGTTGCAGAGCTCCTAGTCCACGTTTAATTTAGAATCCTATGGGAGAATAGGTACAAGAAGTCTTACTCCCTCATTAGTGATGAATTCACCGCACAAATTTATTTCATTCTTTTTAAGAAAGAATTCCCGAGACTATCGACTGTGGCCAAGAAGATGATATCAAAGGTAGGCCACTGGTACTTGGACGAGCATGACACCTACATCAGGGTGTGCGAGGCCACTAGAGCACCACATATCCTACTAGCTCATGTCTCAGACCATCTTTTAGTAGGATAAATATGCTACCAAACCATCCTGCAAGGCTACAACACCACCTTGGTTAAGGACAAGAATCACGCGTTCATACCTTATGGTTTCCATGTAGGTTTCTACTTGGTGAAGGACACCACTCAAAACAAACAAGAAGGGTTGAGCCAACTAGAGTTTAGATTCCAGATAGGCCATTTATTAAAGCATGATCCAAAGGATCTAGTCTTGAATAATGCTTCGCAAGTGTCGTCCTGTTGGCCGTATGCCCACAACAAATTTGAAGATGAAGTATTAACAAAAAATGCCTAAGACTGGGAAGAGGTGGTGGAAAGGATGGCCGACCCCAAAATGACCAGGTTCAAAGCCATGAGCCTGGATGAACATGTGATGACCATAGAGAAATCATCTCAAGAGGCCCTCAGAGCCAGGGAAGAAATGATAGCAACAGAAGCAACAATGGTTCCCTTGGTATCTCCGGTGTAGTATAGAGGTTTCCCTATGACACATGATGCACGGGCAAGGGGGTTTCTCATGATATAACATGATCAATGAGTAATTGATCAGCTGCATGAAAACCCACACCTCATAGTAATGACAGGGTCCCCTTCCGACAACCCAGATGAAATCCGGGTAGATCCAAGCGACCCTATGCTAATATAAATTGATGAAATCGTCGAGTTAGATAACCCATAAATTACAATTCCACCGGTTGGATCACCCCAGGATGTTTCAACTCAATTGAAGATAGTAGGAACATTAGGGAGAACAAGTATACCAAAACCCCTCCGTGAATTGATAAACATCTATGATGATTAAGAAAGTTTGGAGGTGTCCTTGGTGACTCATGTGGCGATCACAGAGGAAAAGGAGCCTGAGAAGGCATTATCCCCAGCTCCCGACGCTCAAATTATGGGCCTTCCACAAAATGAATAAGATGTCGAAAGTGTCTTAGACACTAAGCTTCCTGATGCACCAGAGACCCAAGAAGATAGTCTGAAGGATGAGCATGGGTCAGGCAAACAAAAGGAAGAAGCTCCATAGCAGGAAATCGACATCTCAATGACCGATTATCAAGTAAGTACTGAGACTAACCTTGATGCTTCAATTTCAACTGGTACTCAACCTCCTGATGAATGAAAAATAGAGGCCAGACCTTCAAAACACATGGAGGAGGTTCAAGAACACAATCTTGAACAAATATACACCATCAAAAGCCTGGGAAATATGCTCACCTGGGGAGATCAACAAATCCCCAAACCCATGGATGAAGTCTCTGACATACATGCCATCGCCTATGATTGGGAAAGGAAGGATGTCATGGAGAGAACCACCAAGAAGAGGAGGATCACTCTATATCACTCCATCCTCATCACCATGGAGGAAAAACTAATCAACACAGAGCATGCCAAGACATCCGAACTTATCAATGCAGGGATGGCAATCACGGATGCCACCTTGGAAAGAGAAAAAAGAGATGAAGAGGATATGGCTGCTTCTCTGAAGGAATTGGAACATTTATGCCACTTGGAAAAATATTCCCAGGACACCACACAGGCCACGGTGGTCCTGAGAAGTGAATTCCAAGAGGCCTACAACAAATTTACAAATGAACGACACCTATTCACTGGAAAAATAGTTGAGCTTTAATAATACACCCTCATGGTACTGGAGACGTGAAAAGATATGTAGAGGTGGTACGAGAAATCATACCAAGCCGTGGAAAGGATCGACTATATCAACGCGGTGCAACAAGGATGAGACACTGAAGAGAATGATATCAAGGTGCTAAGAGAAGAAACATCAGCTGCATGAGGAAATCAACCGAATATTGGGTAAAAATGGCTCAGGAACCTCATCGAGAAGTCCAAGAGAATTGGGTTGAGTGTGAGAAAAGATAGACCAATATCAACCAGGCAATGAGAGACATCATCCTCCCTGAATTTGGAACACTTGATGACTTTGTCGACTTGTGTGACATAGACAAATCGCATGCTGAAAAAGACTCCTCATGGGCTGCAGAAATAGAGAATGTGGCAGACATGGTGCCATGATAGGTGAGGTAGTTCATGGAGAACCCAATCAAATATCGATCCATGCTGTAGTAGTTAAGTGCCAGAATAGTCAAGTATTGGGTGCAGATGATAGAGATAAGAGATATCCTTTCGGCCCCAATGGAACAACATAGATTCCCATATTCTAACACATGCGAGGATCTCTTCATCAAGTGGTCGAATTACGAGAAGAGTCATCCACTCAAGTGAGATCATTTGATGACTCTTTGAAGATTGATAGAGGAAAGCACCATGTGGTGAGTTTTTGTTTTACTTAACTACACTTTAATAGTTATTTTTAGTTAATAGTATGTTATAAATAGGAGGATCGACCTGTTAGAAAAGGGTCGATAGTTGTTGCAAAGACCCTCATATTTTGGATTTTGTAAAGAACTGTTTCAGATTTTCCTTAATTGAGAAGTTGTGTTTAGGACCAGAGACAAGTTTGTGTTTTTCATCAAAAGTATGTATGATTGGATGTGGAGAAGAATTATTTGTTATTTCATCTCATGAATGGATGCTGTAACGAGTAAGATCTTCTAAATATGTTGATAAGTTATCTGATTCAATGTTTTATAGTTCTTATCTTTAATGATGAAAATCAAATCCTTGTGTTATTATGTGATTGATGATTATAGCTAAGGGAATTATTTTTCTTGCCATATTTTATTGCATATGTGTTTTCTTCTGATAATTGCACCTCAGTAAATAATTGGAACACCAATAGGTTAATGTATTATTACTAGGCTTGTGGTAGATAATTGTTGTCTGCATGCTAGAGTGAAAGGGTTATCCCAAGCTCATCCTTCTCCGGTAGTTAATCTTTTTCCCTCTTTGTTACCTAGTTGGTTTATACCGGCTTTTATCTTGTATCGATTCCATCTATAAGAGAAAATACAAAAATAGAACGTCTGAACTGAAGGAGAAGCCTTCACAAGAAAACGTAAAGCCCATCGATTAATTGGCCGGATCACAAGATCTGGAGAACCATTCCACCATTAAATGTTGCAGAGTCTAATTGGGCCTCAGTGGTGGGTTTGGTTCCTGCTATTGAGTTAAAGGGATTTAGGACCCCTCAACACCACCCTAATCCCATCTTTGGAGAATACGAAGCCAAGGATGCATCCTTATTCAATAACGAAAATACATTTATGGGGTTTCAAATGTATGTGGTAAAACCAACATCGAAGAAAATTGGCCCGTAGGTGACCAATGTGGTCTCGACAATGAGACGAGTGAACGGGTAAGTCATTGAGGCAGGGTTCAATAATATGTTTGATATCGTGGAATGTGTACGACATGGCCTGCTGAAAAGTAGCTCCAGTGTTTTTAAGACCCAAAGGTAGTTTCTGATAAGAGAATGTCCCCCAAGGGCATATGAAGGCTATTTTATGTTGATCAACCAGTAGGATTTCGATATGGTTGTATCTAGAAAAGCCATCCATGAATGAAAAAATGACATTGTGAGCACAATTATCGATAATTTGGTCGATGAAGGGTGTAGGGTAATTGTCTTTGGGACACGCCTTGCTAAGATCCCTATAATTGATGCAAGCACGAAAGGTCCCTTGTTTCTTAGTGACCAGAATGATGTTGGAAACCCATTCGGTCAAAGGGACAGGATAAAGAAAACCAGACTTCAACATTTTTTTGACTTATGCCTCATGGCTATGGTTTTCTTAGGATGAACCAGGTGAATTTTTTTTCTTATAGGTTTAATTCATGGGTAAGTTTTTATCTCATTCACAATGATCGATGGATCGATCCCTAATATTTCTTCGTAACTCCAAGCGAATATGTCACATAATTATTTGAAAAAAAAGAGGTATGAATTTCCACTTCTTCAGGTGAACAATTTGCACCTAGATGAACTTTTTCCACAATACCTTCTTTGATTGATATGCTGATATTAATCATAGAAGAGACGTTTCCCAAATTCCCCTCGGAGATGGTATCCTGAGTGAGTATAGGAGATTGGGGACAGTCGACGATGTCGCTAGGAAATATAGAGGTTATATATTTCTCAATGTCATCCAAACTTGGAAGAAAGGACTAATGATGGTGGTTGTCATCCCACGATGTCTCCTCAATGTTAATAATTTCCATAATAGATTCATCTCATGGAAAAATATGTAGGATATAATCAAGAGTAGAGGATAGGGATGTTAACTAGGAGGGTAACAAGTAAGTTGTAGACACCAACATATGTTGGTCATCTAGTGAAGGAGAGGCAGACTGGATGGTTTCGTATTCAGCCTATGCAGGACTAAGTGGCATGGTGTCACCTAGTGTGTCAAATTCTAAAGGACTAGGCACGATCCATGAATCATATGATTCGTAGGATTGATGTGCCATAGTCGAGATCATATTGATCATTGCAATATGGTGTGAAGTGGGAGGAAGCAGTGTAGGAAAGGTACCCATAAGCGAAGAGTCTTTTAAAAGACCTACTCCAACACTTTTGTAAGTGATATTGGAATCTCCCAAAAAAGGAATGTTGTTGGCGTCGGGAGTGCGAGCGTTGGGGGAACAATAATCTAACTGATCGATGGTCACAATTTTACCTTGATGGGGAAATTGTACACATATAAACACTGATGAAGTGATGACGATCATGGAATACAACCAAATTCTTCCTAACAACAAGTTGTAATCAAGGGGAGCATTGACTACCTCAACATCTACTGAGACAATATTGCCTCCCAATTGAACAACTAAGGACTGTAAAATTCCATGGATTGATTAAGACCAAGTGATTTCAACCCTTTACAACAAGACAATGACATGACACATGTGGAATCTCCCTCATCCAATATATTGTGATGAATATGTTGATTGTGGACAACAACATCAATCTGGAAAGCAAGCTGGTGAGAGAGTCACAGTTTAAAATTATCGAGGTTAAATGTGATATTATTAGATGGCTCATGATCTATTGCTCCGATGGCTGCCAAGAAAGTCCTACGTTGACTAGGGGAATGTTGTAGAAGTTCGAGAGAGGACATAGCAAACTATGCTTGGGCCAAATATTCAACGATGTTGTAGTTTTGAGCAACGCGTGAACTAGGATTAAAAGTTGACTTTTGAATTGTACTCTTGGGTGGACGCAAGATAGAGTCAAAGTTATGTTTCTCAATATGGAGTGGCCTAGATTGAGGAGTAACAGTGGTAGATGATGGATCTATTGTAGTACCATTAGTTACCTTTTCTTTATCAGGTTTAGTCGGAGGTGTGTCATATGTCACAGTACAAGTGGTTAAATCTATCCCATTAAACATGTAAATGTGCGCACTTGATGAAGATTCCTCACTAGGAGGATGATTTGGATTACCTCCTACCGGAGGTGTAGCGGCTTGCCCAACCAATGATTTCTACTACGGAAAAGGCTGTGTCAACACAATGGGTTGGGAATTTCCTTTAAAATGTTTTGAAACTTTATCACAATGAGGAAAATCTCGTGTGTAGTGATCGTCACCAAAAATGAGACATGCAAATTTCATTTTTGCTGTGGTTGTTTTTCAGTAGCAGGTGGTTGAGTTGGTGTTTTTGGATTTTCATTTTGATTATTGTTTTTCTTTGGTTCATTTTTCATTTTTTTCTTCCCCCTAACTATTGTGGAGAAGCAGATTGAACTACATTCACCTCAAATATTTGAGTCGGGGTGGAGGTAGATGAGAGTGAAGTCAAACCGACAGTGGGGGAAGTAACTGAGAAATTAGACATGATGGTCAACTGTGAGTTGGATTGGGTTTTGAAGGAACTGATAAATCCATCTACGTGATCTGTGGAGGATGGTTTTGATGGATCGATTGACATACGGGGAGCATTCAAAATAAATTCATACAAAGTAAAAAATTGAGAATAAACCAAGTCCAGATATTGGGCATGAGTGATGGATTCCTCTTCGGTAATGACACCACCAATGGCTATGTCATGGGAAATCGGAGGTGAAAGAGATTTAGTGAACCATTCAGCCAATAATTGGTCAAGAATGGCTGATTTGATTAATCGTCGTCGCCGTTGTCATCTCCACTCATGAATATGATCAGAGATATGTATGGAATTGGTTTGATGAAGGGAGGTCAAGAGTTTTGTACCGGTATTATAATGGATGGGTAACTGAAAGTGCGTAATAAAATCCATGGAAAGGGAATTAAAATATTCAAAAGTATCGCGTTGTAGTTCAATGTACCATTTGGCTGTTGAACCTATAAATGTGCATTGGAAAAGAAATAACTGAATAGAATAATCCATTAGTGAATTTGATGAACACCATAGATAAAATATCATAATGTGGTTTTTAGGGTCTTCACCAGGTTTAACATCAAATTTAAGGATATCGGAAGGTAATTTAGCAGGAATAACTTGCCAGAAAGGAGAATGTAATATGGGATCATTTGTCAATATTGATAGATTGGGTAGATCTAGAGTGGCTAAGAATAGAAGCTGTTGATTGACCTGAGGATGATACTGGTGTGGCATGGGGACACCAGTAGGGCTGTAAAATGGTTGAGGTGGATTTTTGTAACCAATAGGCCCTCCCATGTATTGTTGTTGTTGACCAACAAAGGGAGGATTCATCTATTGAGTAACATTCATGAAAGGAGAAGGGAAACCCATTTGTCCTTGGGGAGCATAAGCAATGTAACCCTGGGAAGGATAGTTCTCTTGATTAGCTTGAGATGGATAACCAGTCTACCCTTGAGGAGGGTAACTAGGTTATCCTTGATGAGGGTAAGTATTTGTCCCTTGGGGAGGATAAAATTGTTGACCTTGAGGACCCCAAGTGGGATTTGGTACCCCCATGAAAGGTTTGTAAGTTTTAAACCTGCAAAGTAAAGAAATGCATATAGATTCTTAAGCAATACAAAAATTAATCAATGGCTCATACACAGAGTACACAAAGATTTTTACCGGAAACCCTCAACCGGGAAAACCTTTGTTATTTTCATTATATTGAATTTCACCATTCACCATACAATATATACAATGTTTTTAGGTATTTCGTAGATACCAAAACCCTAATCCCTTAATCCAGGATTAATTTACAAATCAACTAAAAATAGCAAAATCCGCTAAAAATAGAAAAAACCTTTTCAAACGCAGTTGTCGTATCTGATGCACCCACACACACATGCAAAGAATATAACACATACCCAACATTCTCCTGCTTGTTGTTTTCTTTGCATCCAGGGGTCCAGGGGATTATATAGTCAACAATATAGGGCAACAATGCCCATTGTTACTCTACACCAAGAGAACTTTTCTGTGCTCACAGACTTTGTCAATGAATCTGCAGCATTCTTCAAAGTGTCAACCTTTTCCAGCAACACCTTCTTTTCCTCAACCATGTCTCTCACAAAGT
>ML787107.1:164579-211225 GCA_009831015.1 Picea engelmannii
TCCTCCATCTTGAGCTTCCATAGCTCAAAGTTTTTACCATTGAACTTATCTATCTCGATTCTAGATGAGCTCGCCATTCCTCTTACTTTACTCGAATATCCACTGCAAAAGCTCCCACTAAACCCAAGTTTATCACAGACCCAAGATAAACTTGATCTATCAAGACCGAGCCAAACCCTTAGCAACAAAGGCGTCCCTCTGAAGCCAAAAACGTGCTCTAATACCACATGTAAGTTTTAAACCTGCAAATTAAAGCAATGCATATAGATTCTTAAGCAATACAGAAATTAATCAATGGCTCATACACAGAGTACATAGAGATTTTTACCAGAAACCCTCAACCGGGAAAACCTTTCTTATTTTCATTATATCGAATTTCACCATTCACCATACAATATATAAAATGTTTTTAGGTATTCCATAGATACCAAAACCCTAATCCCTTAATCCGGGATTAATTTACAAATCAACTAAAAATAGCAAAATCCACTAAAAATAGCAAAAACCATCCAAAAAATAATTTCAGGGCGCTGCCCCGAACCTCGTCGGCCTTAGGCTACCGCTCGGTGCCGAACGCTGCATGTAACCAGGGGGGGCATACCTGCCCCCCCTTGGGACCCCCCTAGGAAAGTGCCCGACGCACACGACAAAGCTCTAGGTGAAGGGATCATCAAACGCAGTTGTTGTATCTAACACACCCACACACACACACATGCAAAGAATATAACACATACCCAACAAGGTTGTCCATAATTTAATCCATAAGGATTGGGATTCAATGTTCCTCCTTATGGGTTGGGGTATGATGTCCCTCCATGATATGGTTGATGAAACATACCTCCTTGGGGTGGTCCCCATGATTGTGAGGGGTTTCATGTGAAAGAAGGTTGTTCCCCTACCATTGATTGGGTACCAACTAGGGTTTGACTAACTAAAGGGGGTTTCCCCCCAGTGGGCACAGGTATGTGTAAGGATGGTTTTCCCCTAGGAGGGATGTGTCCGCTAGACGTTGGTTGCCCCCCAGTCGGGATTTGTCCCGCAATTGAGTTTATGTGTGTGGTAGGGTTCTTCATTCCGTAATGCACAAGTGTATAAATAGGGTTCTATGGAATATAAGGAGTCATGGATTGAATATGTATCGTAGGATTAACTGTCAAGGTACTTTGCACATGACTAGGAAACACGAATCATATGTTACTTTGAACTTGTACTAAGGTGGTATCAGTATTGAATATTTGTTTGATGGGATGGACAAAAGTCTAACCTGGCGGTCCTACCTCGACACTGGTGGAGGAATGAGGGTCAAAAGGTGGTCGGCTAAAATTAATTTTTTCATAAAGGTCATGTCCCGATGGATTTATCCATATAGAGCGAATAAGAGTTTGCTACGAATTTACCATTTCAGTAGAACGGATAGGGGTCATGTACTCGTCATTAAAATCTAGTTGTGTGGATTCCATATTTGACTCAGTATATGGCCTTGGCGGCATATAAGGATAATATTCGTCTATAACATTAGTGGAGGATTCCAAATGGAAAAGGAGTGGCTTGAGAGGAACTTGAAAATATGGGTTAATAGGAAGGGTGCCTTCCTCAACCATAACCAAGGCTCTCTGGGGATTTTCTAACAAAGGAGTAACAACACTCCAACATCTGAATGGTTCTCAACCTCTTCACGATAAGTGTCTTCAGGTGAGTTAGGAGGTAAGGGTTCGTAGCCTTTTGGAGGCAGCCCTTGCATCCTACGTGATCTACAAATACCTTTATCATCTACAGAATCAATTTTGAGAGACAATAAAGTAAATAAACAAAACTCACTAAAATATAGAAAACCAATAAGCAAACAATGCCTTCTCTCAATGAACATGCTAATTGGTGATGAAATCCAACATCACATGATCAAAGTGAGAAGGGACTAGGATATGGGAGGGTGGATCAAATATGTTGGCGACCTTCTTAACAAAATTACACCTTGGTGCAATATTCCTCATGTTTTTATCCACGGGCTACCCTCCAAGGAGCCTGAGTGAGTATGACCAACGTCTGTTCTAGGTACAACAAAGAATTCCCTTTACCGCCACCTCATTTAATGAACCTAAATATTGTGGCTACTAAGGATACCAACTCACAGTCGAGTTTGAACGTATGGGTGGGATATCAAGTCTGAAATCCTTCAAGAGAACTGAGGACAAGTGGACCAGTAAAACTCCATAGGACCCCGAATGGATTTAGAATTCATGAAGCTCTGAGACCAAAAGAAGGCAACTGAACCTAAAGAAGAACCCCCAATATAAAATATGACTACTACAAATGGTTAAGCCTTGGAGGGATAATCTTCGTTTCTCTCCCATATGCGACCTCGTGCGTAACCCCTATGTGAGAGGGGGATCCCAACTATGCTTATACAAAAATTGGATTTACTCTCCCTATCGCAAGATTCTGAGTTTGTCTTGAATGATTTGGAGAGTTATTATCACAACCTATTCTGAAGATCTAGTCCTAGTCTATTGTTGGTGTAAAGATCTTAAAAATAAAAAAATTCTAGATTGATCTTAATTAGCGTTGATTTTAGTGGCTGTTATTTACACAAAGGTGAATGATAGTGAAACTGATGATGTTGGATACTCTACTCCAAGAAAGATAAAAAGAATTAGATACAAATTTTCTTTTCAATGAACTTCTAATTATGGGAAGGAGAAGAGTTTTTTTTTGTTCACTAACAAGCACTCAATAATGCAAAAATTTCATACAATTCCCTTCTCAACAAGAATCCAAACTATTTCTGAATTATAAAGAAAACCTTTCCAAAATACAAAAACCAATGCAAAAAGTATTCCTTCGTTTGATTGTAAATGTGAATTGAATAATTCATTTAATGATTCTTGTTTCACTAATAATGAAAAATCATTTCACTATTGCACCTTTGGAAAAGAGGAAGCAAAAGAACATAAACAAAGACACTCTCAAAAATCGATAAGAGACGAAAAGAAGAACAAACTATCTATTCAAACAAAAACACCAAAAAACAAATAACCACACTTAAAAATATTTCCGGAAATGAGTAAGGATCAAAGACCAAGTAAACAAGATAGAGATCAATGACTTTCCTTATAACAATCTCTAATCAATCAGATGAATGAAAAGAGTAGCAAAAGTAACCCAAGTTTGAGGAAAAATGGTCATTTTTTGCGATAATGAAAGACAACACAAACCCAATCAAAGACTAAAAGAGTGAAAAGAATAAAGTTGTAAGTCAAACATAAGACATGATCTGTTAGAAAAGGATCTGAGCTAGAGAAAAATACCAAAGAACTACACCCATCAAACATGCAATCAACAATTTTTCTAGGCAAGAAAAATCGACGCTCTGGTAGTAGCAGCACTAGAGTGCTACAATGCTCCCTAATACACTCTGGGGGAGCGTTGATCGATCAATCAACACTCTAAATTAAAATAGAGGGGACGTTGGTTCTGAGAAAATTTTTGGAAAAACCCAGAAAATTCAATAACTTAGGAAATTTCAAGCAAAGACTTTGTAAGACAACTTTAGCAAAAATAACAAATGTATGGATAGATCAAATCATAAAATAGGATCCAAGGATAGGAAAAAGGAAAGGATAAACTAAGGAAAAAACCAAAATTGAAAGCTTCGATCCCCAGTGGAGTCACCAATTTCTGTTATAGGAAAATTCCCCTGCAGATAGGTGAATATCCCCTTGGATTCTAGACCCCTAATACCAAGACAAAAATATACAAATGGACACTAACATCCCTTTGAGATTTGTTTAACTAGTAAAAAAGAGAGAAGGAAAAAAATATGATCGTACCTATTTCCAGTTTTTTTCCTCACTGCTCCAATTCGAGTTTGATGTCCAAACTCTTTCACACGGCTTGATACTTGCAAAACCATAGACAACAAAGAGAAACAATGAAACTCCTACTCTACCATATTATATTAGACAAATTCATCTATAATAGACAAGCATATGTAAGATACACAAACTAGAAGGGAATAGGCCAAGTATATTGATGAGAACTTTAAAGAGAAACTTACAATCATGGATGGTGTTGCAACAACTTCTCCAAGTCCTCCTGGTCCAACCCCTTGCTCAAAATATCCACGATCAGAATGAAAATACTTTTGTTGATTATTTTTCTCCTTGTTCACCATGAGAATGCCTCCATTTATAGGCTTTGGGAGGCCCAACCACCTTGGTTATATTTGGGATTAGTTGAGGATATGACTCTATCAGTTGTGGTATCTCCCTTAGATGCAGCCTATGGGTTAGATTCGAGCCAAACCAACTTGAATCATTCCTAGATGTCCTTAGAGAAAAAGGGGATTTCTTCCCAATATTTTCTCAACCAATCGACACTCATTTAAAATGGGAAAAAAAGTGTTATAATTCTCCCTACTAGATAGACAAAGAGTGCTAACATTCCTTGCATATGAGTAGGGGAGCGTTGATCTTCCAGAATTTTTGTCAAGATGACCAATTCTCATAGAAAAACATTTTGTTTCGTTTGTAAAATGATGTGGCTTCTTCTTCTAACATGTTCTAGAGGATGTATAAAGTGTTTCCATGGTGTCTTTCACAATGTGACACATGCAGAACAAAAATGAAACATTTACGACACTTTTGACAAAAGTGAAACACTTGCGATAATAAAAATGTGACATTATCGAAGTGAGGAATTTTGACGTGTAACACAAGGCTGCCACCAAAGAGAGACATTGATTTTTCTATTGATTTAGTGCCAAGGGTTTCCCTAGTGTCCAAGACACCTTACAAAATGGGCACACCATAATTGAAGGAGTTGTATATGCAGCTTGAAGAATATTTGAAGAAGGGTTATATACGCTGAAACATGTCACCTTGGGGTGCCCTAGTGATTTTTGTGAAAAAGAAATATGGAACCTTAAGGTTGTGTATTGATTTTTGACAATTGAATAAGGTCACCATAAAGAACAAATATCCCTTGCCAAGGATTGAAGATTTATTTGATCAGCTGAAAGGTGCAAGAATATTTTCCAAGACTGACTTGAGATCATGTTAATATCAAGTGAGGATAAAAGAAGAAGATATCAACAAGGCAATGTTCAGAACAAGCTATAGGCATTATGAATTTATGGTAGTGCCTTTTGGGATATCAAATGCCTTGATTGTTTTCACGTGCTTGGTGAATGGAGTGTTTAGGGAATACCTGGACATGTTTGTGATTTTTTTATTAGATGATATTATCATCTACTCAAAGATAGAGGAACATCATGAGAAAGATTTTAAGAATGGTGCTGTTATTTTTGGTAGAGCATAAATTTTATGTGAAACTAAGTAAGTGCATCTTCTATCAAAAGAAGATTCACTACTTGGGGCATATTATTCTAGCAGATGGGATAATAGTTGATCTTGAGAAGATAGAGGCCATTAGAGGATGGAAAATGCCAAGGAATGTGATAGAGGTTGAATCATTCATGGGTCTTTTCAGTTATTACCAAAGATTCATAAAAGAATTTTCAAAGATTTCAAGTCCAATCACTTTTTTGCAAAAGAAGGGAGTGAAATTTAAATAGAATCCCAAATGTGATGAAAGTTTTTAGTAGTTGAAGGATATTTTAACAAGTGCTTGAATCTCAAAGAATTCAGATTCAGATGAAGACTTTGTTGTGTTCACACATGCATTCAAGGAAGGGATCGATGGAGTCCTCACTCGAAAATATCATGTGGTATGCTATGAGTCCTGAAAATTAAAAGAGCATGAGAGGAATTAAGATACCCATGACTTGGAATTAGCAACCATTATTCATGAATAAAAAAATATGTAGACATTACCTCATGGGGAGAATATTTGAGCTAAGGACAAACCACTGTGGTCTAAAACATTTGTTTGACCAGACAACATTAAATGCTAGAAAAACTAGATGGCTTGAATTTTGAATATGACTTTGAAATTAAACATATCAAAGGAAAAGAGGATCAAGTGTTTGATGCACTCAGCAGAAGAGAACACGAGCTGCATATGGAATCCATCAATATGTATAACACATATTTAAAAGATAGAATTTTAGAAGTTGAAAATTTAGATCAACAATATTTAAAAATAAAAGAGACATTATAGTAAGACAATTTACAATAGAGATTTAATTATTATGAGTTGAAAGAGGATGGAATACTCATGTATAGAGGAAAAATATATGTGTTGAATTCCGGTGAGCTGAAAAACACAATGTTGAGAGAAGTGCACAATGTGTCATATGTTGGGGACCCGAGATATAATAAATCCATTGCAGTTGTAAGAAGCCAATACTTTTGGACAAAAATGAAGAAAAACGTGGCTAATTACATAGCCAAATTCTTGGAGTGTTAGAAGGTGAATACTGGACATAGACATCTAGCGGGGATACTACAATCATTGCCCATTATTGAGTGGAAATGGGAAGTGGTTACAATTGATTTTATTACAAAGATGCCCAAAACAATGAAGCAACATGATTCCATCATGGTAGTGGTGGATAAATTAACTAATGCTACACATTTTATTCCAGTAAAAACTACACACAAGGCAATAAACATTGTAGATATTTACATGAAGGAAGTTGCCAGGATACATTGGGTGCCTAAGGAAGTTTTTTCAATCATAGATCCAAAATTCACATCCAATTTTTGGAAAGGTTTGTTGAAAGGCTTCGGGACAAATTTAAATCTCAATACAACGAATCACCCAGAGTCAAATGGGAAAACATAGAGGACCAATAAAATCATTGAGGACATGCTCAAAATGTATCTGATGGACCAAACATCAAAGTGGGAAGACTACATACACTCAATAGAGTTTGCTTACAAGAATGGGTATCAAGCCTCATTAAAAATGAGCCCATTTGAAGCATTGTATGGAAGGATGTGTAACACACCGGTGAGTTGGGATAATCCAACAAACATAGTTGTCATTGGGATAGATTTGTTGAAGGCAATGGAAGAATAGATGGTGAAGATTAGGTAGAATTTAAAGGATGCCTAGGATAGACAGAAAATTTATGTCGACGAGAACATAGTTTCGAGAGATTTTAAAGTGGGCAAACATATTTTTCTAAAATTAAAAGTGAAAAGAAGTTCACTAAGATTGGGTTGTTGCCCAAAGTTGGCAGCAAGATATTGTGGGCCTTTTGAAATTTTAGAAAATATAGGCCCAATTACATACATGTTAGTATTTATTGCATCCATGAGAGTGCATAATGTATTTCATGTGTCATTATTAAAGAAATATGTACATGACCCTAACCACATAATTGATTAGACTGTGATCCAAGTAGAAAACAAAGGGGATTTTTGGGTGGAACCAATATGCATCTTGGAATGGAAAGTAAAAGTGATTAGGAACAAATCCATAGGGTTTGTAAAGGTTCAATGTACCTACTACTATCCTGAAGATGCAACATGGGAATAGGAAGAAACCATGTGGGAGGAATACCCACAATTTTTTGTCAATTTTGAAGAAAACAAGAGCTAAAAATGCAAGAATCCATTTGGGTAGTTGGAGTTTTGGAACCACATATCGTCATTCTTTGTCACCTGCAATTACAACCCTGATAAAATAATTGTGTATCCCAATTGACTAAGAGCAGTGAAGGGGCCACATTCCTTGGGTCATCATGTTGAGAGGAAACAAGATATTTTGGTTGGGACTATCGTTGGAGGGTAAAAATTGCATAATTTTGTTTTCTTTTTTTAATATTGTGATATAAATTGTATATGTATTTGTACATGGTGTTATGCACCGAGGAAAATGCACAATTGTAGGGGAAGGGGAATGGAACGTCCCCACTATAATCCCTAGTTTAATTAATGCATAATGTAGATGTGAAATGTAGCTATGGCCAAGTGATCCACTATGTGAATTGTATTTATGTTTTTAAATAAGTAAAATGTGACACCAACTATTGGGGGACATGGATAGAGATGGAGGATGAGTTTTCCATAATAGAGAGGAGTGTCTAAGAGGGGTACAAGGGGGAAATAATTTATGGGTATTAATCCAAACTCATATTTATGAATTTTATTATCATTGGGGACAACCTTCTGATTTTCCCTTGAGTGTATGAGAATCCAATTATTAGACTCATGTAAGAGGGTGGGTGTAAAAAGTCACATTCCATAGTTATTGGGAACATGGGGATGAATTATAATTGACATTGGGTAGAGTGAGCAATCAACTAGCTTGGGGAAATAAAAATCATATGGCCAAAGAGGAGAGTTTTTACAGTATGATTTTGCATGAACAACAAGCAGAGAACAAGATGGGAAAGAACATTGGAGTTGGAATAAGAAGGATGGGAGAAGTTTTGGAGCACGATGGAGAAGTTTTGGAGTGTTTTGGAGCTGAATACTGAAGAACCGGGTTGTCAAACATGAAGAGTGAACTCTTGGGTGAGTTGCATTGTAACAACAAGTGATTGTTGTTGTTTTATTGGTTTTTTTCCTAGTAGTGATTTCGTTGATATCCCAGTTGTGAGATTCTTAGTTACTTCTTCCAGAGAGACCCTAATAAATGAATATGACACCTAATTGAATGAGAGTAGTGAAGGGGTACATTCTTTGGGTTGGGTAGGTCAAGAGGAAGAGAGTTGGTGGAAATCAGGATAGTTGTAGAAGAATACCAGTAGGTATTGGGATATCTGAACTGTGAGTGGATTGTGAGAGACACTATTTATTATGGATTCCTATATTGGGGGTGATTTTCTATTGAGATATGGAAAAACAAGTCGATGGTTGGGTGGAATGTTTGTCCCAAGCAGCTCATTGCACAATTATTTTAGAAAGATAATTGTTTGTCTATTTTCTGAGTTAATTTTGAGTTTAGCTACTTTGCATTTTTACTCTATGAATGGGAATGTATTATATGTTTTTATATTGAGTTATTAGCTGCATTTATGTTCATTTAGAATGTTGTAGATGCATTTAATTATTTGGTATCGGAAATTAGTGAAATCTATGTATAATTCGTAGCCAACAAGCTACATAAATTTCAGTTTGCAGATTTTTTTTGAATTTATGTGTATTTCACGTAGTAATGTTCCTCAATTAAGTTGGGGNTTATATATATATATATATATATATATATATATATATATATATATATATATATATATATATATATATATATGAAAAATAGTTATTTAAAAGTACCCCTTCAAAGCGGATAAATAATATATTCTCTTAATCAATTAGGGGGTCATTGTGATTACCATGTTGAGCTTGGAATATAGAAGCCATCTTGCTCTCCTTTTCATACTTAACTTAAATCTTCAAGATTGGAAAATGGAGCTTCACAGTCCTTCATGGTTCCATATCAACCAAAAAGTATAGGCTTACCTACCACACTCACACTAGTTCATTGCTTCACAACATCAATATTTATTTCATGATCCAAGAAAGTAATGTATTAGTAATATCAACATCATTAAATTAAAAACATCAACTTAAACATTAGTAATATCAAATGCATCTTGTAAATCAATTATATTCCACATGTTTCATATATAGAGAATAGCCTACATGGTCATTAAACTCTTCAGTCAATCTTTGGATTAAATTCCTAATCCTTCTCAAATCAGATTTAGGAAAGGAGGGGCATTAGAAATAGGCATCGAATCATTTAGGTGTCACTCCCATGCT
Source organism: Picea engelmannii (assembly GCA_009831015.1). Lineage (NCBI taxonomy): Eukaryota > Viridiplantae > Streptophyta > Pinopsida > Pinales > Pinaceae > Picea > Picea engelmannii. The sequence goes on from ML787107.1 coordinate 174,251, forward strand.
AGGAAATGAAACTATAAGGGTGAAATTATTGGCTATGGCTATGGTTTCCTCACTCAACCCAACTTCTAATTATTACAACCAACAAATTTACCTCTCAACCCATTATTTATACATAAGTCCCACTTTCCAGCCTATCGTTACCCCTCAACTCTTCACAACACAAAGAATGAGATTCCCTTCACTACTAAACATTCCTTCAATCTATACCACTTCTCTCCAATGCTCCAACATAAACTACTCGAGGAATATCTAGTGCTGGGAACTAGGGAAAAACTTAGATGCAAATCAATTCCTTTTGATCCAAGAAAAAATCATGGACACAGTGACGGATTACACATAATTTTGTGATTGCAATTTTATGTCAACTATACTATGACAAAAAAATTCCCTCTTCCACTGCATCATACAAATTTAGAAAATAATTCGAACCATGACAGTACCCCCTAAAATAATTGGAACAAATCCTTTCCCAAGGTTGCATGCACTCTAGAATTTCATGAGAACCACGTACCCTTCCCACAATATTTGAAATAATAATACTTAATTCACATAAGACAAGGACATGAGGTTTGGGATAAGGAAACTTGGAAATTAATAATAAAATATTATTAATTCATGACTTCCTACTTCCCCTCTTGTTGGTTCATTACCTCCATGGTGCTCCTGAGGAATTATCACCCCCCAAGTGCACCTATTTATCGGTTTATGAATTATAATATTAATGAAAAATAATTAAATGGAAAACTTACCACACGCTTATGATACACTTACACAATATGGTTGTTATCACTGAAAAATCGTTAACAATAATACAAATAATGGCCGAAGAAATTTCTAGTGCAACACACCAATCAACATACCTCCAACATTAACATGTTTCATTTAGAAAGTCACAAAACTATATAAATGGCTCCTTAAAGTTTTGCGTAGTCTCTCAAAGGCCTATCTGCACACATCTGCACGGGACAACACTGCTAGATTCATGCAAATTGCGCAGACTACTTGATTATCCTAAAAAAAGCTTATGCAAATGCATAATGATGCATTTATGATTTTGTTTGGGTACTCACTCACTTCCAACTCGAGCGTACTATGACACGGCACCCAAATTAGGTCGAAATCTAGCCTTGGGGCCATTTAAGGACTAGGAGATACCTACATGAGGGCCTCTATTCACACTACCAACTAGTTTTGTAAAATAATGTATGAGTCCTATAAATACAAGTTTGAGGTATGCAACAAAGCAAAGATTTCATATGTATTGTTATGTTGTTGTAATGTTTCTTTGAGAATACATATTTCTCATATAATCTTTCTAGCATCCATAACAAGTGTCATTCTTCTCACCTCTTGAGAAGCTTGGCAAACAATTCTTCACCATTATCATTTCATTGTAAGAAGAGAAGTAGCTCTATATTAGGGAACTTAAGGGCCCTCCCAAGGAGGAAGAGGGGACTCATAAGTCCCTATAATATTTCTCCAAGGTGTTATCAATCCAAATCCTATTTGTTGGTAACAATTTCTTGTTCCTATTTTTAGTTTTTAGTTGTTAGTTGTATCTCATGTATGCTTAGTTTTTTTACATTTTTTTCTTTTTTATTTCTTTTTTTACTTCATGGTTGGCCTACTAACCAACTAATGTTTGAATATACTACTATGTTGCCTTGACAAGGTATTTAAGTGATTGGATTTTGTCAACCAAAGTGGCAAAATCATCAGAAGAGTTTGGTGAATCCACCAGGGAGTAAATCATAATTTCTCCCCACTTAAGTCTTTAGAGCTCTTCTTTTAATTAATTTGTGTATGAAAGTGTCAAAACTAGCTTACCACAACTTCCAAACTCAACAATTAGGTCTCTGGTTAAGATAATTCAATTTGAATTTTCCTTCCCGCCACAAACTTGTGTGTGCATGGGTATCGAAAGAATATACACACAAACCTTCACAATCTGCGCATTTATTGTTTTTCTCTATTGCGTTATCTATGTACCTTGTAAATTATGCATGACTATCAGTTCCAAAGCTCTCACATAAATATTCCTTATCATTGAATGAAAATATTTCCGAGTTGGTCTTGCCAAGTAGCTTTAGATTTACATTTTCATCACTTTGTAAAGAAACAAAATCACACTTAGAGTTCTTTCTTCCATAGATAAATAGATAACACAGGCACTAAAAGGGATAAAAAGAATCACAACTCTTTCCTTTTTGTTGCCACATGGATGGCCAATTTGAGCATTTGAATTCTTAGTTAAATTTTTTTTCTTTCATAACCATTAATCACTTGAGACTAGGAACCAATTTTGACACCCTTAAGTATGCTCTTTCCCTTGCACCTTTGAGTGATATTGGGAAATCAAAACAAGGGTAACTAAAGAAGTTCCATCTCCCTCTAGAAAATCATAATTTAGGAGAGGCCAAAGCCCCCTCGGGTACATCTTAGTTTTCTTTGAAATAAACGAAATAAATCTTAAAGTTGTAAAGGGACCATACATGCCCACTGGCTTGCAAATTAGAATAGTTTCAAAGTTTTCATAAAGTAATCAAACAACCTAGGAAGTTTAAAAATATCAAGTAAGGACCCAATGTCCACATGGTTTGCAATCTAGGAGAAGTTTCAATTTTCTTAGATTAGACAACAACTTAGGGAGTTAAAGGATCAAGTAAGGACCTATATGTCCATATTTCTAGTGATCTAGGGATTTTGAGTTACACAAGGATTGTCTAAACACATTGAGTAAGTTAAATTAATCAAGATTTGTAACAGACCACACGATATCCACATCTTAAAATATTGCATTATAACTTATTAAAAATATTTTTGACACCATATCACTTCTTTCATACACACATAAATTCTCATTAGATACTTGAACTAGAAGTATGGTCTTCTCCCTGATCCCACAAGCGATCTAGGATAATTAGATCGATTCAAGACACCTTCATAAATTTTCTTAAAACAAACTATTTTAAATCAGTACTAGTTCATGACCCCAGTCTTCCATCCTATTTCATCAGAAAATCAATCTTTAAAAACTCATTTTAACCTCCATAAGAGGGGCACAAAATAATTTTGTAGTCTAAGTTAGGATCTCCGAGGTAGGCAACCAAACAACACACTTTATCATTTTCACATTGAAACCTAGAATTTGACGAAATAGAAAACCAAAATTCCTCTAATTCAAGTGTTCATGCACCATAAGGTAGGGATATACCCATGAAGGGTCGAAGTTCAAGGTCTGATTGTTCTATGCATAACTCCTAGAAACACCCAAATCTAAATCTAAATGTTGCACTTGACGAAGGTAACATAGTGGCCAAATCTAGTTTTTTCTACCCAGGTGGCAATTGTAGGTTGCAATCACACCTTACTTAGATTTTGAACGGCTATTGGGAAATATCACCAATACTTTCGGGGTATGCCCCATATACCCCTCATTATAGATGACTATTTACACCTTCACTAGTTCCTCTTCTGGTGATTCATGCCCCACTGTTGAGTGCTTTTGGAAGGCCCAGTGCTATTTTGAGAGGAAGGATGCTACATCTTTAGGAAATGTGCATTTTCTTTTTTTCCCCCATGTGTATAACACTTACCTAGCCTACATTGTTGCTTGTTTATTTATTTTGTGTATGATTTTCATTATTGATTACATGCAACTTTGAGTGATATTGTTACAATAGACCAAATGAAAAAAAAAAAAATCATTTATTTCTCTCATCACAATCCACACACACTTCTATCTAGTCCAGAATCATAGGGGAACCATAGAATCCCCGTCATTCTAGACACTTGTTGAACCTCCCTCCAATATTTGGAGGTATCCCTAATTTGGTCGACACATCGACTCAACCATCCCATATAATTGTGAGTGCAACAACTTTAGGATCATCCTTGCTCGGTTCTACCTTGCTTGGCACCAATATCCCAATCAACCAAACCACCATTTCCCCTTCACAAAAAGGAGGGGCTCAACCTTCCTCTCAAGGAGGAGGAGTTCAACCTTCCTCTCAAGGAACGAGTTCTCAACCTTCCTCACAAGGATATAGTTCTCAACAACCATGCACCATGGCTGGACTAACTACCAATTTGTCATATTTGGCATCCCTAAACATTCCAAATTTGAACAAACTTGTGAATGACCCCATCTTGCATGATGCCACTTGGCCTAACATTCCCACCAAATTACATTCAAATATCCCTAAGTTTGAAGGGAAATCAGGTGAGGACCTTGCTAACAACATCATGACTTTCCATATATGGTGCTCCTCTAATAGTATCATAGATTCCATTCATCTATGATTTTTCTAGAGGACACTCATCAGTCCATCTACCAAATGGTACGTGGATGAGAAATATGGGTCCCATAGACCTTTGAATCATTGTACAAAGCCTTCTTGTCATTTTTCGAACTTCTTGTTTCGCATGATAAAGGTTTGTAGATTCTCTTTGAATTTAAACAAACCACATATGTTCATATCACATACCATATTCATGAATGGTGTAGAAGACGAAGCATATGCAATGTTGATACCACCCCATAATAATGACTAAATTGGTTCCTTAAATCACTAGTCCTAGTCATCTCCAAGGACGTGGCCACTACCATGAAACAAACTGAAGACGAGGCCATCACCAAGGCCCAACAATTTGACCTCATTTACTCTAAATCGAGGTACCTTTACTTCATTTTATTGGACGCTCCTTTCCCTTTACCTTTTGGTCAATATAAGCTAGGATCATCACATGCTGTAGATGGGTTGATTGGGTCCATGGCTCATTTTAACCCTTATTTTCAATCAGTACCCATGTTTGGTGTCAGCCAATACCCCCATCGATAAGGGCGGGGGGAATATTATCCTCCCCTCATCCCTCAACCCACTTTTATGGCCCCTCCTACTCCCACAATGGGAGGATAGATACTTGCACCACCAACAAATCTGGTGCAAACACCACTTTTAGGTCCATTACTAACCCCATCATACAACTCCAATAGTCGAGTCAAGACATCAACCTCATACAATCAATACAAGCCTCCCCCACAAGGTAACCCATATTACCCTTTCTCGGGTCCTCCTCAACTCATTTCCCCACCACATGGACACCAACAAGCCGATGTTAACTTTGTTCAACCCTCTCCTATCCAATAAGTTCAAGCCTTTGAACAGTTGAATACAAAAAACCTTCCTAATCGATCCAACAATAACATAAAGAAGGGAAAACAAGAATAACACCAACCAAGGACATGGGGGCAACTCCCAACAACAAAACCCTCCAACAAGGGGCACTCAAAACACTGGTAATCAAAACCAAAATGAGGGCAATACAAATGGTAAACAACACCAAGGGAAGAAAAATAACCTTCAGACTAATTTCCCTTGCACATTATGTGGTGAATATGGTCACTATACTCACCACTTCCCTCAGATTGTTGATTACAAGAGAATGAAGGAAACCATGAACACACAAAGACCCCCTGCCCCATAGGGCCCTCGGTAGGTTCCATAGAATTACTTGTAACCTCAAACACCTGTAGTTCTACAAAACCTGATTCCTCATCAAGGCTTCATCAATAATTAGAAAGAATCTATGCCTACCACACAACAAATAGGGTTGTATCCCAACCTATGAAAAAATCAACTTGGAAACCCGACTGATTGAAGTATCCTCCTCACCATTGAAGAGGAAATACTCCTAAAAACACACAGTCACCAGTATGGCATGCCTCCTGATTCCACCCCGACCATGTCAAAAGCACCCAAGTTACCAACAAGATAACCTTTGATGATACCCCTTCCTAGCACAAAATCTACCTCTCATGTACCCCAACCACATTTGCATCATATTGTACACAACCCATGTTGGCATAGGGGCAGACCTAGGGTTCAACACTTCAACAATGCACCAACAAAACCCTAACTACCGAACCTTTCGACAACACCTGCGAAGTAGATGAAGTCTCACCTAAGGTAGAGGTAGGGGTGGTTGCAGGACTCAAGTGTCTACAACCTAGCTGGGACAAAGATATGTGATTACAAAACTAACATAGCACTTAGCAGTTAACATTCATCAGTATTTAACCCTTATTCACATCCCAGGTTGAAACCCTAGTTACAGAGAAACACAATATTCAACCAGATATAATACATCCAAGCACTTAGCATATAGAAATAGATCAGATCTAGCATTCATTCACATTACTAAGCACTAAGTTACTATATCAGATGCATATAGCATATATCATTGCACTAAGCATAAATCACATCAATAACATAAAAACTATAATGCACAAAGCAACCACAACACATGATATACATGGTTCACCCCAGTGTGGGGCTACGTCCACCAACTCTTCTCTTTTTGCAATCTTCTACAAGCACAGAGCCACAATAACCCACTCCTCATAGGACAAGAGATCTTCATGCACCTCGCCAGATCCTCCTTCCCCAAGCTACGTTTGAGAGCAAAGCCTTCTTACAATCTGCACAAAAGCTTCTTACAATCACTTGCACTTAGCTCTGCAATTTCTTGACACACAGTATGCACGAAGCATCCACAATTGTTCGCACTTAGCTCACTAGCTACATTACACATCTAGGTCTCTCTTACATACATCACCTAGATTTATATTTATACATTACAAAGGGGCCTAAACATGGGTAAACCCATGGGATGACATCCCATACCTATTACATAAACCCTACACCCAAAAATTCCCTAATAAGGGGCCGAGATCCTGTGATCTCCACTTTGCCTTACGCTCTGCCTTTGACCAACCTGTCGAAGTCCCAAAATTGGTCAAATGTGACCAAGGTTCTCCAAATCTTGGTCAAGGGCCAATAGGCCCCCAACACTCAGCTGCGACTCATCCCGAGTCACTATGATCTGGGTAAATCTGTCTCAAATGCCTCGAGCTTAGCTCAAGCTGCTTCGACCTATTTCTTTGCCAGAGCCTCCTGCTCGGTGAACTCTTGAATCACCTTCGCTGTCATAGGTCCTTCCAAGCATTGTTCCACTGTGGTGACCACTTGTTCCAGTTGTCCACCTCATCCTTCAATCTCCTCAAAAAGTATGCAAGCTGCATCCTGCACTGGCTGGAGTCACTGGGTCACTTCCATGACCTTACTCTATATGGAATGGACTTGTTGCTGAACTATGCACTATTCCTGGGATCATTTCATCCTCTTGACTACTGGTAGTGGCTTCAACTGTGCTTGCACCATTGCTACTTTCTTCTTGGCCTCCTAAATCTGTGACTCTAGTGTCCTTAGTTCAGGGTCCTCTACAAGGCGCTCATAAGTCTGTGCACTTTGACTGCTGAGTTGTTTACATTCTAAGGCCAATTCCTTGATTCTATGGACTGCACTTTGAGCAGTTTCTTCTCTCTGGTCTTGCACTTCTTGCGGAGTGCTTGGCACTGCTTGTAACTTCAGTTTTTCTATCCTCTGTTGGAGCTACTGAATGGATTTGGAAATATTCCCTACTTTTCTTTCCATTGGGTCTTCTTCCATCTATTCTAAGCCTGTCATAGAGCGAAGTGCTCCAGTGACTACTTCTTTAACTCCAATCTTCTTTGCAAGTAGATTTTCTTTCTCCTTCTGGATCTACACTCTATCCTCTGCAAACTTGTCTTGGATGTCATATTTTTCCTATTGCACAACCCGACATTGTTCTCTGGCTTCCTCTTTTTCTTTCTTTAATGATCAGGGTGGATATCGGTGGCCACCCACCTTTTTCGACTGGCTCAAAACAGTTTTCTGGCAATTTTGGCAATTTACTATTTTTAGCAGGTTTTAACTTCCGAGGCCATTTTGAGGGGCTAAATGAAGGTTTTTCGAGATCAAGGTTCTTAATGATAAAAAAAAAAAAAGGCATAATTTATCCCCCAAAATGAATCTCCTCGATGATACCTTTCCAACGAGCTATCATACGCCTAAAACGGAGATCGTATGCAAAAGTTACGACCCGGGGAAGTTGATGTACTGACTTACCTAAATGGGGCCCACATGACTTTTGGCGCTTCGTCTCCTAGGGTTAGGTTTTTGGATGTCTAGGACTTTTGGCATTCCTATTTATTGTAAAAAAATTCCTTCAGAGCCTCATTGTAATCATCTTCTTGTGAATGCGAGTAGCCGTCACATCTCTTCTCAGAGACAATTTGTCACCATTCTAGCGAGTCTTTCACTTTGTATTTTTACTGTCTCTGTACATTTCTTTCATTAATAGAAATCATGTATTACTATATATCTGTGTTTATGGTTGCATCTCTGATACATTTCTGTGATATTATTGAATATCTATGATATCTCTGTGCATTTCCTTATTATATCTCTGCTCTCATTTCATGCCAAAAATAATTCGGATCAGTGGTATCAGAGCAGGATGCTCTTGATCATTTGTTTTAGTGCATGTCCCTGACGAGGTCCAAGTATAGAAATTTGGGTCTCGAGCTTGTCTCTCTTGAATACAATCACTCTCGCACACCCAAGAAACCCTCAATGGTGAAAGAAAATAAAATCGACGGAGTAGACGATCCTATCAATATGTTGCTTGAGCAAGCTCTCACGCGACAGAGGGACGAAATGATGGAGAATTTTTCCCACATCCTTAAATGCCTGCCAATAGCGTCAAGTGCATCTTCATCAAGCGACCACTTTGGAGGCACCTCACCTTTCAGGGTACAAGTTAATTTTGATATTCCTGTATTTGAAGGACAAATAGATGTAGAAGCCCTAGAAAAATGGTTAACTCTGCTAGAACGTTGTTTCTCTGTTCACAATTTTTCCAACAAAGAAAAGATCACCTTCGCACTCCTTAAAGCTCTCCCTCATGTCAAACATTGGTGGGAAACTTACTGGGAGCAAAGTTCCATAGAGGATTTTTGAATATATGGGGTCGATCCCACTTGGGATTTTTTTATGGATGCGGTAAAGGGACAGTATTACCCTATTGGCAACTATGAAGACCAGTACATGAAATGGACCATGCTGCAGCAAGAGAGGGGCCAAGCAGTTCCAGAGTTCACCAATAATTTCCATACCTTGCACACCAAGTTGGGTATCAAAGACTCCAAGCGACATTTGGTTTTGAAATACCATGGGGCTCTACACAGATACATCCAGACTGAAATGGATTTTCTAGACATCTCATCACTCGGTGCTGCTTATCGATATGTTGTTAAAATTGAGCAGAAATTTAAGCACCAGAACAAATGGGAATTCGGGTCTGCAAATCTGCAACAACCAAAGTATGAAAAAGATGGACCTAACAAACAGTCTTCTGAAAACCATTCCAAGACACAGGAAAAGAAGGGTCATGGAAAGACAAAGAAGGACACTGGAAAATGGTGTGATTTCCACAAAAGCCCCTGGCACAACACCGATGAATGTCGCTCAAAATAGTCATTGGTGGTTGAGATCAAAGACAAGGAGCCAAACCCTGATTCAGAATTTGATTATGAAAATACTGGTAAAGGACAGATCATTGACATAGACCCCACTGCTATTGTCGCGACTGCAACAATTCAACCAGAAGAACCAATAGATCCTGAAGAGGGGGAGCCCCTTTTTCATTCAAAGATGTGGGTGAAGTGGACCCCGCTGCATTTTATTGTTGATAGCGGAAGCCATAAAAACCTCATCTCAGCAGAGGTCGTCAAATAGTTGGGATTGTCAACAACACCACACTCACAGCCATACAACATCGGGTGGCTTCGACAAGGATGAGATCTCCATGTCACCCAACAGTGTCGATTGTCATACGACATCCAACCCTTCAAGGATGAGGTATTATGTGATGTTTCCCCACTGGATGTCTGTGATGTTCTCTTGGGCCAACCATATATGTGGAGATGCCATGTTGTTTATGAGTATTGACCCCATAGTTTCATTGTTACTTTGGGGGGTCATATCTACAGAATAGTAGAGGTAGTTCCAACTATTGTTCCACCTAAAAAGTGTCGCAAGGTAGTATCTCATACTGCAAAATTCAACTTCTTCACAATCTGTTCAAAAGGGGAACAAAAGGACACTGCAACCACTACAGCCTCGCCCCCAACACCTTCTATCCAACAAAAGTAGGTCAAAAAGATTGCGTCAAAGCGCAAAGATTCCTTCTCCACACCTTCCTCTCATGTAGCTCAAATTGTTGAACAATATCAGCTTCAAAAGGTTCATGACAGACTTTCACAAACTAAGTAGCGCGACGTCTCCAACAATACAAGCAGCTCACCCAGATGCAGATCCAGCAAACGATTTTCCCTCTCCCTTGGGAAATCAACGCAATGGAGACCATTTCTTCCTAAGGAGGGAGTATTGACCCAGGTGAATATCGGTGGCCACCCACCTTTTCCGACTGGCTCAAAACAGTTTTCTGGCAATTTTGGCAATTTACTATTTTTAGCAGGTTTTAACTTCCGAGGCCATTTTGAGGGCCTAAATGAAGGTTTTTCAATATCAAGGTCCTCAATGATAGTTTAAGGCATGATTGAGACCCTAAAATGAATCTCCTCGATGATACATTTCCAACGAGCTATCATATGTGTAAAACGGAGATCGTATGCAAAATTTATGACCCGGGAAGTTGATGTACTAACTTACCCAAACGGGGCCCACATGACTTTTGGCGCTTCATCTCTTAGGGTTAGGTTTTTGGATATTTAGGACTTTTGGCATTCTTTTTTATTGTAAAAAAAGGCCTTCAGAGCCTCATTGTAATCATCTTCTTGCGAATGTGAGTAGTCGTCACATCTCTTCTCAGAGATAAGCTGCCACCATTCTAGCGAGTCTTTCACTTTGTATTTTTATAGTCTCTGTACATTTCTTTCATTAATAGAAATCATGTATTACTGTATATATTTTTTTATGGTTGCATATCTGATACATTTTTGTGATATTATTGAATATCTACGATATCTCTGTGCATTTCCTTATTATATCTCTGCTCTCATTTCATGCCGAAAATAATCCGGATCATTTAAGGTCTCTGTGGCTTGTTCTTTTTCTTCCTGAACGTGACGAAGGCGATATTCGATCGCATATGCTATTCGACGTAGCTTGGAAGGTTCATCTCCCAACTTTGTTCCTTCTGATGACGGGGGCACAGTAGAAACTACGTGAATGGAGTGGAGGGCTTGTTGTAGCCCCTTTAGCTCTTCTTCAATTCTTTCATACATAGTCTCTTGTTTGGCTTCATTGCACTGTAAGATGTCTTTTAAGGTATCTGAGACAACGACGATGATGAAATATATGTCATCCATCATTAGCATAGTCTACATCTGTGTTTTACTAGCTTTGGACTTCTTCCGCGATGTAGGTTTCGTGGGGGAAACCTTTCTTTTCTTGGAGGTTTCAGCTTCATCAATAGTGTTCCTAGGCGGTGTAACTTCACCTTGTTTCTACTTGTATTCTTCTCCTTTGTCCTCTTCCTTGTCTACTTCGTCATCACCTCCCCCTCCAGGTGAATCTGAAGCAGTCTCTTTTGATGTTCTATTCAGGTCCTATACCTCTTCCTTTTTCTTCCTTCTGCTACTACTAGGTGCATCATACTCTTCATGAGTAACCACCATACTTCCGATGAGGTTGGGTTTAGACAGTTCTACCTGGTTGACTGGTATAAGGAACTTTGTAGGTCATTCCTTAGTGATTTCTTCCATGTCCTCCTCTGTGAGTTTATAATAACTCTACAACTCTTCTTTGTGTTTGTTTCCGCGTGCAGTAATATAAATAAAATGTCTATCTGCATAGAACTTCACAAATGATCTAAACCTGTGGAGGGTGTTCGATGTCATCCAAGGGAAAGAATCGATAGCCCTCTTCAACTGCAGGTAGTAAGTGTGGAACACCATGTTTGACTTCCATTGTTTCGCCATATCGCTCGAATACCAGAGTGTGGTGAAATTCACAGCTAAGGGTTTTGATGGCTCAATCTCAGGGAAGGTTGCACCTTCCGACATTTCCCAAGGAATGAAAGAAATAAAGATAAACAACTAACTGAAGTGGAACTCATAGCCTTGATCCTGAGCTTTGCGGAAATATTTCTCTAATTGGTTGACAAGGTAGCTCACCCAGTTCATTTGTAGCCCTTCCTTTCATTTTCCCGTGAGGTCAATAATGAACCCTGTGACCTGTGTGGGTCTATTCATCCTTACTAGATTACCAACGATCAACTAGAAGGCTAGGCGCACTGTGCCATTTTGAATGGAGGCTACCTTGTAGCCTCACTTCCCCTTTTCCACATTGCCATAGGTATCTTTAATTTTCTGCGCCAGGGCGTGATCTGCAACCTTCCCTGGATAAAACTCTTATGGGTCTGATCCTTGCATTTTTAATTAGGTGATTCGATGGATCAACCCCAGATCTACAGTGATGCATCTATCCAACCAAAGATAACCACCATGGAAGCAATACAACAAGATTTTAATGCGCATGTTAACCTCATGATTCCTTCCAAAGTGTGGTATCTTCATCACATTCAGGATAGTGGACCTAGTGATGTCCATAGTCCACGGCTGGGGGATGATCTTTGTCTTCTTCCCCTTGGTCCTCATTAAGTACTTGTGTGGGGTGAGCATTCCATGGTTCTTGCGATCTCCCAAGTTGAAGTCACTGATATTCAACATCATGATTTGTCCTAACTGCAGTCCAATTGCGCGTATCCCCTTTGGGAGGTATGCAGTGATCAAGGTGTAGTCGAAGTCCCTCGGGACACTGTCACGATTCATTTCTCCAGCCAGAGGTGGGATATAATTGGGTAGGAAATATGGTATGGGCTTCACATTCACCAAGTCATCATGATGCTTGGTTCGTTTCTCTATCATAGCTCAGGATGGTCCAGATCCACGAGTAGTCGACGAGGATTCTTGCACTCCTCTCGTCGATGAGGCTTGGACTCCTGTGGACATGACCTTCTCAACCATGAGGTCAATGAGGATCTCTTCGATGAATTTCTCTACTTCACTAAAGTCACCCAACATGCACGCTCAAAATCAGGTATCTTAGGTCGATGATCAAATACTCGATGTAACAGAATGGGTGGCGAGTTCTCAATAGGCACAACGTGAAAGAAACTAGTTCTCCATGGGCTCGAATAATCACAATTGGCAAAAGTGTTCTTGGTGCAACGCTCGACAGGATAAGTAGACAACTTCATAACAAAATCCTCCAATGGGTAGGAACACCTCAATCAATGCAATTCCATCTATTATGGTGAGGTCCCAACAATCTAATGACGATCTTTTTGGCCATAACTATGGTTCGAGCCATTCTAGAGCGTCGGGCTAACGGTCGGGATGCCTCCAACGGTCATATTTCTTTGTTGTGGTGAAGTGACAACCTTTGTTGTTCTGATATCCTGACGAAGTTCCATTTCTACAAACCTTCCTTCTGTGAAGTCCTCCCTAGAAATTCCTATAACTTTTCTAACTTTTCTTTCTTCTTGCTAAGCTTTCTAGCTTTCTTTCCTAAAATATGAGTCGTTGGTTTCCTCTTTCCATTATCATTCTTATCTTCTCCTAGCATAGTAACTTCACATTGTGGAGGGTCTTTCATAGGGTTTGAGGGTAATACTTCTTCTCTTTTTGGGGTAGGTTCTCTACTCTCTTGTATAGACAGGTATTTCAAGCCTTCCTGTCTTCTTTCAACTTCAAATTCAAGATCTCTGGTCCTTAGTAGCTTCGAATGGTCCTCTTATTCTTCCATTAAGTGCGCTATTCTCATAGCCATGCAATCTCTTAGTTATTTCTTTTTATGTTCTAGATCCTCCTCTTCTTGTTTCCTTCGTATATGATCTTTCTCAATTTAGGTTTTTCCTATCAAAATAGCAAATGGGGCGTTGTTCTCAACAAATTTAACGATCTCAAATTCTTCCTCTATCGAAGTTCCATGAGAACTCATAGTTGTTTGGGTAAGTCTTCCACATAGGGTTATCAAATTTCCTCTAAATAATCCTATTCCTCCTAATGAAGGAACCATAGTAGGCTTTCCCAAAATTTCCCAAGTTCTTTCTATCATGATATTCAACTGTGTTTCCTCATCCAGAACACAGTCTATGTCAAAGTATCCTATTCTTGTTTCGATGCATTCCTTTATGTTTAATATCTTTGATAAGTTGATATCTCTTTGATCGTTCAGGTTTTATTTCATTTGTAGTAATACAGTCTCTGATTCTTTTTGGGGTTCTAACATATCCTTAGTTTCTAGGCCTGTCTCATGGTTTTCTTGTCTCATATTCATCTTTTCAAATTTAGCAATCATTCTAGGGAAATCCAAAACTTCATGTTCCATAGATTTACAACAAAGACAACTAGGGCCTCTACCAGGGAATCCATTAGAAATATGTCTGGGTCTTCTGCAACTATAGCAAAGAGTTAATCCTCTCCTTCTTTTAAATTACCCCCAACCTTTCCTGTACTGTGCACTGGGATCACAATAACTAACCTGCAAAAAATTCTTTCTAGGATCCTACATCCATTTGTTAGTCCAAACATTCTTTCTATGCATATGAATAACATATCTTTCACTATTCTTATCATATCTATTCATATCCAATCTTATTTCTTCCAACTGTGCCCTAGTTTTCAAACTAGGACAAAATCTATTAGACATACCTCGATCCATTCTTTTGAAACAAAATTTTTCACTTATCTTACCTTTCTCAGAGCACAAAGCTTTAAGATCTTACCTCTTTTCTTCATATTTGATTCCTTTCTTAGCACAAATATTCGCAGTCAAGTAGAATACTGTGCACTAAAGCAACAGTTTTATGCACAAAGATTTATTTTCCTTAGTTCCTAGCAATCACAGTTTCAAGTCCCGACAATGGAACCATTTGTTGGCACAGGGGCAGACCCAGGGTTCAACACTTCTGTTGTTCCTAAGATTACACTTAAGTCTTAGAAGCGTAATGTCAAGGCATCATAAATATGAAGGTTGATTTTAAGAAGTGATTTTTCTTCCGATAGTTATATAAGACTTAATTCCTCAAATGAAAATAAAAACAGAACAACACAGAGGTCGTAATTTGTTGTCTGAGTCGATTTATGAAATCGGGTGAGGTGAGGGAAACTTACAAAACTGTTAAACAAAACAAGGCATCAATGTAGAGATGAATCTTAGCCTGTTCACAATAGAAGAAAATAAAGCATACACTCTTGAAAGGATATAAGATTTAGTTATCCAAGTAGCTTATAGGTCTTGTATTTATTGACATCAAATACAGAGGAAAAATTGCTTGCTTAACGAACAACCGATTCAGTGTGATTATAGTAGCTATGTTACTAAATTGTAAATACTCACTTATCAAAGAGACATTTAAAGAAATAAGAAATATGGAGTACAAAGGGGAAACATAACTCAGGTTGCTCAAATATTGGAATCTCTGTCTGCGCTTGTATTAATTCTCACAAAATGAGATTTTCTCTTAATTACATTTAGCAAGAAGCAACCTTTGTTCAATATTTGAAATATGTATTTATACAAAAGGTTCTCAACCCTAAGTGGTTGGACTTCTCCTTATTTCTAATATAGTAAAATTACAAAATGTAAAATTTGAAATGCTTCACTTGCATCTCCCTTATCTCTTCTCTATGCTAGTGGAGACGTTTTTCCTTTTATTTCTCCAGCTCAGAAACACCTGGTATTCTAATCATGATCTGTAAAAATGATGTGTACAAGTTGTCTTATTGGTTCCCGAAAGTTCTACCTTTTCCCTACTCAACACATTTAACACACATGCCAACGAATTGTACCACCAATCTGGATAGCTTTGTTAAGTCATTTGCCTAAAAAATATATAATTTATTTTCTAAGTGAGGTAGTCTATCTTCCATTCTCATGTCTTCTGAAGCTATAGACTGTAGTTGCAGACAGGGCTTCACTGGCCAACTATCTATCTGAGCAATATCAATCTGTTTTAATTGCAATATTTCAGCCTGAGCCTCTTCCATGTTTTTCTTGATATTAAGTTGATTCTTTTCTATATCAACTTGTCCCAAGACTCCAGAGATGTTATATTTTCCAAGGCCTAATGACTCTTTTTCAAGTGAATGAAAAGTTTATTCACAAGCCTTCTTTACTTCTTTATCCATTCTTTTACTTTCAACTATGTTAGTCTCCCAGGTCTTTAGTATAATATCGCCTTTGGTTTTCTCCGAAGGAGACAATCTGGAGACCATAGATACTCCTTCTCTTGTCGATGACACAACTTCTTCTTGGAAAGTGTCCCAAGCATCAATGACCTCTCTCTCCTATAATTTTTTTTTATTTAAGGATTGGTCTACCACCCGAAAATGGTTTTGGACAACTTCTACCTTAGTGAAAAGGCTTTGTTGTGCTGATCCCATATTCTCACACATCTCCAATGCCTTCTCTTGGAAAACTCTCATATCTATAGTCGTATTTTTAGTCGATTTTATTCTGTCTTGTAGTTTTTTTACCAACTCTCCCTGCTGAAAGGCCCATTATCTACTTGCTTGTGCATTATTGTGTATTTCGTTGAGATTGGATTTGAGCTCCTAGATTCCCCATGTATTACAAACTCTAATATTCTCAAAAATATTGTTCATCTTACTCATGACATTCTTTTCCACAATATTTACTTGATTTTTCAATTGGCTTATCAACAGATCCTTATGCTTCAATCGCTCTTTTAAGTTTCCAACTGAAAATTGGTTTGCCATTGCGAAAGATCCTAATGATCCTGCCACATCTATAATGAAGTATTCCTCTTCTAAGGTATGACCATAAAATAGAACCCAGTGTCTTTCGACAGTTTCACCTTCCCTATGGTGCATTTCTCTCTTTACCACAACCCTTATTTTCTTGCTAAAAAATAAATCGGAAGAAGGCATATCTTCAGCCGAAATAGGTGTAATATATTCTATGAAAACTACCTTGACACTCAGGTTTCCTCTGCTGAACTGTAAAGGCGTGATAGATTGGATAGGGCTACCAATATCGGTGAATGGTTGTTTCCCAACCGTATCAGTAGCTAATTTTCCTGGCGTGGAAAGTGGCCCGTCCTGAGTCAAAACCTCAGTCTTCTCCCAGCTTTCTTGAGCATCTTGTTCACTAGAGTTCTTTGTTTCTAAACTCTAGACCTCAATTTCCTGTGTAGCTGGGGGTGTAAGGATTTCCCCTTGCAAGACCTTCAGAAGGCTATTTCTCCTATGACTTTGGAAATTATAGAATTGGACCAATTGGTCTCGAGCCAGAGTTTGGACTCGACTCACAACTTCCCAATAGGATATTTCTCCTCGGAATATATCATCATGAGGAGAATATTCATGCTCGTACCTTTTCAAATTAAAAGAGGCCATGTGGTTTCCCACGATCTTTTGAGGATCGTGTTTCTTCAACTCAATATTGACAAGTTTAATTTATTCCAGGGTTGCAGCCTCTACTTTGGAATGGCCGAAATATGATAGTGAAAACATACCTATATGAAAGGGAAAAGTAGGCCATACCTTTTTCTGCAGGGATTTTATCTCTTTACTGAATCCTCCTAGTACAGTTTTTCGTGCTACTTCTCTGCACACCAATCAGTCTGGTAGAAACTTGGGCAAAGTGTGCGAAAGAATCGAGAAACCAAAAACCCTGATATAGGAAAAATGGTCTTCAATATACCAGTCTAATATATTCTCTAGGTTGGCCACTACTCTGTCAGAAATCCTGGGAGGTGGGCACCCATATATGGTGATATGCATTGGCATCACCACATAATTGCAGATTTCATAAAAGAAATATTTCGCTTTATCTTCCCATAGCCTTGATGATAAATATGTATTGCCTCGGTGTTGTCTGGAGTCCAGCTCCAACCCATCAAAGGAAAAGGTGTCATAAAACAAATGGCATCCATAAGGTATGCTGACATATAAAACTAGGTATGTCATCTTTTGGCTTTCAACGTCTGATATTCAGTGATTTCTTTGGCCAAACTGTTTGATAGTATTTTGTCTCAATTGAACGAAAAACCCTCTGCAACTTCATGCATTATCGGTACCCATGATAATTGGAAGTGGGCATAATTTTCCCTCCCAAAAATTCTATAGAGCATCATGGCTACATTCAACATATGAGAGTCTAATGACACAGTGGCATATACACCATGGGTGTCTGCTATGAATTTCTTGGGGCGTGCCCACCAATATTTTATCAAATCAGGGTAGTTCTTTATGCCTTCTGGTCACTCCTCTTCCTCAAACTTATTTAAGAAATCGACATTATAACTGTGTTTGAATGCGCGGGACAATTTGTACATCACCTGTACATGTTCAGGGTGGAAAGATCCAACAACTACTTTCTATGCCTTGTATATGGTCTTGGTAGTGACGTCAACGTTCCCCAGGGCCCAGCCTATCATGTCATTATATGACATGAGCCTTGGCTACGTGGCTATATTATGTAGCTCTAATTGTGATATGTATTTGATCTTTGTCTCTTGAGTCTCGGTCCCTTCATCATCTGACTCTTCTGGAAAATTGTTCAACTCGTATTGTAGGATATCATAGACCTGCATCCAAGTTTTTATGGTCTCCACATCTCTTGGTGATGTGTTTGAGAGGACATTTGTTTTTTGGCTCGAGCTCTCACCAGTCCCTTTACCCATTTTTCACGGATCCATGATAGTAATAAACACAACATTGTGTTACCTATCATAGAAAATGCACAGGACTTATTATCTCACTAAGATTTTTCTGTGAAAACGCGAATGTAATTCAGAATGGAAATATCTTCTCCACCTTAAGTGCACCAGTTTTCATATACCTTCACTAACAATGTGTTTAATTCCCCTTAATGAAAATATTCGGGCGATGATACATGATCTTATTTGAAATCATTTTCCCTAGATCGATTATTAATGCCATTAATGGTTAGTTTTTTGTGATCGGGAAAAGCATAGATGAAATTTGAAATTACCTGATCTACAACTCAGCGAAAACTTAATACGAGATAAGAGTGTTTAATTTGTTAATAAATCTAGTTTAACTTGGTAATTAATCACGTTTAACCTTTAATATTTTTGGATCTGCGGACCTCGGGTTATCCTATAACAATTCAAGGTATGATCTCCAAAATGTGAAATCGCGATATGATTAATTAATCATTAATCATTTTAAATACTTAATTAACCCGGCTTAATGTTTAAGATATTTCGAGAGTTCGGGTTTTCTGAATTAGGGATACGATAGATGGAAAAGAACCGATTCCCAAAATATCAAAATTATTATTCGATTTTCTTATTGGGTTTTAGTTTCTTCTTAAGTATTCATCCTTTCATTCATTTGGTTAATTAATTTTATTTAAAGTTCTGACAAGTCATCTTTTTGGAAGGGTACGTCAGGTATTAGTGAGTATGTGTGTATCGTGACTAGGATTCCTCAAACACTTTTTGGGCATCGAGATTTTGGAGTTGCTATATGTTTAAATGCCTGCAGCGTGAAACTCCAAAACCTGAAATTCCAAATATAGTGTTTAGTGATTTGACTCTTTAACGTGTAGGCGGCTCCATAATTTTTAAGAGATTAGGATCGTTTGATTAGGTGGAAAACTTCATCAACGGTGAGAAACAAATGTTGATACTGAGAGGGGGGTGAATCAATATCAAGTACAATTTAAAACCTTTGTCAAATTATATTTAAACCATTCAATTATATCTAATGAGCAATGAACAATACAATAAGAGTTACACCAATACACCACGATACACCATGCACAATATATGAGAAATAATCAATAGTTCTTGTTCAAGGGAAGTAATGACTTCCAAAGGTAGCTACAACTTCCAAATGTAAAGGGAGGGATAAACCTCCAAGAGGAAGATACAATCCTCCAATATCAAGAGAGGATTTAACTCTCCATCCTTGCCCCTTCCTTCCACCCAAAAAGAAGTTATAGAGAGAATGGTAGACTTTCTTGAATTCTGGTTTATTCGGGAGACCAAACTTGTACATCATGCCCCATTCTCAATATTTAACATCAGATTCTAAAACTCGCACACAAGAAACTAAAGTTTGTACTCTTTCCAATTCAATTTGTCCCACTTCATTTGGATTCTCTATGAAGAAGTTATGATTGTTTTACCCGGAGCACCTGTTTATTGACTAGCTTCAGGATTGGTCAAAAACCCTATCTTCCATAGAGTGTATCTCCATAATTATATCGAATCAAGATCTAAAAATTTTACCACCGATACCTTGATATGTATTCTCAATAACATAGAAATTTCACCATCTGAATCGTTCTAGAAAAAAATTTATAGCGAAAATGGTAAGATGACCTGAAAACAACATACCTTAGAACACATCACCAAAAGACTTCATCCTCCCTTGAAATCCGACCTTCTTTACTTTTTATTTCCTCTGAAATTTGACTTGTGTATCAGATGAATGTATAATGATATTTATTTATACCATTTATGTCACTTAATTTTAACATTAGGGCCTACCTGACACTTTCTTATCTTGTAATTTTGTTCTTTAATTATCTTTAGGGCCTACATGTACTTCCTTATTCAATTCACTTTGTCATCTTCAAAAATTCATTTCTCCTCAACCATGAGAATCCATGTGACATGCCACGTACCACCGGAAACAACATGATGTATACTATCCATCCATGGGTGTTGTATCTTCATGTGCATTGTCCTTCATGTCAAAATACCTTCATCAATATTGCGGTCCAAAACCCATGACTAGGGTTGAGATCAATGACAACAACCAATCTTCCAACAATCTCCCCTTTTGTCATTGATGGAAACACCCATGCTCCCCCTATCATCATTATCCCAATTTATCTCCCCCTTTAACATCAATGGCAAAGGGTAGGGGTTCTCCCCCTGTTTCAGGATAAATTCGTAAGTGCGGACACAAACCAAACTCCCTAGATCCACCTGGATCTAGAACAAAACAGGACAGAATAATACACTTTCCCTAGATCTAGCCTATTGAATGAACTAAGAGATTAGGATTTTGTACATACCTTATAAATGCTTTCCTTATGTCTCTGTTGTTCCAAGCTTCACTCCAATGCTCTTGCACCATTCAGATCACAATAGTACAAACCAATCGAAGTAAAGGCAAATTAATATATTCAATAGCTAGTCTATACATATGATCAAGGAATTATGTAATAAAGTGACATCATCTTTTTTGGGAAAGGGACATATTACTGTATTGAATTAACTGAAAGTGAAACTTACAACCTGAGCCTTGATGTCATAGGTCTCCTTTCAATGGACCCTAACTCTGACACACACACTTGCTCATGCATGAAGAAAATCAACCACACTTGATGACCTTGATGTTGTCTCGTGCTGCTGTAGCATCAGTCCTCCATACAGTCTTGCACTAATTCTCAAATCAATCTCTTGCTAGCTTGATTCTAACCTTTTTTATGAGCAATCTCTTCAATATATAGGAGAAGATAGATTAGTTACTTAGATAAGAAATAATCCCAAGATATCTGGAATTCCAGTACTTGAACAACCATTCGAAGCCAACTCATCCTTCTAGAAGATTCCCTTCTAGAAGGTTCGAGATTTTTATCTTTTTCCTTCATTAAGATCATGTTCGCACCCTAAAAATGAGTACAGTGCGAACTTCTTGCACTCCAGCTTAATTCAACCTGCGACAATCAAGCATTCTCGCAGGCAAGTATATAAGCAGCCTGCGAACTCTCTTTAAAATGTGATTTCTGGAAACAGACAAGTGTAACTTTTCTCAGGAAAATGTCTTTAGTGAAGAGTTTGATCTTCCATCATCATGACATCATCTAAATGACCAAAATTGTGGATAACAGAATGCCCTCCAAAGTCTGAGAGTGGAACTAGTGACAGTCAATAGACTTTGTAAGCTGCATGTATGTGTCAAGAACCAAGAGCACATCTAATCAGAGACCTGCAAACATCCAAGCATCAGTAGAAGATCATGTATACCAATTCCTGAGGTAGGCATTTCCATACTCAGATCATATACTGATGACATCATAAACAAAGGTCATGGCCACCAATCATACACTGTGGATCCATGCAGTCATAATATAGCACAGCCACCTGAATACACTGTGGATCTGTGCGACAAATTTTCAATCAAGACGACATAGCCACAAAACATACACAGTGGATCTATGTGTCGCAAATTATACATACTCCATCGCAACCTAGATCATAAAGACAATATCCAGGGTCTTCAATCTCATCACCCACAATACGAATCTAACCATGTGATTACATGTGTCGAAGTCAAACATGGTAGAAACCACTTGATTACCGGTCATTGATGTAACCGTTAACAAGTGTGAGGGAAATCACCATTAATGTCAGTGACTCCCAAGGTACTACAGTACAATCCATCGACTGTGAATAAATGAGTTGATGTCGAACAACCGATGGAATATTTCGATCAAGGGCCAATGATGTAAACCCATTGTCGAAAGCGAGGAAACTTTCCATTGAGGCATGCAAGCTCCAAGGTACTGAATAATTTCTAAGCCTTGATTCTGGATAATGTGCTGAGGTCGACAGAACAAGACTCGTCACAGGAGGGCCTTGATGTATCCCCCATCAGTGACATGAAATGAGTAACAAAGTTTGTAAGTGAAACAAAGTATGTTGCAATTGGACTTTAGACACAGGGAAGGCCGACACAGAGTGAATGGGCAACAACAGATGGCCGACTCAATAGAAGTTTTAGATGGACAACTCTTGAACATATGGATGACACGACCAATGATTTGGCAGCATTGACTCAAATAAGACACATGGAATGACCTTGTGATTCAATCGAATGAGAGACAAATGGATTTCTCAAACCGGCTTCCAATGATGAATAAGGGGTGTCATGTTCAAGAGCGACACTTACTGCCAATTAACACAAAGATGAAACATATCCCTTTCCCAAATTTTCCCCCACCATTTCTGGCAAGTACCTCTTTATTTTTACGCAAGCTTGAAGAGGATCACATATGCTTGTTGATATAAGCTCATCCTTCGGACGAGTCCCTCAGAGTATTTTTAACGAACCCTAAGAAGGAGTGTTTCAGTCCCATCACGGGTCTGTCAATGTTTGTTTAACGAGTCCAGAGATAGAAAACTCGAAGGTTTTTCGAGATTATAGAGTTTGGAAAAACACTTAAAAGAGAACTCTCTCAGTTCCTTTTTCGTACAATAGTCTAACGAGACCGAAAAAGGGTTAAACTATCGCTCGAAGGACGCATAACTTCAAATACTTTAACGAGCGTGAAAATAGCAAGATCGCTCGGCAATCTTTTCATGTTTAGAGAGTCTGAAAAGAGTTTAAAGTTAACTCCAGGGGGGTTCCTTTTTCGTGTAACCACAGCGAGCCCAGAAAAGAGATAAAACAACGCTCGATCACGTTCTTATGTTTTTCGCAAGCGCAAGAACAGATAAAAAGCGCTTGAGGTTTCAATTCAAAACCATAGAAAACAAACAAATTCACACCACACCGTAAAAGTTTTATCCATAATCATCCATATGTGTTAACTGCAGGTCATTTTACTCATTTCCATATTAGTAATTAGGGTTAAATAATGAATAATCATAAAAAAATCCACTTTAGACATGGTAAAAAGTAAATAAAATAAATCTATTACACATTTTACCATGTCATTTTACCCTTTTACCATTTGAGTTCAAAAAACCTCCATTTTACCTTCTACCTTCAGTGTTGAATTCTGGGAGCTTCGGGTGATCATTCCACGAGCCGTCTGGATCATATTGGTAAGTTCTCCATTCTATAGATTTTCATGGTTTAAATTTGTGTTTCCATTGGTTAAAAGTCAAGTTTTAATTCCATTTTTCAAACCCTATGCGTGTAGAAGAATTCTCGCAGGCTGCCCATACGGGGCCTGCGAGAATTCTTCATTCTCGTAGGTGGGCCTAAGGAAGCATGTGAGAAGTTTTCACTGTGTGCCATAGGCCACCTGTGAATAGCGCAAAGTTTAAAATTTAATGTAACGTTTAGCCAAAAGAAAGAATTTTTCCCATGTTTAAGATTATTAACTATATTCATATGTTTCCCATGCAAGTTTATAGTCATCATCATGGTGCTCGAATGGAGAGAACGGGAACACGAGGAAGATAATACAAACATCGAAAATCACCCTCTAACCATTGCGTCCTTAAGAGATTGCGGTCTCTTGAAGTATTTCCGCATACCAGGCATGAGAGCCCAAGTTCGATTGTTGGAATACTTAATCTAGATGTGGGATCCGGACCAACAGGTTTTTAATGTCGGAGATCACACATTGACTATCGACATTGAGGACATCTATTTCTTGACTGGGTTATCCAGACGAGGGTCCTATGTCAGTTTGATTGGTAGCCGAAGGGGTGGCTTAAAAATGAGTGAGTATTGCAGGCAGTACTGCGTGCCTGAGGCTGAACGACAGAAAGGAAAAGTGGCTATTTGGGGAGTGACTAATATAACTCTCTGCACGATTATTTTCACCATTGCTCGGATGGAAGAAAGTGTTGCTCCACATATGGCTCTGCAGAGCTATTTTCAGTATGCCATCGAGTGTACTGAGCCCCGGGTATTCAACTAGGCTGACGCAGTTTTACGTAGTCTCAAGAAACAACTGACCAAATGCAGGCGTGGAGATCTAAAACAGTTCGGATATGGATCATTGTTGGTGTCCTTCTTCTGTGAGAGGGTCCCTATGTTTAGGCTTTAGGATGAGTGGCACTTTCCAGGTCCCAGAGATCCACGGATGTTACGATGGTGTCAACTCATGGCCCGTCATGTGGAAGGACTGATCGTCAGGTATGACGATACCTTCTTTGACTGGCTTAGAGGCCAAGTGCTAATGGTAGAAGATTATGCATATGCTGGCTTGGATTTCTGTGGTGATCCTGACCTTGCACTACCTGAGGATGAACAGTGGGGAGACCTCGGTAAGAAGTGCACCAATTTTTTCAAGTTTTTAAATGTTTTTGGATTTTTAACCATATTTAAATGTTTTTGTTTTTATAGTTTTACCCGAAGACTAACACCAAATTTTTATTGATAACACAGACGTTGGGGCATATAGACCTGCTGGTAGTTCTCCTGTCCAGCATCGAGGAGAGGCAGCAGTAGCAGTTCCACAGTACGCAGAGGACTATCTGACCGTGGAGCAAAACTTAGAGGGTCTGATGGCAGACGTTCCATATATGCCTCTAGAGGAGATTCCACGACACGATCAACGTCACACTGTGGGAGTCTCTGCCTCTATGGGTCGCTTTCTCCGCAGAGTTTCTAGGACATTAGTGTGCTATCGTGAACATCATTGATGTCATTATGTAGAAGCCATGAGCTTCAATTTTTGATATTTTGGTCTTCGGACAAACATTTTGTAAAAACAAACTTTGATCGTTATATATATACACGGCATCTACCGGCTTACTTTACATTGTGTACATTTTAATGTGTTTGATTTATAAATTGTTCAAATGTTTGTCTAATACATAATTAGCCAAAGCATTTGTTAATGTATTAAGACTTCTCGGAATGTGTTGATATTCAATGTGATCAAAATGTCGTTCCAAGAGGCAAATCCGCAAATATACCCTTAATAAAGTAGGACTTCGAATAGAGTAGACATTACTTAGTTGTAGCACTACCAACTGCGAGTCAAGTCGTACAACCAAGTGACAAATCCTAAGAGAAATAGCCTCAACCAATAACTCAATAACGACGCTATACTCTGCGATGTTGTTGGTTGCTCGGCCAAGACATACACCTCGTAAAGATATAAGCTCGTTTGTTGGTGCATAGATTGCCCAGGCAACAGAAGCTAGGTTCCGAGTACTATGGTTAGCACCGTCGACGAAGCCAATATAAGGTAGTGAATACTCCGACATCTGGCAATCAAACACAACGTCACGTAAGGGCAGAAACCAAATAACGTCAAATGAAAAACTAAAAATAACACACTCGGTATGATACATAAAATACAAGTACTTCATGCACAAATGACTCATGCATAGTACTTCTTTAATTACAACCCATTTCTGGGTTCACCCAAAGGTACACCATCATAATCAACTAACTCATACGCTCCTTTTTCCAAAACTTTGCTAACAATATAAGGCCCACGCCACATTGGTTCGAATTTCCCAGCTCCTAAGACATCTTTATCTTGTTCATACAAAAGAAAA
The DNA here is from genome assembly GCA_009831015.1 of Picea engelmannii. Classification (NCBI taxonomy): domain Eukaryota; kingdom Viridiplantae; phylum Streptophyta; class Pinopsida; order Pinales; family Pinaceae; genus Picea; species Picea engelmannii. The sequence goes on from ML787107.1 coordinate 200,405, forward strand.
AGATCTCCTTCAGAGAAGACACGAGGTTTGACATGCTTGTCATATTGTGCCTTAACACATTTCTTCTGGGCTTCGATTACAAGAGTATCGTCACGGCGAGTCTCGTCTAATCACATCAAATACAACAGATGTTCGTCTTCAGCAGAATTATTAGGTAAGAGTTCTACAGCTAGCTTCAAAGACAGTATTTCACATTCTATTGGCAGAATGGCTTCCATGCCATAAACTAATCGAAAAGGCGTGAATCCCGTGGAAGACTTAACAGATGTCCGATATGCCCACAATGATGAAAATAACATTGTGTGCTAGCTGGTTTTATGTATTCCTATCATCCGTCGAATCATAGTAATGAGAACCTTATTGATGGCTTTGACTTGGCCATTAGCCTGTGGATAATAGGGTGTTGAGCTATCATGACGAAGGCCCAACTTCTATGTAAGTTCAGACATCATATTATTTCTAAAATGACTACCGTGATCAGTAACGATAGCCTGAGGAACACCAAAACGAGTGATGACATGGTTGAAAAGAAATAATGTTGCAGTCTTCCCAGTATTATCGAATGTCGGCATCGCCCCGGCCCACTTAGTAAAATAATCAACAGCTACAATAATATAACCATGTCGCCCGGCCGAGTGAGGGTGACATGTCATGAAATCAATGCCCCATTTAGCGAAAGGACCTACTAAGACTACAGGATGAAGGGGAGCAGGATGCGACCGAATCTTCTAATTATAGGTCTGGCAGGCATGAAACTTCTGAACAGTAGTAATGCAGTCATGAAACAAGGAAGGCCAAAAGTAACATGCACGTAAGATTTTATGGGCAATAGCATACCCAGACATATGACCGCCACATGTCCCTGAATGGCAGTCATTCAAAGATTTCTCAGCTTCTTCAAAAGTTAAACAACGCCGAAAGACAGAGTCAATGCCTCGACGGTAAAGAGTATCGCCGAGGATAATATAATGACGTGCTTGATAACGAACCCGACGTCGTTCGGTATTTGACAAAGCAGGCCGGAAAGTTTGAGTTTGGAGATATATAATGATATCTCCATACCAACTATCATCGGTATTGATAAGGAAAAGTGACTCGTCAGGTAATGAATCGACTTCTACTTTTTCCGTGGCAGTGTGGGGAAAATCACAAATTAACTCAGCAAAAACCAAGGATTTCTTTGATGTGGCTCGATCGAATTCCAAATCAAAATCCTGGAGAATAACAATCCACTTGGAGTATTTTCCCCCCAGCAATTGACGTGTCAATATATGTTGCATGGGGTTACAATGCGAAATCACTGTAGTTTTCCTGGCAAGAATATAATGACGAAAATGTTGAACTGCTTGGACAACAGCCAAGGCTAGCTTTTCAACATGTTGGTATTTAATTTCCGTCGAAGTTAGACTCCGACTCAAGTAATATATAACATGTTCATCATGGGCATCATCCTCTTGAACAAGAACCATGCCTATAGTATACTCAGACGCAGCGAGATAAAGAAAGTAATCCCTACTATAATTAGGAGGGAAAAGAAGAGGAGCTTTCGTGAGGGACAACTTCAAGGCTTCAAAAGCATCGTTAGCAATTTTATCCCAGACAAACTCTGAACCCTTCTTTAGAAGACGTGTAAAGCCCCAAGTAATCTCAGCATAATTTGGGATGAAGCGACGAAGAAAGTTTGCTTTCCCCTGCAAACTTTGTAACTAACGCAAAGAAGAAGGAGGAGGGAGATTAAGAATCACCTCGACCTTGATAGGATCTACCCGGATCCCATGGCGTGAAACAATGAAACCGAGGAGACGATCGGATTCTACACAAAAGACACATTTATGAGGATTCAAGCAAATGTGATAGAATCGACAATGAACGAAAATTGCTCGTAGATGATTAGGGTGATCGACTCGACGTAAAGAGTGAGCCGGCAAATCGTCCAAATACGGTTGAACAATATGCTTGATATCATGAAATGCGTAAGACATGGCACGTTGGAATGTAGCACCTGTGTTCTTCAGACCGAAGGGGAGTTTCCTGTAGGCGAAAGTACCCCAAGGACAAATAAAATCCATTTTATGTTGGTCCTCAGGAGCGATATTGATTTGATTATAGCCGGAAAATCCATCCATGAGGGAAAAGATTTCACTGCCGGCATAGTCATTGACGATTTGGTCAACGAAAGGGGTTGGAAAATTGTCCTTTGGATAGGCTTTGTTGATATCCTGATAATCAACACAAACGCGTATACTACCACCTTTCTTATCGATCAGAACTGGGTTGGAAACCCATTCTGTCAACGCCACTGGATAAATAAAACCGGCTTTAAGAAGTTTTTCAACTTCAAGTTTAATGGTTTCCGCTTTACGTGGATGGACAGGATGGAGGAGCTGTCGGACAGGCTTGGCTCCAGGGTATGTCTTAATTTCATGGACCACAATAGCAGGGTCAATACCCGGCATCTCTTCGTAACTCCAGGCAAATATATCACGAAATTCTTTAAACAAGGAAGTATAAGTGACAATTTCTTCGGGAGAACACGAAGCTCCAATATGAACATTTTCGACAATTCTAGGTTTCACGGAAATATCTATGGGTATCATGGGTGAAATGTTATTGAGGTTCCCTTCCGCAAACACATCTCGTGTAGATTGGGAAACCGTGGATATAACAACAACGGTCGACGGAGTCGAAATCCGCTGATAATTCTCAAGAGTCTGTTGTTCCAGAAACAATATGGAACGATGATGCCCATCGTCCCAAGGGGTGTCTTCCATAATGGACATGATCATCTCATCAGTGGGGAAGACGACACGGAAAGGATCAAGAGACAACTCATCAAAAGAAGAAGTAGTAAGGGTTGTCGATTGAATGTCTTGATAAGCAGACTCAACCGGACTTAACGGAATAACGTCGTCGAAACGAACATGATCTCCAAAATCCAGGACTATCCAAGGGTCAGCAGACACAGGAAGTTCATGAGGTACAGTAGAGATCATATTAATGGAAGCAACTGACGGGTGTGGAATATCGGGTGGTGGCGGTATGGGGAAAGTACCCATTAACGAAGAGTCTTTTTAGAGACCGACTCCAACATTCTCATAACCCGGTGGGGTTTTAGAAATGAATGACATGTTGCCAACACAAGTATCGGCATTAAAGAAGGCAAGTTGATCAACCGTAACCACTTTTCCCTGGTGAGGAAATCGTACGACACGAAACAGGGTTGACACAACAGCACGCATAGAATCGACCCAGCTACGTCCAAGTAGAAGATTATAATCGAGGAGAGTATCGAAAACTTCCACTTCAACCTGGACGGTCTTACCTTCGAGAGTGACAAGCAATGATGGAAGAACGTCGTAGGGCTTAAAACTAGAGCCGTTGAAGGCTCTCAAAGTGTTTTGTGATTCGTTTAACGGGGGAGAGCCAATGGCCTTCCAACAAGTAAAAGACATTACGCACGTAGAGGCACCCTCATCAATAACAGTCCAACAAATGCTCTTGTCAGCTACAACAACTTGTATTTGAAACGCAAGTTGTGGGGGTAACCTTGGAACATGGTCTTCCAAGTCAAAGACTATCAAATTCGTATCCGTGGGATCAATTTCACCTATAGCTTTCAACAGGGCCCTTCGCTGTGCAGGACAAGACTGAAGGACATCAAGGGTAGACATCGCTAAAGGTGCTTGGGAAAGATCTTCTACAATGTTGTAGTTCTGGGCCGCACGTGCATGAGGATTGAATGTTGATTTCTTAACGACACCTTTTGGGGGTGGTCGTATAACTGTATCGAGGTTCGGTCGTTCGAGATGAAGAGGACCATTTGTGGGTGGATTTGGTGGAGAGGGTTGGACCAGATCAGGAGGCAAGTCGTCAACCTTCTCTTTAGAAGGAGTATAGTCTTTATCTCTAGTGGTAAGTGCAACATTGTCTTTCTTTGAATCACCGGTGCACATCAAAACATAGGATTGTGTAGACGTAGAGGGTTGGTCGTGGATGACCAATGAAGCCTGTTGTTGAGATGGGAAGGGTTGAGACAAGACAGCCAGCGTAGAGGGCTGCGATGTTCCTTGAAGGAACTTGTTAACTTCGGCACATCTCGGACAATCCTTCGTGTAGTGATCGTCACCACAGATAAGGCAAGGGTAGCGTGGTTTGCGCTTATCCCTGTCTTCAACAGGAGGGGTTTTGGTTTGCTCTGTCTGATTATTGTTTTTACTCTCCTTATTCTTACCTCTCCCTTTCTTGGATTTGTTCTTACCGGTCGGCGTAGATTGAACAACGTTCACTTCAGAGGTTTTACTGGCGGGAGGAGCAGGAGACGGAGCACTTTGAACATTAGAAGTATTGGATTTTGGGGTTGTAGTTGAAACAGAATGTGAGTGGGTATGAGTGGTCCCAATCACACCATCAGCTACATGCGAGGCAGTTGGAGCAGTAGAAGTACTGGAAGTACCAGGACGAGGTAAATCAGGTAATAAGGTGTAAAGTGTTCCTGTTTGCAAATAAACGAGATCAAGATACTGAGCACGACTTATAGCCTGCTCTTCTGTAACAGCACCACCCATAGAAATGTCTTTACCAATTTCATTCACAAAATATTTCGTGAACCATTCAGCAAGTAACTGATCAGGGAGTTCAAGTTTGATGAGACGTCGTCTCCTTCTCCACTCATGGATATGGTCCGAGATGTGAGTACCTTTCGTTTGTTTAAAAGAGGTCAAAATCTTAGTCCCAGTATCGTAACGGATCAGTAACTGGTAATGTGTGAGGAAAGCCATAGCTAAGGTGTTAAAATCAGAAAAGAAACCTCGTGGCAATTCAATGTACCACTTCGCAGCCGAACCGGTAAGGGTCCGTTGAAAAAGACATAGACGAATGGAGTCATCCATCAATGAGTTGGACGAACACCATAAATCAAAAGTCATGACATGATTTTTGGGGTCCTCTCCCGCCTTGCCATCGAATTTTGGAATATCTGATGGGAGTTTAGCAGGAATAGCAGGCCATTGGGGAGAGTGATCAATAGGATCATTTAGAATCCTAGTCAAATCTGGCAAATCCAAGGTAGGAAGAAAAGACAACTGTCGGTTTACTTGTGGATACTGATGGCTTTGGGGTGGAAGCCCCATCGGCAGACCAGTAGGAGCATAAGCAGACTGTCCGTAGAGGGAATCTCCAGGTTGGTTCGGTGGTGGCTGGATAGGGTAGTAGCCCCAAGGATCGTAACCTTGAGTTTGTGTAGGGACCTGAGTTTGGGAAGTTTGACCCGAACCCCAAATAGGATTAGTCACACCTGGATATGGTTGGCCTACATGAGGGACTATTGGTTGCCCCCTAGCAAGAGGGATGTTTCGTAAAATTTGTTGTCAATACTGGGCCAACTCAGGAGGTATGTTTTGTCCAAAAGGGGATGTTGGTCCCCCTACCGTAGGTATAGTTCCACCCGGAATTTGTGTACCAACCGTAGGTTGTGTGGTAACGACGTTGTGTCCGGGAAAAGGAAAAGGAAATGTACTACCTTGTCCACCAACAGGAATGTGCAATTTTGGTGCAACAGTCAGGATAGTGCTACTAGCATTAGGATTTCCAGTAGGAAACTGAGGGAGTGTCGGGATAAAACCGGGAATCGGATGCCCAGGAAACTGAGGACCACCTAGAGAACCAGTTGGGGTTTGTGGAGGTGTTGAATGGGAAACATTCAACAAAGGATTTAACGCATGGTAACCAGGAGGTAAATTCGGGTTAACCTCAGGAGGTCACTGGGTATTGATAGGGGCAAGAGTAGTTGTAGGAATCTCGGTTTAGACACTCGTAGTAATCGCGAGATGGGCCATCTCGGGGGGGAGAACAAAACGATAAGTGGTAGTCTCTGGTGTAGTTTTTGGTTCAGGAGACATAGGAGGGTTGATTTCGTAAACAGGGGTTGATTCAGTACCAAACAAGACTCGTCGGAAATCACCTGACCAAAAAATATCTTGGCCTACTACACCGTGAGAAGGCCCAGCGGTTGATTTAGAGGAGGTAACAAGAGTTTCTTCAAAAGGATTAAATCGCCTAATAGGTCATTCACCACGACGAATGTGATAGTCCTCTATAGTATTGGTAATTCGAAAATCAGCAAGAGGATCAGTGGATGCTACTTGTGGAGGTGGTGTAAAAACTTTTGGGACGTCACTTACATCCACGTGTGGGAGAGTAACCAGGGGGATTTCACCCGGACGAGGAGAGTCCTCAGGGGTACCCTCAGGTGTTGTTGTATGCAAAGGTTGTGAAGTTTCCAGATGTTCCGGAGACAAACCTTGCATCCTACGTGAACGTCGTGGGGGAGCAATTGTAAACAAGTAACAAACTCCCCAACGAAAATCCTATGGTCAACTACGAGAAACAATCATCACACACTAGTAAATAAAATCTAGAAGCAATCACCAAGCAAACAATACCTTCTAATATTGAATCCACTAGTTGGTGATGAAATCCAACGTCGCAACAACGAGACGAGAAGGGGCGGGGCTAAGATGGAAAAGTTACGTTGACGACCTGCTTAACAGACTTACGCCCTGGTGCAAGCTCCCACACATAATCGTGGGTATACCCTCCAAGGAGCCCGAGTGAGTTTGATCAACGTCGATTCCAGGTACCGTGAAGACTTTCCCCTCCACAGTCACCTTGGGTAAGAACCTAGAGAGATAGGCCACTAAGGTCACCACAGACAATAGTACAGCCTGGGGAAACAGTCGTCAGTCCGATCCACACGCAAGGGCAGGGTATCGAGCCCGAAACCAACTCAAATGCTTCCACTCATAATTGTGGGTATACCTCAGAGTGATCCCCGTAATACGTGCAATCTCTACATCGATGTCAACAAAGAAGGGTTAGTAACTCTTCCAACACCAATGCGACCTAATGCTTGACCCTTTTGTTAGAAGGGCTTCCCAGGACAATATGTTGTGAATGGAATTTTACACTCCCTAACTCAAGATGCTATTGTGTGTTTTTGAGATTTTGGAGAGTGTGTCTCTCTTCCTACTCCAAAGCACTAGCCTAGCTAAATGTTGGTGTAAAAGAGCCCTAGAAAAGAGTTACTAGATCAATTTTAATATTACGCAATGATTTTAATGGTTGTTGTTTACTCAAAGGTAACGGAAGTGAAACTCATGATGTGTGACTATGACCCAAATAATGCAAGGATATGATGAAAAATAACTCGTTTCATTCCATGAATCCCAGTTATGGGAGAGAGAAATCTTTCCAAATCAATCTCAATACTACAATGCAAATGCACTACTCAATTTCCTTTCAGATGCCAATGCAAACAATCATATATCAATGAGCAATCTCTATATGTATTTTTCAAGTACTTCAATAACTCAAAACTTTGATTTTCAATGTTTTCAACAAAGCAAAACAAGATCTTGAAAGAAAACTTATTGTTCACTTTCCAAGAAGAACTCTGATTAATGAGAAAAGAAAATCAAATCAATAATAATCAAACAATGACAACCCAACCAAAACTTTCAACGAAAGTAAAAACAAAAGCAAACCAAGGAGTTCCTCAATGCAAATGAAAATTGTCCTTTCGAACCAACAATCAAACGAGAAACACCAAAAACTTAACTCCCAACCAATCATTGGTTCTTAGCCAGCTCGACACACTCAACTCCAGAAATCAGAGAGAATGAAAATGCCAAAAAGAGCCAAGAAATGAAAGTCAAGCTACAAAGGCAAGCAAAAACCTAGAATCCCTAGATTAGTTCAAGCAAGCAAACTAAAGAAAAAGATATGTAAATTAGTGATCCAGTAAGCCAAAAGGGTGTAAATCAACAGATTTGAGCAGTTGACAAAGTTAAAACTTGAATTCAAAATTTTCAAAAATATGTTCGCAGGCCAGTGTGGAACACAATGCGAGAAGATAGTGTTCTCGTAGGCCACTATGATGCAAAGTGCGAACTGTTCGCACTGGAATATATATGCAGAGTGCGAACTTTCCTGGTTCTCGCAGGATGTCAATGGACACAGTGCGAGAATCCCTGAAAGTAATGAAAATTTTGAAAAAGCAAGCAAAATTCAAACTGGCTTATAGACCCAGAAGGTCTCTCACGGTATCCTGAGGACTCAGACACTGACAAATCAGGAGAAAAAGGAAAATAGAGAAAATGGCCATAGAAAATTTAAAAACCATAAAGACAAAAGGGATAAGCTCCCTAGTACGGTCGCCAATTTTGTTTCAGGATAAATTCGTAAGTGCGGACACAAACCAATCTCCCTAGATCCACCTGGATCTAGAACAAAACAGGACAGAATAATACACTTTCCCTAGATCTAGCCTATTGAATGAACTAAGAGATTAGGATTTTGTACATACCTTATAAATGCTTTCCTTATGTCTCTGTTGTTCCAAGCTTCGCTCCAATGCTCTTGCATCGTTCAGATCACAACAGTACAAACCAATCGAAGTAAAGGCGGATTAATATATTCAATAGCTAGTCTATACATATGATCAAGGAATTATGTAATAAAGTGACATCATCTTTTTGGGAAAGGGACATATTACTGTATTGAATTAACTGAAAGTGAAACTTACAACCTGAGCCTTGATGTCATAGGTCTCATTTCAATGGCTCCTAACTCTGACACACACACTTGCTCATGCATGAAGAAAATCAACCACACTTGATGACCTTGCTATTGTCTCTTGCTGCTGTAGCATCAATCCTCCATACAGTCTTGCACTAATTCTCAAATCAATCTCTTGCTAGCTTACTTCTAACCTTTTCCATGAGAAATCTCTTCAATATATAGGAGAATATAGATTAGTTACTTAGATAAGAAATGATCCCAAGATATCTGGAATGCCAGTACTTGAACAACCATTCGAAGCCAACTCATCCTTCTAGAAGATTCCCTTCTAGAAGGTTCGAGATTTTTATCTTTTTCCTTCATTAAGATCATGTTCGCACCCTAAAAATGAGTACAATGCGAACTTCTCGCACTCCATCTTAATGCAGCCTGCGAGAATCAGGCATTCTCGCAGGCAAGTATATAGGCAGCCTGCGAACTCTCTTTAAAATGTGATTTCTGGAAACAGACAAGTGTAACTTTTCTCAGGAAAATGTCTTTAGTGAAGAGTTTGATCTTCCATCATCATGAAATCATCATGACATCATCTAAATGACCAAAATTGTGGATAACACCCACTGATTTTAATGGAAAAAGGTAACTCTCTTCTTTGGGGTTGCTCCCCCTGAACATGTGGCACTCAATAATACTTCATCCTTATTTTTGGTCTTTGGGACTTTTTCTTCCTTGGAATCCTTTCCTATGGATTCTATATTCTCTCTCTTCTTCATGTCTAGGATGTATATGTTGTTCGGTCTTCTTGTTGCAGTTGCAACCAATCTTCCTGAGTTATTTTCTATGATTTTACATTTTCAGAAGTCAAACGTAAGAGTGTATCCTTGATCACATATTTTTCTAACACTAAGGAGTTTATGCTTCAGATCTTCAACCAATAGGACGTTTCCTGCTTTTACATTTTCACTTCCAAGCTTTACAATTCCTTTTCCAAGTATTTTAGTAGATGATTCATCTCCAAATGTAACATTTCCACCCTTTTTCTTCAAGCTGACAAATTTTATTTGATATCTGGTCATATGAGATGAGCACCCACTGTCTATGAACCATTCATCTTCTTCTTTGCATTCTTTAGTGACCAATGTTATTTGATAGTTTTCATTTTGTGGAATTTCTTCCATTTTCCATGTTGTAGTTGGTATATAGACATTTGGCATATGATTATCTTCCTTCATCTCTCTGCAATCTTGTGCTTTATGACCAATATTATTGCACTTGTAACATACAATATTTTGATCCATTAATGGGTCAAATGGATTATAATTTCTATTGATAGGTCTACGATCATTTCCATATATACTATTTTCACCATTCATGTAGCTTGCATAGTTATTCCTTTCATTGATTCTACAATCAATTGCCTTGTGTCCAAAATTTCCACAAGTATAACAATGTCCAAGAAAGAAATTTTGATACCTGGGAGTAAGTGATCTTATTTGTGGTGTGGTCCATCTGGGTTCACAATCTATTCTTCTATAGTTTCCTTCATAATGATTTATTTCATACCTGATGGGCGAGGATCTTCTTGATGTCTCATTCCTTCTGAATTCTAGTCTTCTATCTTGTTTTTCAACTTGTTCTGGAGTGTTGGTTTCATCATTTTCATCTTCCTTCTCTTGTTTTGTTGTCTTCAAACTGTCATTGTATCCTAGTCCTGTCTTGTCATTTGGAGATCTTTGATTGCTAAGGATATCATCTAATTTTTCAATGTTTTTTTCGAAGTTCTTCAACTTTTTTGTTGTCAATAGTAGCTCCCCTTTTGTGTGATCCAATTCTGCTTTCAATTTCTCATAATCTTCTCATTTTTCCTTCAAGCTATTAATGGTATTTTCAAGCTTGTAATTCCCTTATTCACAACTACTCAATTCACCTTTTAGTATTATGTTTTTGTTTCTAATATTTCTATTTTTAGTTTCAACATGCTTCAACTTTTCAAGATTCTCATCTTCTTGTTCACTCTCTGCATTGTCTTTGTATCCCCAAAATGAATCAAGATTGGTTTCTTCGTCTGAATCTTCTTCTTTAGAATTCTTGTGATCATAATCCGAGGTTTCTTGGGTTATGAAGAGGACTTCTCCTCCATCATTATCTTCTTCATCACTCTCATCTGAGGAGATGTCATCATCCTTGGAGTAGAAGCTCTTTTTATTGTTGAGACTTCTCTTTTTATAGTAGAAGTTTTCAACAATA
>ML787107.1:217568-237226 GCA_009831015.1 Picea engelmannii
TCTTGGGCTGAGTGTTTGCTTCTTGATTTTCTACTTGGTTTGTCTCTATTTACATACAGTAGAATCTTTATATCAACCTGTTGTTCAGTCCTTGCATTTTCATTATTTTATATTGAAAATACAAAAAAAATAATATACATTTTGCATTGTTGGTATTTGATCTTTTGGGTTCTTATCATTGATCTTAGTACATGTATGGAAATATTGCATCTTATTTGAAATTGTAGAATTAAATTGGAAATTTCACTTTGAAAAGCTTATCATTTATTGGGAATTAAATTTAGGGCTTTGCATTTTATTCATATTCATTTATTTTACTTGTTGAGTCATAACATCACCAGTTTCATGACTACACCTTTTTGAGTAAACAAGGCCATTAAAAGTAACACTGATAAATTTAAAATTGATTAGAAACAATTTTATTTTTTAGGGTGCACAAACTAGCTTAGGATTTAGAGCCTTGGAATAGGATTTTGTGAGTAAACTTCTCCAAGGCTATTAAATTCAACATATGTGTCTGACTAAGGGAGTGGTGAAATCCATTATATAATTTGTGACATCAGGAGGATCTGCTTACACCGGAGTTAAGCACGAGGTCACATGAAGTTGGTTGAGGGGATATGCCCCCAATACCTTCTTCGCGTCAGAGATATTTCTGGGGATCTATTCATATATGGGGGTCTTGCTAGTACCTTTACCTTTGTGAGAGGTGGGGCTTTCAATATTTTGGGCTTTGCTACCCTACCCATATGGTAGACATGACTTATGATCGTTCGCCTATGCATAGGTTATATCGTGGTGGATTAGTTTCTTGACATAGGTACCACATAGGTTACTTGCAGGGGTTATTCTAAAGGTACCTTGGGTCAGATAAGGGTCGGACAATAGAAAAATTTTATGCAGGATTACCTCTCCCAGGGGGATCTGACCAACTGGTTCTTAAGCCCAAGAGTGCCCTTCTAACTGATTCTGATACCTCCTATATTTTACAGGGACTCTTAGGCCCCTCTTGAGTGAGGCATACCCACTTTAGGGAGGGAGGCCCCTTTCAACCACTTTATCATGTTTGTGTGCATATTGGCCTTTTGTTTATTTTGGCATGCTCTTTGATTATTAGTTGGCCTTAGGATTTGTTTTTTTATCTCAAGTCTTGAGTCATTGTGGAGCTGGACCAAATTCCCCACATGTCTCCCCATTTGTTAATATTACCACCGCATCTTGAGTCTTTGCCTTCTAAAAGGCATCAAGTTACCAGACGTGATACACACACCTCCACCTACCAAACTTGTGATCATACAAGGATGAGTACTGAGTCAATTCAGAAAAATATTGGGAGTCCTTCGACTCCCATTCCTACTATAGTTAATAGTGTTCCTTTGACACCTTCAACCATTGTGGTTGTAGTGCCGATGGTTCCCATCATCACCCCTATCCAGCCTACAATTTCTACTCAACCCATTGTGACAAACCCTTTTGGGTATATTTTTTGTACACCTGGATATAATACTTAGTCCATCCCTATGGCCTCTAGCCATTTTTCTTATGGTATACCAAATTTCACATCACAATTTTCATCCTCCATGACCCTAGACAAAGGCCTGGGCCTCATGCCTATGGTATTGTAGGCTCCGCAAATGTGAAATCTACAGACTTGGTGAAAATCTAGTTGAAAGATTTGTCTCTAAACCAGTTTGTAGGAGGGAAAGATTAGTCTGTATCCTCCACTGCCACTCAATCGATAGATGTACATTCTGTGCATTTGTCGACCAACCCGAATGGTAACCAACAACCAGGAGGGAATAAAAATAAAGGGCATGGTAAGAACCAAAAGGGTGGGAGGAATAATAATAATAAACCCAAGGACACTGATAATAATGAGAAGTCAAATAATAATGCTGGTAAGGCCAAGAAAGAAAGGCGAAATTTGAAGTTTCCCTGCAATATTTGTACAGACGATCACCTTACCCACTTGTGCCCCAAACTTGCAGAAGCTGCAAGGATTTTATCTCTACCACTCGTTGTGTTGACTAATCCCTTTCCACATATTCAACACATGAAATTGACCTCCTCGAATGCCAAAAATGCAGTGAGTGGAATTCGAAACCAACCGACACAAGACAGTGACCATCTATGCATCAATATGGTTAAGTCTCAGGTTAATGTAGCCACTCGGTCTCACGATTACAGTTCTTCATAGATTGTACCTGGTCTAGAGTCTCCCCCTCTGTTGGAGATGCCTTTACAGATAAAAAAAACAGATCCCCCACCTCATATTTCGAAAGTATTACTCGAGTGATCTACCCACAACCCTAATGATAGAGCCACCCAAAGTTACTCTATTGTTGAGGATCTAGGTCAAACCCCTTGGGAGATTTCAGCTTTGGAGGTATTCCAGAGGTGTCTTTCACTGAGGAATTCCTTGTTATATATGTTAGGATATCTAGACCCCTATGTCTCTAATGTTATCAAGTTTGACATCACAGATGTGAAGCCTCACTTGCCTTATCACGTGGCCTTTTAGATCCATGTGAGTTACTCAAAGTATACCATCAAACGTACTGTCATTGATGAAGGCGATGCAACATGCATGATGTCCCCGATCTGTTGGAAATCCCTTGGCTCTCCCACCCTTTCACAATATCTGACCATGTTGACTTCTTTTGACGGTCGTTCTTTCCACCCTCACGGTATTCTTCCTGCCTTCCTGGTCTAGTTAGGTGGGAAGACGGTGGAGGTGGATGTCGAGGTGGTTGATGCACCCCTTGACTATAAATTGTTACTAGAACATAACTGGACTTATGTTATGACTGCATTCGTATTGCCTGTCTTCCTTACTCTATGCTTTCCTCATGACGATCGACCATTTTTCCTTTGTGTATGCTATCCCCAATGCATTGGTTGGACTGTCAATCCCTGTGATTGACAATTCTCAGCCAACAATTGAGAATATTGGTGTCAGAATGTATTCATCCCTTATGGGTACCTTTTATTTTGTAGCACCAATTCATCATATCTATCCCATGTCTATTAGGTATTCTTCGTCAATGAGGTCCATTCCTTTCCGCACTTCATATTTTAACTATCCTTGGACTCTACCTTCCTCGACCATGTCTTGTGAAGGTCAGTCACATACTAGAATGGATATGACATTGTCGGTAGCAAAGATAGCGTATCAGACTATTCTTGACTCTTCTATCAACCCAAATACTATTGCCTCGTAGAAGGACGAGGAGGATCCTTTTGTTAAGCATGTATGGGCCACTTCATCGTCTTTCTCACATAACTGCTTCGATGATAATTTACGCTCGGATGAAGCAATCATAGAGGCCATGAATGGTTCTGATAGGCCATGGGATAATATGCACCATCGCTCTTATTTCCTCCCAGAGCTTGCTAGAATCGAACAAGATGATTTTAGATCTATGTTGAGTGAGATAGTCGGTCACGTCGTAGTTCCACTTGATACACATGACATTTATGTTGAAAGAAACATGGCGAGTATCTCTCCTACCATCACGATTCATATCTCGTGTATTCTTGGTAAGGTTGAAAATGCATATATCGGTGTGTTGAGGGGTCCAATATCCTTTGACTCAACAATAGGAACCAAACCCACCTTAGAGGCCCAATTAGACTTTGTAGCGTTTGATGAGTGGAATGGTTCTCAATATATTTTGATCTAGCCAATTTACCGATGGGATTTACTAGTGATTGACAGGGTATATTACTGTGCAAGTTCCTCCTTCAAGTTAAAAGATTCTCTTTTGTCTTTATTATTATTATTATTAGATGAGTCTGATAAAATAAGGGGGTGATGGTATAAACCAACTGATAGAGGAAAATATTAACTACTGAAGAATGTTGAGCTTGGGATAACCCTCGTGCTCTAGTGTGCATACAACGATATTCACACCTATTACAAGTCTAGTAATAATGTGTTAACTTGTTGGTATTTCAACATTGACTAAGATAACAATTATGGAAAGAAAATACACATGCAATAAAGATAAGTGAAAGAAAAATAGTTTCCTTAGCTCTACCATCAATCACATATTAACACAACGATTCACTTTTCATCATTTAGAACAAAGGAACTGATTAAAGTATTGAAAAGATAGATTATCAATAGATTCAAAGACTCTTACTCATTACAACATCAACTACTGAATTCAAAGATGGAATTAGCTCCTCCTCAATCCAATCACATAACGCCTTTGATGAAAATAAAATTTGTCTTTGGTTCTAAACATAACTTCTTAATTAAATTTTCTTAGAAAAAATTCTAAAAAAAGAGGGTCTTTCCCAAAACCATCAACCCTTCCCAAAAGTTCAATCCTCATATTTATAAAGAATCACTAACTTAAAATAGATACTAAAATTTTGTGTTAAGTAAAACAAAAGACTGACATGTGGTGCTTGATCTCTTTGTTCTCTTGAGATCATCTAATGGTTCAACTAGAGTGGATGATTCTTCTCATACTCTGACCACTTGACGAAGAGATCCTTGCATGTGTTATCATATGGGAATATGTGTTGGTCCATCAAGGCTAAAAGTGTTTCCTTTATCTCTATTTCCTGTTATCTATATATGATCATCTCGACACTTAGACATTGCAGTATTGCGCGAGCCTGGATTGGGTGTTCCATAAAATTCTTTACCTGACCCAATGTCATGCTCACCACCTGCATGATCTTTGCTTCCCATATTGAGTCTTGTTCTACATGTCATTTGACTATTTCATGCAAATCAACAAATTCTTCAGGTGAGTCGAACTCTAGAAGGCTAATGTCTTTCATCTCCCGATTGATCTTCTCCCAACTTTTCTCGCACTCTACCCACCTTTTCTGTATATTTTGTTGAGGTTTTTGGGCCATACTTACCCAGTATTCGACTGCCTTCATGTTTTGGGAGATGTTGTTATCCATCAACACTCAGATGTCATGCTCCTCTGTGTCTCGGCCCTTCTATATTGCACTAATATAATCGATTTGTTCCATAGCTTGGTATGCCTTTTCATACCATCTCTCCACGTCTTAACAGGTTTCCAATTCCATGAGAGTGTCTTATTGAAAATAGGCTATGCATTTAGTGAAGAGATGTCTTTCTCTCATGAATTGTGCATATTCTTCTCGAAATTCACTCTTCAGGAAAAAATTTGCTTGTGTTGAGTCTTGGTCATATTTCGCTAGATGGCGTAGATGGTTCAGCTCCTCCTTTGTGGAGGCTAGTTCCTTTTCATCCCATTTTTCTCGAGCCAGTGTGGCATAAATTATATCCATCCCTGCGCCAATTAGATCAGTTGTCTTTGCATTTTCTATGCTTAACAACTTTTCTTCTGTGGTGATGAGAAGCGTGTTATCCAGTGCAAGCCTCATTTTCTTGGTTGTCATTCTCATTATGGATTTCCTCTTCTTGTCCTAAGAAATCACTTGTATATCGACGACCTCATCCATGGGCTCAGGGAACTGTTGGTCTCCCCAGGTCAGAGTGTTTCCCAGGCTTCTTGCCATATATATTTGTTCTAGGACTGGCTCTTATACTTCTTTGAGAAGGGAAACTTATGTATGTTCTACTGACTTGACCTCCTATTGGTCTTCATCGATTGGTGGAGTATTGACCTTAAATGGGGAGATGGTCACATGATCAACACTAACTTGGTGATCGAATGTTGAGGTGTTGATCTCTAGCTATTGCAATTCCTCTTCTTGTTCACCAAATCCTAGCTCATCCTTGGAGATATCTTTCGGGGTCCTCGATAGGTTGACAAATTCAATGTCTAGGATACTCTTGACCTCATAGTTTCCCTACAAAGGGTTTAGAATCAAAGGATCGAGGGTTGGCACAAATTTTCCCCTTGGTTATTTCTCCTCTATGACTGGTACTAGAGTTATAAGGAAGACCTCCGAGATCTCTTCATCATCATAGATGGTAATCATATAAAAGAGGATGTTAGGCACACCCGCTTCACCTGATGTTCTTGGAATCTCTTGACGGGATAGAATAATCACCGGTGATCTGGCCTGTGGTGATGAAACTTTGGGGTTCTCTTGATTGGTGGTTTCCTCTAGTGGGGTTGATTCTGAGCCATTTATCTCCTCTCCGATGTTGAATGGGTCAATCTAGGTGATCCTTATTGGTTCTAACAGTTGGGGATCATTTTCTAACCTCTGGATGATTCTTTGGGCTTATTCTAACAAAAAAATCCCCCTCCTTTGTGCCTCTATGGATTCTACTTCTCTGTTATATTCCCTAACCCCGAGGGATTCTTGATTTGTCTGTTCTATCATTTCAACTTGCTCATCCATACTCATAGCTTTAAACCTAGTCATATTTGGGTTAGCTTTTCTCTGTATCACCTCCTCCCAATCCCGAGCACATTCTGTAAAGATATCATCTTCAAACTTATCATGTGCATATGGCCAACAGGAGGAGACTTGTGATGCATGCTAAAGTACTAGGCCTCTAGGGTCATGTTTGCAAAATCAACCTGTTGGGAATCTGTATTCTTGTTGGCTCAAACCCTCTTATTTATCTTGTGCAATATCCTTCACCATAAACCCCTATATGGAAACCATAGGGTATGAAATTTCACTTCTTCTCTTTAACCAAAGTGGTATTATATCCCTACAGGATGGTTTGGTAACAGATTTCTCCCACGACGAGTCGGTTTGGGATGTGAGAGGGGAGTAGATGTGGTGTGTCGGTAGCCAAAAAAACCCTGATATAAGTATTGGTTTCTTCTAGGTACCAGTGGCCTACCTTTGAGATCATTTTCTTGGCCACTGTCGAAAGTCTTGGGAATTATTTCTTAAAAGTAATAAAATAAACCCACAGTATAAATTCATCGCATGTGAGAGCATAGGATTTTTTGTACCTGTTTTCCAATAGAATGTCGAAGTAGACATGTACAGGTAGCTTGATGACATGCCATCTCAGATTCATGCATGTGAAGACATTCCTTGCACAGATTACATCTAGTAGGTACAATGCCATGTGAAAAGTAAGCGTTTCTCCATCCTTTGGTGTCTGGGCTTGCAATATATTGGTGCTCAATTGTTTTGAAATGATTTCTCCCCAATTGAAGCTACTCTCGAAGATGGATACAATGTATTCCAGGGACATCCATAACTCTGAAAACTTGGTGCAATCCTTATCCCCATACAATCAAAAAATTAGAGCCATTAAATAAATGTATGGCTCCTTTAGCTTTATTGTTCCATACCAGCCGTTGCTCCGGTTTGTAAAAAAAAAATTCTTCCTTCTACCAGGAGGCCATCATTATGCTGGTGTCATGGAACTCGTAGAATTTTACTACAAAATCAGTGTTTAACCGCTCCTCCAGGTCCATGAACTTGTAGTATTTTTGGACCTCTGTCGGGAGAAAAACAGTGATGTATTCGCCATTCTCATCATTGACCAGGCACTTCATTGCATATGTATGGTTTCTTATCCACCCCAGGGTCTCAATACAGGGCAAGACCAGGGTTCGAAAGGCTACCATATGTAGGCATGACCACCAGATGTTTGAAAAATCCTAGTCGTCGAGCATCCTTACATCCAGGTCCCTGTGGGGGATAAATTATGGGTAATACTCTCGGTTAATCTTGTTGAACAAATCTCCCCATTGCGGGAGCATTAGATTTGGCCCAGTTCTTGCCTCTGTGTCACCAAATGTAGGGGGTTGGGTGAAATCCTTCTTAGTATACGTTCTAATGACCGACTCCGCTTTAGTAGCAAACTCCAACTGCCTCACAATGTCAGGAGAATATCCTTCACCGGCCTCTGCTTCCTTCAACTTTGGTGCCCTTGGCGAGCGTCTGGTCATTAGCTTCCTTGGAGGCATTTTCCTGTAGAGAGAGAATAGTTAGACATTGTCTTGCAGAGATGATACTAATATATAAATAAAGTGTGATCGTAGAAATTATAAAATCAATACATACCTCTTCTTCGCACTAGCTTAACTTGGTTTTGAAATTTTGAGAATCAAGTGCAACTCTTGAGACACTCTTTTCGCTCCTTTGACTACTCTGAGAATGAGAACTTTTTTGTGTAGAATGTTGGGTTTCGAAACTTTCTTAGTAATTTAAACACAAAGAATACTTACCTTGTCGCATCAGTTATTCAATTCAAAGAATAAATGTAGTTTTACACAATCTACCACCAAGATCTGCATTATGCTCAGGATTAAATGAGGTCGTAGGTTGGTGTCGCAGGAGAGGGCTACATTGTGGTTCATTGAACATTTTAAATTCTTGTTATTCAGTTGATGCACGGGACAACAATGTATGCAGTGTGAGACATTAATTATCCTATTAAATGACATAATCTGATCTTATTTTGTGCCGAAAACAACCCATCATTCTTCTAATTTAAATGAGTGGATTGGGGATCGATGTTTTTCTTAGACAATGTTCATTGATATCTTGTGGAAAAAGTTTCAATGTCGATCCATCTTGTCATACAGCACTGATGTGAAAATTTTGACCTGGAAGTGCAATTAGGACATGGGGAAACCTAAGGTGGTTCGGGATGAAACTAGGCTGTATGAATTTCCTACGCGGAAAAGACACGTGGTGTTTGAATTTAGCTCCTTCGCCTAAGATTTTATTTAGAATTGGGGACTTTCGTTAGATATGCACTTTGAAAAACAGGTCCTACCATGTTGATGCCAAAGAAGTATCAAGGATCGACAATCAACGAGATGTTGAAACAAGTTTTTTTGTATTAGCCTCCTCGAAACTTGTCAATGTCGAAAACGCATCGGTGATTGGTGCTCAACGATGTGTCAACGTGAAAATTTCCACAATTTAAATCTTTGGGATTTCACCGACTCCGAACAATGCATCAGTAATCGGTGATCGAAGGTTCTTTATGGCCCACATTAGTTTTTTTCCCTTTCATATTTCACCAATGCCAAAGATACATCAACAATTGATTATTATCATTGCTATGTGGGCATTTTACTGCTCAGATTTCATCGATGCCAAAAATAAGTGCATGGGTCACAATTTTAGCGATGAATTCTTAGTTAAAATGCCAAGTTCTTTTTTTTAGAAAAAGTTTCAATTCAACAGGTCCATGGAAACAAAACTTAATGACCCCTACACAACAAACTCAATTCAGAAAGAATAAATAAGAAAACAAGTGGTACCCAAAAGAGAAAAATTTTCAAAAGATCTTAGGGTTTGTTGAGCACTCAACACGGTGTGGATTTTTCACCAAAAGAAATTATGATCTACACTGAGCTCTTCAAATAATTATGCAATGTATTTGCTTAGTCATATGAAGAGATTGCAGGAATCGACCCTCGAATTGTGGAACATGAGATTAAAACCTACCCAGATGCCAAACTTGTTCGACAATGACTTGGAACTATCCATTCTAGGAAGGCCCCTGCTATTAAGATAGAGGTGGAAAAACTTCTTAATGTTGGCTTTATCTACTCGATTCCCTTGACTAAATGGGTATCCAATCCCATTATTGTGAATAAGAAGAAAGGAACCATCCGTATATGAATGGATTTTAGAGACTTGAATAAGGCTTGTCCTAAAGACAACTTCCTAACACCCTTCATTGATCAGATTATCGATGAGAGTGCAGGAAGCAAGGTTTTTTATTTTATGGATGGATTTTTAGGATACAACCAAATTCAGATGAAGCTCGAGGATCAACATAAGACGACGTTCATTTTTCCTTTGGGTACTTTCTCATATCGGAAGAAGATTTTCGACCTTAAAAATGTTGGAGAAACCTTCCAATGAGCTATGACCTTCGTGTTTCACGATATCAAGAATATAGTCGAAGCCTATCTCGATGATCTCTTTTCTCACTCCCGCAAGAGAGTGGATCACTCTACCCACCTTCAGCTAGTTTTTGAAAGATTTCGCTATTACTGCATCCATTTGAACCCTCATAAATGCTTATTTTGCATTAGGTCAGGTCATCTTCTAGGATTATTAGTCTATGATATTGGGATCATGGTGGATTTGTTAAAGGTTGAGGCAATAGTTGGGATGCCTCCCCTACACACTATTTACCAGCTTCAAGGTTTACATGGGAAAGATAACTTTTTACGTCGGTTTATAGTAAACTATGCCAATATTACTAAGGGTTTCATATGTCTCTTGAAAAAGGACACTCCTTTTATATAGGATGAGTGGGCCCAAGAATCCTTTGATGCTCTGAAGAAATCCTTGGTATCGATGCCTCTGCTGAAGCCTCCAAACTATAATAGAGATTACTTGCTTTAGATCACAGTGTTTGAAGGGATGATTGGTATGGTTTTAGTTCAAGAGGATGATGAGCTCTGTGAGAACATCATTTACTATTTTAGTCGAAAATTAGTCATCCCTGAACTAAAGTATTCTCACGTCGGGAAGCTAGCTTTGGTTGTCATTCACGCAGTTCAATGATTATGACACTATATCTTTCTTTGAAAAACTATAGTGGTTTCCGATGTCAATCCATTTCAATACGTCCTTACTAGGCGTACCATAGGGGGGAAATATAACAAATGGATTTCCATCTTGCAAGAATTTGATCTTGATTTTACCTCAGCGAAATCCAAGAAATCACTAGTTTTTGTCAAGTTAATATCAGAATTCCCTCAATTGGATGAGGATGTTATTCATGTTGATTCATTTGCAAATGAAAACATTTTCCTTGTCTTGTCTTCAAAACCCTAGTATGGAGATATTGTGATCTATCTTCAAACCTTGAAGTTTCCTCAACATCTTTCGAGAGATGACTGATGACACATACGATACCAAGCTAAGAACTACCTTATCATCGGTGACACTTTGTATCACTAAGGAGTAGACAATATCTTGCGTAGTTTCTTGAATCACAAAGAATTTGAGTCTGTTCTTAATGACTGTCACAGTGGGGCTTGTGGTGGTCATCTATATGGGCTTGTGACAACCTAGAAAATTTTGTGAGCCAGTTATTTTTGGCCGTCTATTTTTAAAGTTTGCGTTGAAGAAGAAAAGAAGTGTCACCCCTGCCAGGTGTTCACTCAGAATATGCACTCGCATCCATCCCCTCTCCACCTGGTCATTATCGTTGGTCCCTTCATCAAGTGGGGGGGTGGATTTTGTGGATTGTAACCCAACTTTGGCTAGGGGGAATCAACATATTATCGTGGTTGTAGACTACTTTACTAAGTGGGTCGAGGCCATGCATACAGTTAAATAAAATGATAATACTGCCACATTTTTTGTTTTCAATCAAATTATAGCCAGGTTCAAAATCCCGAGTTATTATCATTAATCACAGTAGTCATTTTCAGAATGAAATGATGGAAGAATTAGCATCAAAACTAGGGTTTAGACATGGTCATTCTTCTCCTTACTACCCCCAGGAAAATGGACAAGTAGAGGTCATGAAAAATTCTCTCGAGACCTTTTTGCAGAAAACTGTCAGCCGGAGAAAATCTAATTGGCATATCATGCTTTACCCTGCGCTTTGGGCATACCGAACCTCAATTAAGAATTCCACTGGTTTTTTTCCTTTCCAGTTAGTACATGGTGTGGAGTTGATCCTACCAATTGAATGCGATATCCCTTCTCTTATATTGGCAATTACACTCCTACCTGACACTTCCAATATTGAACAATGCCTCATGCACCTAGAGAGTCTAGATGAACAACATCAAGATGCCTCTACGACTATCGAAGCGAATAAATGACCTGTCAAGGTCTAGTATGATGAATTTGTCTATCCTTGGAAATATACCAAGGGTGACTTTGTCCTTTTGTACGACCAATCCAAAGAGCCGTTGGGGGCAGGAAAATTCAAACCCATGTGGCACGGTCCCTATATCATGTGATTTGTCTTAGAAAAACGAGCCTATGAATTAGAATATTATGATGGGAATATGTTGGCTGAGCCCATGAATGGGATCTACTTGAAAAGATATTATGCTTGAGCCCTAATACTGGGAATAAATATCTATATACTAATGTATTTTAGTGTATATATCTTTTCCTCTTTTCATCTTTAGCTTGCTTATGGAGTTTTCCCTTGGTTGGCAAATGTTAACGAAGTCTTTGGTCTACTTAGCATTCAAAGACGGGGCCACAGATGGGGCCATTCCTCATACAAGGAACTTGTATTCTACCACTTGGGTTTTTTACTCACCTGAGGGTCTACTGGTGTCTTCAGGTGGCGTTTTCCTAGGGCCATCAACGAATAATGTGTCTGAATATAGTGTCATTATAGAGTTTTTATGCGATGCCATTTCACATGGTATTAGTTCTTTAGAAGTTCACCTATACTCCTAGTTAGTAGTATCTCATTTGAATGACAGTTACCGTGTGCAATACCCTACTGCACTTCGACAGTTCCTACGGGTACGAGTTTTGGAACAACATTTTGATTTTATTACTTATAATCACATACCTATAAGTTCTAACTATGTATCTAATGCATACGATAATTATGTTTTAGATTGGAATTTGTTACATAACTAAAGCTTCAGCAATGTACACATTGCAATATAAGTAAATCCGAAGATCACTATTTTTAATATTTCATCCCTCCAAAAAATATGGTGGTTATACTACAAAATTGGGGCTCACACCCTCAAAATACATATACGGCCAATAAATACAATAATCATGAAATCTAATCTTGTGGCACCATATGTGTGTCATGATATCATAGTACGACATTTGTGAGATTCCAGAAGAGTCGCACCCAAGCACGGGGCAGACCTACCACTTTCCACTGCATTTCCTTGGACAGATCCTCTACCTGAACCATGGAAATTATTTGTGTTTAAACAAGACAGGTTTCCCTGCATGTTTTGAAGCACTCTCTTTACATCTCCTCACGCTAGCTCATCCCCCCAATGCCTCCACCAATGTTGTGTAATTCCATCTAGCCTTCGCGGACCCACATATGTGTAACATACATGTTTTAATTAGTACTTGACATCATCCAAAAATATTTTTGTTTTCTTCCACAAAAATACAAAAAAATGAAATATTCAAAAAAAATTTGCATACCTATATCTCCGTAGGTGGAACTTGGTGGTAATGGCATGTCCAAATCTCCTCTAAAGTCGATCCATGCATAAGGGTAGTCCTCTAGAGCTATCACCTGCCAATGCCACTAGAAGAAAAACTCATCGTTGTAGGGTATTGGTACCCTACCACCCCCCAACCTCCTCATCACCTCATTCCACGATGCCATGGATGGATTGCGAAGTCCATTTAGAACAATCTCAACTCTAGGGCCCAAGCTTGGGACCTGCTTGAAAAAAAAACTACATAGGATAGACACAAACCCGAATTTGTTCTTCCTACCCTGTTTGCAGTCTATCAGTTGACTCTTCATGTTGGATAGCAGTGAGGTGCACCAGTTGTAAACCGTGGGTCACAAGCACTCCACTGAATATAACATAAGTGGCCTTGATGCCTAATGCAATGAGGTCGACCCTATGATCTGTGTCAACACTAGGACAATGATCTTGAGACTTAGATTGTTGATCGCTCTGAATGGGATTTGGATCCCTACCTTCTTGGTCCTTGAAATGAAATGAGTGGATATGTAGTACTCTATGTTCATGCCACTCCCAGCTCCTCAAGATTTTAGGTTCACCACCTCACCTCGACATGAAAACCCTATCAAAAAGTGTATGTCCTCAACTTCAATCCTCAATGGTTTCCCATCGAGATTTAAGGTCTCTGTATCTGGATCCCAGTAGTTCACCAACATCTGGAGTAGTCTCACCTGATCCCTCATGCCTTTGAGAGCCAAACATTTATATAGAACAAATATTATTAATGTTTTTTGGGCCCCTAGATCTCTCTCTACTACAACATCAACCTCTTCATGCTCTCTTTCTCTCTACTCTAGCACCATATTGCAAGTTTAAAATCAACTTTTTGAGTCAGTAACATTTAAAAAATTCAATCCACGGACTTGTACACGAGCTGCAACTTACACAGTTGCGTATAGGGTTGCATATACATGGTCTATTTTGGTAGCAGTCATGTATAGGGTTGCGTATACACAGCACGAAGAACTACAACCCGCATACACACATTTTCTAATTTGCGCTTTGAAATAATAAAAAAATGAAACCTAATTGAAAATACGAATCCACTAGAAATGAAGAGAAGGGAAATGTGACTTACTTGGTCCAGACGATTGTCAATTTTATTTCCCATGGCTCCCGTAATCCGCAGTTGAAATTCGGGGGCAATTTGGTCCAAAATGCACTATTTGGGTAAAAAAAATACAAATGGTATAGTCAAATTGGATATTTTCACTATTTTTAGAAAAAATTTACCCACTTTGCATAGTTTTAGCTAATATTTTGGCCTAATGGACTAATAAATCAGTGGATGGAGTTGGTTTTGGTGGTTTTATCCAGGGATTCTTGCGATTTGTAGTGCCATGTCGTCTGTTCGTAACTTTGGTAGGTATTTTCATTGACCACCATATAGGATAGGCCATCACTCCATTTTGCACATTTTCATTATCCTATAACTGCATTTTGTATGCCTTAGGTACAAACCCATTTAGTAGCGACACAAAGCCTTCTTTCTACAACTAGAAGTGTCATTATTGAATGGTAGAGACTTACCAAACATGGGTGCCCTAGTTAGAACATTTGTGCCATTCGATGCCCATGTTGAGATTTTGTCCATAGGACCGGGAGTCCCTTATAGCTAATATATGAATTTGCGTTTGAACCTCATTTATTACGCATAAGCATGATGACCTATACCTAGCCAGACTCCCAACGAGTCTGGTTTAAGATCTTTTCTAACTCTACTAAAAATTGAAAATATTACCGAGTGAACTTGTCTCTTTCACACTCGTAAATTGGATTTGAAAGGACATCTATTTGGTGTGATTTTAACCCTTTTCCAAACCAAGCAGACTAAATTTTTGAAAAAGGACATTCTTTTGCATTAAGTTGTAATTGCATATGATTCTCTTGCTCGCAATATGGAGCCTATTTTCGGTTCTCGCTTTCGCATTATAAGCCTATCACCTCAGTAGTTTGCATCATCAGCCAAGCAGAGCCTTGTTTATATCCTTTGTAGCTTGACACCCTATACCCTAAGAGGAAAAATTCCCCCAAGTGTCCATATCCTGCATGCACCTTTTTTCATTGAGCATAGGCATGTTCCACTGTTGGAACTAGTTGCTTACCAACAACACTCGTTTCCTCCTCATCATCATAACATTCATTTGAATATGAAAAAAAAATAAAAGACAGGAGGGAAAAGGATATTATCTTATGTTGGTAGCAGTCGTGTTGCCTTTGAACAAAGCACAAAATTTTGAGTCCACTTGTCATCAAAATTTTGGGTTTAGCATGAACTTAGGAATTTGAGCTCATTACTAAGAGTTTACTCCCTCGAATGGTTACTCTTCCAGTCCCTATGGAGAGTTTGATTGGTGCCTTCTGCATCACAAAGTTTCATCAATGATTCTTTGATGCTAGAGTCATCCATATGTCTCTTTCTCTTTTTCAAAGGATATTTATCAGCCTGTGTCGACCATTTCTCAGAACTCTTGACTTTGCATGTCATCCATACCCTCAGTGTGTCTCAGAGTTACATGAATTTGTATCCTTATCGTGCACCCTGGTCCTACTTTCATTATTGGTACGTAACCTTGAACCCAACAATTGACATTTCATCATTGGTCGTTGACTGGGAGGTTTCCCTTGTGTTTGACAACAAGAAATATATTCACACATTGGGATTAGTGTAATGTCTTGGATGCCATTAGCATTATTGATGGTTTTCTCACCTTTTTCAGTATTTTTCCTTATTGGTTGCTATTCAGACGGTCTTTTTCATGCACTACTTGTATCTCATGCATGTGAAATATGCACATGGTCATTGGTTCGTGAACATGTTCTTCATTTGAATTCCTCCAAATCATCAAGCTCCTACTTTATACCTCGTGATGGATGATGAGAGATGCATTAATTCTCTCCTTTCAGCGGGCCTCCTTCCATAGAATTCATCCCATCTATTCTGAAAACAAGACCTAGATTCCTATGAGTACCTAGACTCTTGTAGTAATTAGTGGTATGTTCTCTCACCATCGACAGTTGGGAATACATCAAAGTATTCTAATAGATGGATTCTTCAAGTGTTTGACCTCAACACCTTTATTCACACTTGTAGGAATGTACTCGGTGCCTTGATACCCACTTTCATTATCGGTAGGTTGTCTCACATGTGTTAACGGTATACCTTAATGATCGGTAATCAAACAAAGTCTCATTGTGTTTGAACTCAACTCCTTTATTCACATGATGTAGACTTGCACCTTTGACAAATCGTGTAGAAGATGTGAAGACATCAGTTCATAGTCACAACTTTCGTGAGTTTTTGCTATCATTCATTGGACCAATACCTATATGACTTCATTGATCATAGGATATTAGATTTTACTCCATTATATACAGATATATTTTGACTACTTTTGAGACTGGTTTTCACTAGGCCTTGTTCATGACTATGACAACCTATGGCATGTATATCCTTTTCTATTTCCTATTCATGTCCACAAACAACTGTTTGGTATATTTCCACATGGATCTGCAATGTAATTCAATTGGTATCCATGTGCACAAAGTCAGTATGGATTGTAATATTCTTATGAGCAACTAGTTCGTCCAACTGGGTCTCCATTACTCCACTTATGGGAATTATAATATATTTTGTCCATCACAGATACTCCTCTAACCTCACACATTAGGGGGCATCTGTTATAGAAATATTTTCCTCACCATATGCAAACATGATAAGAAGGCCTTTTTCCATTTCCCTATGCAGACTTGAAGTCCCTTTTTGCAGTTCCTAGAGATTAAAATTGTATTTTTCCACATATATGTTCCCTAACAGCTATACAACATGTGTATACACAGGTTGCACCATTACAACTCATGTGCATCAGGTTTTGTGCTCAAAATTTAAAAATGGTGTCGGGTTTCCATGTCACGTCATGAGATCCATGATCCTTGACCTTCCATATAATGGAAACATTGTGAATCGACCCTTCAATTCCATTTGAAGGCTATAAATGGGCCATATCCAAGATGTGGAAAAAAGGGGATAATAATTCAACTTTGAGAGAAAAGTTACTCTGGAGAAATTATTCACGTCATATTGAGTCTACATCCCTTTGTCCTTTTAAGTCTGAACACATTGTTCAACCCCCAAGCTCTTCCCTATTTGATGGAGAACCTCATTATCTCTCTTATATGAGCTTGCCTTTGCTAGAGGATTGAAGTGGTGGAGGCCCAACTAGAAGAGACTTAGTTTCTCGGTTCCAAACGTGCCGACACAGAAGTTTGTCATTCATACACCTTCGTTGATTACATTTTAATAGAAATACTCTTTTCTCGTCCAATTAATTTCTTGAAAATATTTGATTTGTTATTCCATGGCAATATTTGTTATGAATATTGATGGATTATGCTATTGAATGTGCTAAATTTATATATTATCACCATATTCTTGCATATATTGGTTGAGGACAAGTTGCAGGTGTATTTCTTTGAGTCAAGTGCTCAACGATGGAATTCATCGAATGTCTGGATGAGGTAGGCTCTTTATATTGTAATGTTAGGATATTTGTTTATATAGCATACCTGAGATTAGAGTTGATTTCTGTAGTCATTTCCATATATTGTGGTTTACCCCATTCCGTAGAGTGATTTTCCTCGTAACAATTATCACCCCTGGTACCTCCTGTAGTACGTATACCACAATGATCAGAAGAATTCCTCTTGAATTCCACCAATTCACCAATAAGTCCCTTACATGATATCCTTCCTCCACCCAATACACATGACTCACACACATGTATGGATATATGGTGCATTTCATTTAGTGAAGTTGACCCCCATCCTCCCGTCGAACCACTCATTCTAGCGGAAGGTGATATTCACCTTTTACAAACATCACTTATTTTTTATTATCCATCTTCTACACCTTCCATAGACACCAACACCATAAACATATTAGATCAAATGTTGAGCGCCATCATGCCCCACCTGCCTGTTCATACCTCTCATGATCCACTCTTCTCATACATATCTCAATCAAATGAATATATCTTAGAGGCCATGAAAACACTTGATTTTCCCTGGGATGCCATGCATCATAGGTCTTTCTTCTTATCACATGAATCCTTTCAACCCAACATAGACACCCATATTTGTGCGATTGAAACCAAATACTTCATTCCTTTAGGACATGTAGATTGGTTCAAAAACCCAATCCCTACTCCATATTATTTTGAAGAAGGAAACAAGAACAACACCCCCCCCCACAATTAAAATAGACATCTCTATGTGTTGATAGTATGGTAGCTACGGGAGGTATTTACCTCCACGTGTAAACTTGACAAGAATAGAATACTCTAAAAAGCAAGAAGAAATCCTAATGAGTTGGCTAATGACCCTAGAAGACATGTTGACTCAAGAGGATAATTTATATTATGTTATTAGCCTCCAAGAGAAGAAGTTGGCCAGAAGAATTAATATATACTGAACAGACAGATACCCAGAATGAGAAGTCGGCCCGGGCAGTTAGCCAGAATTAGTATAAATACAAGAGGCCAGTTCTCATTCTGGCAGGAAGTCTCAGAATTGTAGAGCAGCACTTGTGCGCACTGCAATGCCCAGTTTTGTGTGGAGGTTTGGAGGAGAGTTGCCATTGCAATTGTTGTAGCTAGCAGATCAGTTTTGGATTGGACTATATCTTGGCTAGGGTTTGGACTTGTTATCACTCCAGGAAACTCTCCTAGGCTGTAAGTCAGAGATGCCTGGTAACTAACTCTTTTTGGAAATATTTTCTTAATATTTGATGTGGTTTTTGGATCAAGATGAATATCTAGGGACCGAACTGTGTGTTCAAGACTGTCTAGAAATATAAAATCTCACAAGGCCTTCTAATAATGCAGTCAGACAAGGTTTGATTAAATGGGGAAGAAAACAGCTATTGAACCAGATTATACTTCATACAAACAAGCACAATGGGTTTAATAACCAAGGAAATAACTTATGATTATCAACTAAAAAAATCAACCAGTGAGATGACAGTCACTTGCAGATTGAATGAGCATCAATAAAGAACTTTCACTCATAAGATATCAGAGAACAGAGGAGAAAAATCTGACAACACAACTGAAGGAAGCTTGCAATTTTTTATATAATAAGAATAGGTCTTTTGATTACAGTAGCAACATGGTAGAACCCAAAATTGAACCCATGGTTCATCTTCTATTCTAATATTTATAACATTACAAAACAGTTCTAAGATCCTGAAAACATGGATCAAATCAACTAAATATAGCAAGTCAAAATCTGTTGCAAAATAAGTGGGATGCTTCCTCAAAATGAGGTCAATCCCTGATTTCTCTCTGTTGGTTGTTGGTGCAGTATAGAACATCCTTCCAAGGCTACATGATAAATTTCAAATAGAGACTAGGTCGAATTTTGCAAGATACCAGATATATAAAATATGCAGAACAGAAATGAAATGCTAGAAATGACAGAATAACAGTAAAATTTCCAGCATAATCTTCACAATACACAGAAATGATATACGAAATAGCAACAGAAATAGCACTTTGAATCAGATAGCAATGTTCACAGGCCTCTTCGAGGGGGCAA
>ML787107.1:242417-286037 GCA_009831015.1 Picea engelmannii
ATAGATCTCGCTGGTTTAATTTGTTTATGTTGTTGTTTATGTTCCCCAAGGGTTAGGTATTCAAGGGTTCTACAGACAAGGGTTTGCCCTATTCTATAGCTCTCTGATATACGTGCGGGGTCCAATAGTAGTACTCGGCCCAATATCTTAGGTCACTAACTAAGTAGGATAGACTATACCCTTAGCCGTACTACCCGACTACCCAGGTACTAGAGAGTATCTTTCCGAGTGTTGTTCTCGGTGACACTATAGCAGTCCGATGGCCGATAGGTTTATCTACAGAGGGCTTCAGGAAATCTAGGTCGGTCCGTACACAGGTTCTATCTTATGCGCTACCACTCGAAGGGGTACCAACAGGGGTTACAAGGGTGGCCAACAGACGTGCGCTTAAGAACCACTTGTATTTCCTGCGTGTATGAATCCCTCAACCGCGGTTTTATGCGTGTAACGACAGATCTCTGTGGCTTAAAGACGTCGGAATATGTCTCTACCATGAAAAAAAAATACCCACAATTTCTGCCAAGGAAAGTGCTCTGATACCACTTGCAAGATACCAGATATATAAAATATGCAGAATAGAAATGAAATGCTAGAAATGACAGAATAACAGTAAAATTTCCAGCATAATCTTCACAATACACAGAAATGATATACGAAATAGCAACAGAAATAGCACTTTGAATCAGATAGCAATGTTCACAGGCCTCTTCGAGGGGGCAAGCTCCAGTCGAGCAACGCTCTGTTACAATAATATCCAAGCTAGGGTTTTTCATACCCTCAACCCTTATTTATACTAAATATGTCTATTAAGAGAAGCATCTAGAGGAAGATCCTTCTAGAAGCGGAAGCTTTTATTAGGTCTTCTTACATCCGCCTTATTCTATTTTATTGAAAGGTATTATTAATATTGACCTTTATTACATCCGAATACATTGATCTACCTATGTGCGGGTTAGGACCTTAACAAATTTGCTGATGTGGCCAGGTGTCCTGCTTTCTGTCTTAATTAAAACATGTCCATAACCTTTGAAATAACTCCTTTCTTCATAATATGTCAAAAATAATTGTTGTGCTGGACTTGATAATTCATTAGACATTCATTGGAAAATATACTGAATCTTTTCATATCAAAAATCCTTGACCTGTGTAAAAACTCGTTCAATTCTGGACACACAGGCTTTCGGTGGCTGTCTAGGAAGATTTCTGGGTGAGTTATCCACCGAAAATGCCTCTTTTCAGTGGTTAATGAGCACACTGTGGGCTCGCCTAAACCACCAAAAGTCAATCTTTGAAGAGTTTCAAAATTGCAAAAATGTATGTCCTGAATCCTCTTTTAACACTCAAACTTTCTTAGATGTTGCAGTCCTGGTTCGTGCAGACCTATGAACCTTTGTTGACTGTGTAGGGGGTTCTGTTACATCAATTATGGTTGTGGCTAAATTAGCCAAAGTGTCCAAACCAGTTTGCTTTTCCTCAGGTGATTGAAACCCTTTTAGCTTGAGCCTCAGAATTCTGAGCTGTCTGTATAATTTCATATTTTCTCTGATCAACTCTATGTTTCTATCTTTGATTGTATCATGTTTTTCTTTAAGAGTTTGATTTTCTTTGAACAGTTCATCATTTCTCTCAGTGAGGTCTGTGTTTTCCTTTTTTATTACCCTCTCCAGGACTTCCATCTCATAAATTTCTCGCAGGAGCTTATTAATCTTCTTTGTCTTACCTTTCTTAGGCCTACTTGAGGAGGCTTCTGCTTCTGGTTGCCTGTGAGTCTCTGGAGGATTTGATGGAGGTAAATTTATCTTCAATTTTTCATCTTGTTTGATCTGCAAGTTGTCCTGTGTCTTTTCCATCCCCTGCTCTGATTCAGAGTCACTATAAGGTAGATTGAGAGGGTTTTTTACTGTGATAGGGTTTTTGTTTTCAAACTGTAATTTCCTCTTGATTCCTCCCTTCTTGTTGGGTGATGCTTTTATAGAGTCTCTGGGCATTGAGATTCCCTTCCTCCTCCTGTGACTACTCTTGGGAGTAGGATCTTTTCTGCTTCTAGCCTTCTTAGCTTTTATCTTTGGAGGTCTTTTTGTCTGAAACTCATTCCAAAACAAGAAGAAACCCCACTCAATTTGTTTCCTCTGCAGAGCTTCTCTCACAAGAAGGCTAATCAGTACCTGATGTGATATTCTGCTTGCAACTTTAGCAGGCTGAGCTTTCACCTGTCTTTCCATCTTAGTCAGGGTTTTATGAAAGAAGTAAGGCATGTTTATGTGTTCTCTGCCTGTGAAATGGTTCAGCAGTTTAAAGTGGTAATACATTACCCTGTTGTAGCGCCCCTCATAGGTGATATACACAAAAATCGCCCTCAGCAGGAACTTCCACTTTGATTCCAGATAGGACATGGGAATATCCTTCTTCCAGGTCAAATATGTATGCACTGGTAACAAATATGACCTGAATTCAACATTTGAAGGTGAGGAGGTTTTAAACCAACAGTCCCCCGTCCTGGATAACCCTGTGTATTCGGAAATAGCTGCTTCATCTATAATAAACTCCTCTCTGCCTATTTTAGAAATCCTTCCATCATAGGAGAGGACAAATTCTTCGGCCACTTGTTGGTGAAAGGTTGTCAACTTTTCACAGTATGTGAAAATGCCAGCCTGTTTAAAATACTCAGTGACCTCTGGATGAGTTTCAAAATACCACATTCCATCTACTTCGGATCTCAAAGCGGGACTTTCTTTTAACATGACTCAATACCGACTGGACCTGAAACTATGAGAATCAAAATATTCGGGAGGTAATGGCTCTGGGAACTAGGAATACAGTCGATACCACTTATGAGAAACTAGTAACATAGAGTGACAAAAGCATAGGATTAATGAATTCAATAAAACACTGACCCATTTTTGGATGACAATATAGCTGAGGAATGCCGAAACTTCAGATTTTTGGAGGCAATTGTATTTCTGAAACTTTGAAAGATATTAGTTTCCGATCTTACCTGATAACCCGACCAGGTTTCCTTGACTCGTGATGCTAGCTGAACTTGGAGACACTTCGACAATCACTAGAGAACGCAGGATCAGGATTTTGAAAATATGCTTTGTTGATAAAATCGCGGGCTTGTGATCATCTTCAGCGATATGCGGGATTCATTATAACTCACCGAGTTTTCAGATGAAGGAATAACCTAGTAATGATAGTTGTCGTACTTGCCACTGAAATGGAGGGTAATTTCGTGCAATCATACCTACCAATCACCGCCCCGAGTGGATTTGAAATGATCACTGCAGTGGATAAGACGTCGGTGCTTCGAACCTTTCGGACGGAGGCCACGAATGTGCATCATCTCCTGCATGGTAAGATTTCGGCGGTTGTATTTCTCATGATTGTGCTGATTTTTGACATCTGGCTCGTGCGAAAGCACGAGCTTTCATTTTTCCTGTTCAAACACTTTCGGTGGTTACTTGTCTTTTGCTTCGACCCATTATCTGACGAAAATGAGAACTTTCGGTGGTTAATGAGAACAGTGGAGGCTCGCCTAAACCACCGAAACCTAATATTTTGCCATTTTCTTGATCGAACGAAAATCAACATTTCTTTTGAGATTATTTTCGAAATACAGACACTCTAACCTATTTATAGAAATTTAGAAATAAAATTTGGAACCCAACCTATCATCTAAAAAATAAAATAAAAACGACTGATTTATTTGAGGAGTTAACACTGGCTCCTATTGGGGATGAACACCTCCCTGTGAGGTTTCAAGAACCATAGAATCAATGCCTTTCCTGGAAAAGAACCTACAAACTAACCTATCTGCTAGTGTTTCCATTGGGCATGGAGTTATTGAAAAATAAAAACTACGACTATCATTACAATGTCTAGGCTCTACAGCCTTAGACGAAATAAAGTTTTAGAAATCGCCCGTTTACCGGGCCACTGAACACTTCCTCACCCTCCAGATTCTGCAGAATGAAAGTGTTATTGTTTTGAACCTGAGTGATCATAAAAGGGCCTGTCCACAAGGAATCAAACTTGCCTATGCTTGCCTTTCTCCTGTCAAAGAGCATCCCACTTCAGAACCCAGTCACCGATCTGAAAACTGTCCACCTTGGCCTTTTTGTCAAACGTCTTTTTGATCTGCATCTGTTGTGCTTCTGATCTGTCCACTAGTTGTTCCCGAGCTTGTTGCAATTCAACCAAATCCAACATCCTTCTTACCATGTCATTTTGCTCAGTCTGCTCTTCCTGAAAGAACTTAGCCACATGCAACACTAACTGCACAGGAAATATCGCATCAGTCCCATAAACCAACTTAAAAGGAGAAGTTCCTATAGATTTTTTAATGGTTACTCTGTCTGCCCATAGAGAAAATTTCAATTTGGAATCCCAATTCTTTTTATTTTCTTCTAACAGTTTTCTTATGATTTTTATCAAGCTCTTATTTGACGATTCATCCAAGCCATTACCTTGAGGATAGTAGGGAGTAGAGTGTACCAGCTGGATTCCCATTGACTCACACATGTCTACCAATGCTTCTTCTTTAAACACTATTGCATTATCTGCCACCAGCCTCTTGGGACATCCAAATCTACTCAAAATATTTTCATAGAGGAATTTCATGACTACCTGATGTGTAGCATTTCGGGTGGGGATCGCCTCTATCCACTTTGTGAAGTAATCGGTGGCTACCAAAATCCACTTGTGTTGGCCACTGGATGCAGGATTTATTTCACCAATAAAATCCAAACCCCACTGCTAGAAAGGGACATTTACCACAATAGGCCTCAGGGGTAAAGATTTGAGCTGCTGCTTACCGGTAAATCTTTGGCATTTGTCACAAGATTTGATGAATGCGCACACATCTACGAAGAGGAAAGGCCAATAATATCCGGCCCTCAGGATCTTATTTGAAGTAGTCTTCCAATAATGATGACCACCACAAACGGCTGAATGAAACTGATGGGTCACTTTGTCAGACTCTTCTTTATCTAAACACCTGAGAAGTAGACTAGCAGGGTCCCTCCAATATAGCAGATTGTTACAAATGCAGAATTTGATAGCTCTGAGCTTGAGATATCGAGCTTGAGTCAAACTGGGTTCAAGAGGAACTTCAAGCTTTTGTAGAAAATGTATGATGCCAGAATACCATTCACAGGAGGACAAGTGCTTTGCCACTTGCTGACTGTCATGCTTCCCTTCCGCTACCAAATCTGTCTGCGAATTTTATGAAATTTCTGTTATGAAATTAATATCCAGCAACTTATGATTTTCCTCTGCTAAAAACTTGGCGAGGCCTTGGCCTTTTACCAGCTTGGTGGGATTTACTTCAATATTGAATTCTATCATCTTTGCAATCCATCTCGCCCTTTTTCCGTCGATATCCGGCTGAGTCAAAACATCTTTTACAGAAGATGAAGGAACATATGCGATGACCTTTGAATGAAGGATATAAATTCTGAATGATTTTAAAGCTTTTATAAGAACATAAGCTTGTTTCTCGATAGGGTCATACCTTATCTCAGCATCCCTGAGTGTCTTGCTGAAGAAGGCCACGGGATGATCAAAATTTTCCTCGTCTTTCTGAAGTAGGACTGCTACCACCGTGTCATAGGAAGCAAAGGAAAAGACATAGAAAGTCTTGTTGTAATCTGGGCTGATCAGAATTGGAGACTCGATGATCGCTTGCTTGATATCCTAAAAAGAGTTTCTCGCACTGTCTGTCCATTTTATCTCATCCCCCTTTTTCAGCATGCAGGTTATGTGTTTGACTAATTCAGCAAAATTAGGCACAAACCTTCTGACGAAATTTATCTTACCGAGCAATGACTAAATGTCCTTCTTTGACCTCAGCAAGGACAGCTTTTGAATTGCCTCCACTTGTGCTAGATCAATCATGACACCTTCGGCTGAGACGATGTGACCCAAGAGCTTACCCTTTCTTAGAGAAAACTGGGATTTCTTGGGATTTAATGAGATCCCAAACTGTCTGCACTTTAAGAATTCTCTTTTTAGATGTTTCAGATGCTCCTCATGGCTGCTGGAAAATACTGTAATGTCGTTAAGGTATATGAGGATGAACTGGTCTTTTTCTCCCACAAACGCTATCTCCATGGCCCTTTGGAATGTGGCCCCGATGTTCATTAATACAAAGGGCATCTTGGAGTACATAAAGGTACCCCAACGAGTGGTGAATGCAGTCTTATCCTGGTCATCAGGGTGGACAAAAATCTTATTGTAACCGGAAAAGCCATCAAGAAAGGACATGACCTTTGCCCCTGAAATCCTTTGTAACAAGTGTTCCATCTTAGGGAGAGGATAGTTTTCCTTTTTAGAGAATTTGTTCAAGTTTCTGAAATCTACACACAATCTAACCTCACCATTCTTCTTCCTTACGATCACCAGATTGGCAATCCATTTGGAATATCTCAAGGGAACTATGATCTTGGCATCTAGGAGTTTTTTAATTTCTCTCTCAATCACTGGCAGCAGAAGAGGACTGATAGGCCTGAGTTTTTGCTTGAACGGAACAGTGTCGTTTTCAAGAGGTATCTTATGTTGAATAATGTCGGGATTGTAAGTCTTTAAATCACTATATTTCCAAGAAAACACATCGGAAAATTCTTTCAAAACACTACAGTATTTTGACTTCTCATCGGCAGTCAATTCAGAAGACAAATTAATAAACTTGGGCTGGCTTTTACCTCCTATGTTATTCTCTTGAACAACTGGATCTTTCTCCTTTTTGTCTGGCTGGTAAGGGACATCATTCTGATCAAACAGCCTTTCCAGGGGTACCAAACCTTGGGGTATATAGTTGTTTGGTAACTGAATGATGTCATGCTGGCCCAACTTCTTCTTTAGCCCAGGTTCCTGTGATTCTCCTTCATTAAGATTCTGCTGATCAATGTGCAAATCAGAAAACTCATCCACCACTTGTAGAAATCTGTTGAGTTCATCATCATCTTCAAAGACTTTCCAATATTTGACATTATCAGGTAAGGAGGGTCGATATTTTACTTGAATCTCATAGATGATCTTAGGGGACAGGGGAGGAATGAATGTGTTGGCTGAAACAGCAAGAGAATCAGCGAGCTGATTCATATCCCTTGGTATGTATGAAATTTCAAAAACATAAAAAGAATCACGCAGCTTCCATACCTCGTCTCTGTAAGCTTTTAATCTAACATGCTTAGCTTGAAAGGTGTTGTTTACCTGTTGCATGATGAGGTCTGCATCTCCCAATACCTTCAAACCTTTTATCCCCATCTCTTTGGCTGAATTTAATCCCAACAGCAGAGCCTCATACTCTTCTATGTTGTTAGTGGTTCTGAAGTCAAGCTTGAAAGACAACGATATGGTCTCCTTTGAAGGAGAGATCAGCACTACTCCAGCACCTGCTGAGTCTCTAGTGTTGGCCCCATCGAAGTACATAGTCCGGACTGCAATGTTTTCACCTTCAGCCTGTTGTTCAATAGGCTTCACGAGCTGTATAGGAGTTGATTGACCATCATCAATCTGAAGGATGCATGAGACAAAATCCGTATCCACGACATAGATAGGATGATTGACGAAATTCTTTCCATTGCTGATGATATAAGCAAGCTGGTTTTCCCTGTAAAGTCTTTTCATTTCCCCTCCAAACACTAGAATCATAGCATAGGACAGATCCATCTGTAATGTACCTCCTAATCTCTTTCCCCATGAATGAGACAAAAGCAGCCCAAACTTAGGTGGAATATCAGCAACCACCATGTCCATAACCATGCTCCTCATCAGCAGTTGTGCAAGGTTTATGACCATATCTTTGATGAGGCCAAGACATCTGACCTTTCTAGAGTCAAAGGAGAAAAGGTCTTGATATGGTTTAGTGACTTCGAGACCAAGCTCATCCATCATAGCCTTAGGCATAAGGTTATGTGATGCCCCAGAATCGAGCAAACAATTGTGAAGGATTTTGTCATGGACATTTAGTGAAATGTAAAATGGTGGACAAGAATCGTCACGGTCTTCTATCATGGGCCCTATGTTCACTTTAGGCTTATCATCTTGTAGGTTAATGAAATCATCTGATGGAGAGGACTTAGGCTCAAGAGACTTTAAGATGGATGCTTTAAAGGCTTCATTCTTCATGAGTTCAGTTAAAGGCATGGGTATTTTAACCTTTTGAATTTCAGATTCAAAATTGAAAGAGAGAGATGGTCTGTCTGAAACTTTTACCTCATGGGATGGAGCTTTGAGGCTGACTTGTTCCTTGACTGGGGGCTGAACTTGTTTCTTCAATTGTTTGGTTGGAAGGTGGGTCTATTCTTTAGGAGCGGGAGGCTTCTTGGAAGAAACCTCTTTACTATTTACAGGAGCAGAATCTTCCTTGTTCTCCATAGGAGCAGTAGTGGGTGTTTTTGGAACAACATTCTTCTTGGACCTTATATTGTAACCCTTTTGATCATCTGTCAAGTAGACAGCCCCTTCAGCACCTGCCTCTTGAATTTGCTGATCCATCAGAGCTTCTTCATAATCTACCTGTGTTAAGAATGAAGACTCATTCTCATCACCAAAACAGTTTATCTCATCAGCATCCTCAATTTCATCGGGAGATGGTTGTTTCTCTTCATCCAATACTACATTTTGAAGAGGTGGTTTGATCCTCTGCTCATCAACTGGGTTTCTGTCTCTTTGAAGAATCTGAACTTGTGGATTATTTCTTCTATAAGGAAAATCATTTGGATTTCTTGGGGAAAAAGTGTTTGGCTCTTTTTCTCTCGTTGGTTGTTGATTTTGGACCTTCAATTTGGACATTTCGGATGTCAGAATTTCGAGCATCTTAGCCATTTTTTCCATTTTACTATTAGAATAGGAGGAGGTCTCAACAGCAGACTTCTTCTTCTCAGCTCTTCCTTTAAGCTTATGTGATGCTGTAATGTTAGACTCAACCTCGAGAGAAGCATCTTGCATTAGAGCAAGCGTGGCTGATCATCTTTCTCTAAGGATAAGACAAAACTCTACATCAAAGGCAGCAGAGAATGTGATATTTGTTGATGCATCGCTTGGTTTAATCTCTGTCGGGATCTTACCAAACATTTTATTGAATCTCTTGATAAAGTCCGAGACCGATTCTCCATCTCCTCTCTTCAAATTTCCAAACTCAGAAATGTAGTATAACAGATCTCTTCTTTCTCCCCAGTGTTTCAGGAAAACTTCATCTAATTGTTCAATGCCAGTGATTGAATTTGTTGGTAGCTCTTTGAACCACTTTCAGGCTTGTCCATCCAAACTCTGAACGAAAACTCTATTCCACACATCTTCTTCTGAAATATTTATGTTTTCTACATAAGCATAAAA
Source organism: Picea engelmannii (assembly GCA_009831015.1). NCBI lineage: Eukaryota > Viridiplantae > Streptophyta > Pinopsida > Pinales > Pinaceae > Picea > Picea engelmannii. The sequence continues at coordinate 251,757 of ML787107.1, forward strand.
TGCTTCAATGTGTTCTTCAGCTGTATACTCTCCTTCTCCTGTAAACTTCGGCATATACCTCTGGTAGTCACCTGTTGGCATGGTAGATAGGGGGTTTGGAAAGACAAGTGGGGCATATCTGGTTGCCAATATATGTTCCATCCTGGTCAAAGGGGCAGCCATGACAGTCTTGGTGATTGATACAGATGAGGAACTTGTAGGAGATGATGGAGGAGATGAGTTGTCTGAGTTAGAGTAGAATGGTTGTATTAATTCACCCTGGGCTGAAGGTTCGGAGACCGGTGAAAAATAAGAGGCTTTATAAAACTGACCAAGCAATGAGGCTAGATTCTCTTCACCCTTAGAGGACAGATCATGGAGAATTTCTTCAAGGATAGGCAGATTAGTGTAAGTATGTAAAACACCTTTTGAAGATTTGATAGGTGATGAATCAAAAGACGATGAAGAGGAATTTTCTTTCTGTTGGGAGGATTCAGTATTCAGTTCTTTAGGATGGGATGAAATGTCAATCTCAAGGACAAAATCAGTAATATTAGAAGAAAAAAAAGGTTCTTCTACCTTAGAAACTTGAGATGAATTTTTTATTTTCTGGGAATCTTGAATTTCAGCAGGGGATTCAATCAAAGGCTTATTAGATATGGAAGGATGAGTATCAGTCGGAATACCTGAATCAATTGTGTTTGCAGATCCGGAAGCCTGTCTTTGCAAAGCTTTGCCCTTGCTGATGATTTTCTCTGGATCAGGAACTGATGTTGTCAATGGGCCTTCTGGGTTTGCCCTGGTGTGAGCTCTTTTGGGAGCCACTTTGTTTCAATGGAGTCACCAGATAGAAAATGTACAACCTGATAGTGTCTATTTCTTGTCTATCATCAAGAACTAGATCTATGTCATCTCCCAGAGAATCTGAGCTTCGATCTCCTCTCCCCGGCAACGGTGCCAATTTGTTATCACTCCAGGAAACTCTCCTAGGCTGTAAGTCGGAGATGCCTGGTAACTAACTCTTTTTGGAAATATTTTCTTAATATTTGATGTGGTTTTTGGATCAAGATGAATATCTAGGGACTGAACCGTGTGTTCAAGACTGTCTAGAAATATAAAATCTCACAAGGCCCTCTAATAATGCAGTCAAACAAGGTTTGATTAAATGGGGAAGAAAATAGCTATTGAACCAGATTATACTTCATACAAACAAGAACAATGGGTTTAATAACCAAGGAAATAACTTATGATTATCAACTAAAACAATCAACCAGTGAGATGACAGTCACTTGCAGATTGAATGAGCATCAATAAAGAACTTTCACTCATAAGCTATCAGAGAACAGAGGAGAAAAATCTGACAACACAACTGAAGGAAGATTGCAATTTTTTATATAATAAGAATAGGTCTTTTGATTACAGTAGCAGCATGGTAGAACCCAAAATCGAACCCCTGGTTCATCTTCTATTCTAATATTTATAACATTACAAAACAGTTCTAAGATCCTGAAAACATGGATCAAATCAACTAAATATAGAAAGTCAAAATCTGTTGCAAAATAAGTGGGATGCTTCCTCAAAATGAGGTCAATCCCTGATTTCTCTTTGTTAGTTGTTGGTGCAGTATAGAACAACCTTCCAAGGCTACATGATGACTTACAAATAGAGACTAGGTCGAATTTGTTGATGTGGCCAGGTGTCCTGCTTTCTGTCTTAATTAAAACATGTCCATAACCTTTGAAATAACTCCTTTCTTCATAATATGTCAAAAATAATTGTTGTGCTGGACTTGATAATTCATTAGACATTCATTGGAAAAGATCCTGAATCTTTTCATATAAAAAATCCTTGACATGTGTAAAAACTCGTTCAATTCTGGACACACAGGCTTTCGGTGGTTGTCTGGGAAGATTTCTGGGTGAGTTATCCACCGAAAACGCCTCTTTTCAGTGGTTAATGAGCACACTGTGGGCTCGCCTAAACCACCGAAAGTCAATCATTGAAGAGTTTCAAAATTGCAAAAATGTCTGTCCTGAATCCTCTTTTAACACTCAAACTTTCTTAGATGTTGCAGTCCTGGTTCGTGCAGACCTACGAACCTTTGCTGACTATGTAGGGGGTTTTGTTACATCAATTATGATTGTGGCTAAATTAGCCAAAGTGTCCAAACCAGTTTTCTTTTCCTCAGGTGATTGAAACCCTTTTAGCTTGAGCCTCAGAATTCTGAGTTGTCTGTATAATTTCATATTTTCTCTGATCAACTCTCTATTTCTATCTTTGATTGTATCATGTTTTTCTTTAAGGGTTTGATTTTCTTTGAACAGTTCAGCATTTCTCTCAGTGAGGTCTGTGTTTAACTTTTTTATTACCCTCTCCAGGACTTCCATCTCATAAATTTCTCGCAGGAGATTAGTAATCTTCTTTGTCTTACCTTTCTTAGGCCTGCTTGAGGAGGCTTCTGCTTCTGGTTGCCTGTGAGTCTCTGGAGGATTTGATGGAGGTAAATTTATCTTCAATTTTGCATCTTGTTTGATCTGCAAGTTTTCATGTGTCTTTGCCATCCCCTGCTCTGATTCAGAGTCACTATAAGGTAGATTGAGAGGGTTTTTTACTGTGACAGGGTTTTTGTTTTCAAACTGTAATTTCCTCTTGATTCCTCCCTTCTTGTTGGGTGATGCTTTTATAGAGTCTCTGGGCATTGAGATTCCCTTCCTCCTCCTATGACTACTCTTGGGAGTAGGATCTTTTCTGCTTCTAGCCTTCTTAGCTTTTATCTCTGGAGGTCTTTCTGTATGAAACTCATTCCAAAATAAGAAGAAACCCCACTCAATTTGTTTCCTCTGCAAAGCTTCTCTCACAAGAAGACTAATCAGTCCCTGATGTGATATTCTGCTTGCAACTTTAGTAGGCTGAGATTTCACCTGTCTTGCCATCTTAGTCAGGGTTTTATGAAAGTAAGGCATGTTTATGTGTTCTCTGCCTATGAAATGGTTTAGCAGTTTAAAGTGGTAATACATTACCCTGTTGTAGCACCCCTCACAGGTGATATACACCAAAATCGCCCTCAGCAAGAACTGCCACTTTGATTCCAAATAGGACATGGGAATATCCTTCTTCCAGGTCAAATATTTATGCACTGGTAACAAATACGACCTGAATTCAACATTTGAAGGTGAGGAGGTTTTAAACCAACAGTCCCCTGTCCTGGATAACCCTGTGTATTCGGCAATAGCTGCTTCATCTATAATAAACTCCCCTCTGCCTATTTTAGCAATCCTTCCATCATAGGAGAGGACAAATGCTTCGGCCACTTGTTGGTGAAAGGTTGTCAATTTTTCACAGTATGTGAAAACGCCAGCCTGTTTAAAATACTCTGCGACCTCTGGATGAGTTTCAAAATACCACATGCCATCTACTTCGGATCTCAAAGCGGGACTTGCTTTTGACATGACTCAATACTGACTGGACCTGAAACTGTGAGAATCAAAATATTCGGGAGGCAATGGCTCTGGGAACTAGGAATGCAGTCGATACCACTTATGAGAAACCAGTAAAATCGGGTGAAAAAAGCATAGGATTAATGAATTCAATAAAACACTGACCCATTTCCGGATGACAATCTAGCTGAGGAATGTTGAAACTTCAGATTTTTGGAGGCAATTGTATTTCTGAAACTTTGAAAGAGATTAGTTTCCAATCTTACCTGATAACCCGACCAGGTTTCCTTGACTCGTGATGCTAGCTGAACTCAGAGACACTTCGACAATCACCAGAGAACGCGGGATCAGGATTTTAAAAATATGCTTTGCTGATAAAATCGCGGGCTTGTGATCATCTTCAGCGATATGCGGGATTCATTATAACTCACTGAGTTTTCAGATGAAGGAATAACCTGGTAATGATAGTTGTCATACTTGCCACTGAAATGGAGGGTAACTCCATGCAATCATACCTACCAATCACCGCCCCAAGTGGATTTGAAATGATCACTACAGTGGATAAGACGCTGGTGCTTAGAACCTTTCGGACGGAGGCCACGAATGTGCATCATCTCCCGCATGGTAAGCTTTCAGCGGTTGTATTTCTCATGATTGCGCTGATTTTTGACTTCTGGCTCGTGCGAAAGCACGAGCTTTCATTTTTCTCGTTCAAACACTTTCGGTGGTTACTTGTCTTTTGCTTCGACCCATTATCTGACGAAAATGAGAACTTTCGGTGGTTAATGAGCACAGTGGAGGCTCGCCTAAACCACCGAAACCTGATATTTTTCCATTTTCTTGACCGAACCAAAATCAACATTTCTTTTGAGATTATTTTGGAAATACAGAAACTCTAACCTATTTACATAAATTTAGAAATAAAATTTGGAACCCAACCTATCATCTAAAAAATAAAAATAAACCGACTGATTTATTTGAGGAGTTAACAGGACTATATGATAAGCTCTTGTTGGTGCGCTATCCTTGGGGAAAGGTGCACTACCCTTTGTTTGGTTATCTAGCCTATGATTTTCTTTCGGAGTGATTCTCTGTCAAGGTTAAGGTGCCACGAGGATGACTTCGACCTATGGTTGGGTGACAATAGTAATATTGTCAATGGTAAAACGAGCACATCCATTATATTCTAACAGGTTATGGGCCCACACCTCCTTCATTTAGTCTAACCGCTGGAAGGAAACATAGTCGTAAGGATATTAGGCTAGTTGAAGAACTACCGCTAGGGTTTCTAGGAGAAGCAGTCACCATAGCACTACCGCTAGGGTTACTAGCAGGTGCAGTTGCAGAAACCCTAATCCTCTTATTGAGGCACCTTAAATGAATTGATTGACCTAATATCCAGATAGATCAATGTGCCCTATCCTAGCGCATCTCCTGGTACTCTCAGAAATCCAAGATGTGAAGTTTGAGTTTTTGGTCAAATCTAGGGTTGACCAAGTCAAAGCAACCATGACTTACTCTATGAAGTCAGAGAACAAGTTAGATGGAGCTTCTAACTTCAGAGCATGGAATACAAGGATTGATCTCATCCTTGCCAAGATTAAAGTGCTGGATATCGTGAAACCAGAGTTTGAATAAGGGAAAGAGAACGAACCATAGAACATTGTAGCTATGGTGAAGTTCAAATACGGTGACATCAATGCCATGAGTATCATAGTGGATTCTATAAAATACCACTTGATACCCTACATCTCCCATGTTGACTCATCGAAGAAGATGTACGATGCCCTAACAAACCTCTTCTCAGTCAGAAACATTGGACAAGTAATGAGTCTGAAGAATGAGCTCTGTGACATGAAGATGAATGATGATGACAACATAACATCAAACTTTGTGAGAATATCTCAGTTAAGAGATCAACTACAAGCTATTGAAGAGATCATTTCAAAGAAGGAATTGGTAAACATAGTACTCAATGGTCTTCCCAAAACATGGGATGCATTTTCCACAAGCATGAACACAAGGAAGGAGTATCCTACATTTGAAGAAATTTGGACTTGTTGTGCTCAAGAAGAATCCAGGATTAGTGCAAAAGAGAAATGCCAAAATAAGTACGATGATCAAGCCTTCACAACAAGATTCAATAATTTCAGGAACAAGAGGAAGTTTGGTTCAAGGAGGAAGCCAAATAAAGAGAAAGACATTTCATAAGTACAATGCTTCAACTGTCGAAAGTATGGTCACTACAAGAATCATTGTCCCGGGCTAAATAAAAGGAAGGAGAAACACGAAGCATCAATTGTCGAAGAAAAGGAACCCACAAAGAAGACTAAGAAGGATGAAAGAGAATTCTTCTTCTAAAGGTAACAATACTCTTCTTAGTTCTTTTACATATCTTGTTTGCATAAGTCTCTGTACATATCTTGTATATCTATCTCTTAAAATATAATATGTTCCAAGAAGAACTATATCTATGGAAGAAAAAAAAGATAAGGGTTTCTATCACTATACAAGAAAGGATGAAATATATCAAACAAATATTGTGGAAGCTATTACAAGATAAGTCGAAATTAGAATCAATCTTGAAGAAACCTAGAAGGAAGAACTCAGCAATCAAGAGAAAATTGGAGAAAGACTTATAACACTTTGCAGAAGACAATAAGGATGCAGACGGAAACATGGAATCTCCTAGGTGGAGGGAGCTGATTATATATCACCATAAAGAAGAGCATGTATTCATACATGAATAAAGGATTAGGAGGGAGATAATCTTATGATCCATTGAAGATGATGAAGTATGTATCCATGGTAGCAAACATGAAAAGCAATACGTGTTCAGTTCAACCTTAGAAGAAGTCTTCTTCGAAGAGAAGCCTTAAAGTGTCTCTGGTTTTCCATTCACGTCTGTGATCCTATGATGAAAGGAAAAAGTGGAATCTTTAGGGCATGGAATCTATAAGAAACTCCATGGACCCAAGAGATAAAGAAAAACATGAAGAATCCAAGAAAGAAAGAGAAACTAGAACAACCAGTAATTGTATCAAGAATCACAACATTACCAGCCTGATATGAACTCACTAGAAGAAATAAAGCAGAGGAATTGAAAGTCATGATCAAGAACAGTGTATGGAAGACTTATGAATGAAAGAATTGTGAGATATAGAACTAGAGGTTCTCCCAGATGGAGGGAGAAGACTATGATGATTACTTGCTCCAGTAAACTAGACATATCTCTACATGAGTCATTATATCATCCACAACATCCATGAGTTGGAATTCTACATTAGATAAATATTGTTCTCCAGAGAAATTGAAAAAAGAGCGTATGAAGAGAAACCTCAAGACTTTGAGGCATACCAGAAAGAGACCCTTGCATGCAAATGGAAAAAGATAACTTGGTGGAGAACCTCCAGTGCACAACAGAAGCATGGTGAAGATTTTCTATAACAGAGATATTGTATCAAGATGATTACTCAGTAGATCAGATCTCATGATGACAGAAGAAGTACCACATGGATATGTTCCAGTCTTCCAAACAATGATATACTTTATTGATCAGAGATACATGAAGCCTTCATAGAAAAACCAGTGTTCTAGACCGAAGTACATTTGAAATCAAGAATTACATTATCTGTGATGAAGTCTAGAAAGGAGAAAGTGGTTCTCCAATACATATCTCCACAGATGAGCAGATAAGAAGACATTTTGATGAAGCTTTTGTTCATATATGAAAGTGTTTGCATACTCAAGCTGGAGCTCGTGGAGATGACTTCCTTATTGAAAAAGGAAGAGATGACTCCTAGGTTGGGAGGGAACACTGATGTATTATTGATTGATGGACAATCATTTTTCAGTTTGAAAAATGGTCCAGAATAAGTAGATTCTTTCCAGTTCAGAAAGTGGATTGAGAGTTCTGACGGACAAACATTTTCTAGTTCGGAATATGGTCTAGATTGTTGATGTACCATAGACAGTGACTTCCCATTGTGGTTAACATGGGAATTGGTATAGGGCAGTCTCTCTTCTTGAGGGTTACTCAAAAATACTGGCCCGCCTCACCGGACAACGATTTCTCATTGTGGTTAACATGAGGAATGGTCTGTTTTGGAGGTTGGTACAGGATAGTCTTTTCCTCTTGTGGTTAACAGGGGAAATGGTCCACACAGTCATTCCTTAGGGTGTATTCATTCTCTCCAAGTTGCACTATGTTTAGTGGCGGAGGAATGGCCTAGGGCGGGGAATGTTCCAGGCTCAATAATCAGGGACATGCATTCCTTAGGGTAGATTCATTCTCTCCAGGTTACACTTTGTTTAGTGTCGGAGGAATGGCCGAGGGTGGGGAATGGTCCAGGCTCAGAAATTAGGACAGTTATTCTTCCTTGCTTAAGAAGAATAGTCCATATAGCTCATCATTGATGTCTTACCTTTTGAGGGAAGATGCTCTTCCGATATCTCACATATGTGAGTGGAAGAATGGCCCATATGATTCAGTTTATATCATAAAATTGTTTATGTGCAGCTTGATATCAGATGATTGTTATGAAGATTGTATGACAATAGATATATACTAATGTGGTGGATGTGTTCCACCATTTGATCAATTACTTGTGTGTTATTTGGTATGGTAGTGTACCACTGGATTGTAGTTATGTACTACTATGGATAGACACAGTTGTGTTCTATTTTATTCCAATTGCCTTGAATACTATCAACAATATTGGAAATGATTATCAGCTAGATGGATGATCAAAGAACAGAGATTTCCCAGACGGAAAATGGTTCATAACATTTACTCTTCTAGGAAATATGTCCAGATTAGAAGAATGGACCATGTATCACTCTGTGGTGTGAGTGACTTATCCATCATCATGTCTAATTACTCAGATGGAGTATGGTTTTGAGAGATGATACAGTTGATGATACTGATCATGATGATGGTTCTCATGATCCAGTCATGAGATAGTCTATGTTGATGATACCGAGTGAATGGTATGTTTGCGCTCAAGACCATTACCTGTAATACCTCCCTAGCTAGGAGGGAGTGTTGATAGTATGGTAGCTACGGGAGGTATTTACCTCCACATGTAAATCTGACGAGAATAGAATAATTCGGAAAGAAAGAAGAAACCCTAATGAGTTGGCTAATAACCCTAGAAGACATGTCAACTTAAGAGGATAATCTATATTAGGTTACTAGCCTCCAAGAGAAGAAGTTGGCCAGAAGAATTGATATATATTGAACATACAGATACCCAGAATGAGAAGTCGGCCTAGAAAGTTAGCCAGAATTAGTATAAATACAGGAGGCCAGTTCTCATTCTGGCAGGCAGTCTCAGAATTGCAGAGCAGCACTTGTGCACACTGTAGTGCCCAGTTTTGTGTGCAGGTTTGGAGGAGAGCTTCCATTGCAACTGTTGCAGCTAGCAGGTCAGTTTTGGCTTGGATTATCTCTTATCTAGGGTTTGGACTATCTGATCAGCTCTGGTTGGTGCGCTATCCTTGGGGAAAGGTGTGCTACCCTTTGTTTGTCTATCTAGCCTATGGTTTTCTTCTGGAGTGATTCTCTGTCAAGGTTAAGGTGCTTGAAGGGTGGATTTAGCCTATGGTTGGGTGACAATAGTGATATTTTCAATGGTAAAATGAGCAAATCCATTATATTCTAACACTATCAAACCTGGCGTTGTCAAAGAGATCACTCTCAGTGTTGCATTCTCCACTAAATAAGTCACAACTTACAAAGCTCTCTTTCAAGAGTTTAGGTATATATTTGCTTGGTCATATATAGAAATTCCTGGGCTCAATCCAACCATTGACAAACATTGAACCGATACATGACCCGACGTTGCCCCCGTTTTCCAAAAACAACGACCATTACACCCTTCCAAAGCCATGTCTATCAAAGTTGAAATCACTAAGTTACATTCTATAGGATTTATCTATCCCATTGCGTACAGTTCTTGGGTCTCAAACCCTATGCCAGTTAACAAAAAATAGAGCACCATTCAGGTTTGCACTGATTTCAGAGACTTGAACCAAGCTTGTCCCAGAGACAATTTCCGTACTCCTTTCATTGATCAAGTTATCGATTCTTATGATGGACATGAAGTCCTTTAATTTATGGATGGTTTCTCTAGTTAAAATCAAATACAGATCTACCATGTAGATATACAAAACTTCATTCACCACCCCATGGGGTACCTTCGCCTATCACGTCATGCCTTTTGAGCTCAAGAATGTTGGAACCACATTCCAACAGGTGATGACAAATATTTTCCATGACCTTTCCCACATCATCCTGGCTTTCTTAGATGACCTTATTTCTCTCTCTAAGAAGATTTTGTAACATTTGTAAGACATACAGACTATATTTCAGAGATGTCGCCAGTATAATATATGATTAAACCCTCTTAAGTGCGTGTTTTGTTTCATGATAGGGCACTTACTTGGTTTCATCATGTCTCAACAAGGAATCACGATGGACCCCTGTTGGCACAAGGGCAGACCCAGGGTTCAATGCTACAATAGGGCACTAACAAAACCATAACTACCAGCCCTTTCAAAAACACCTGTGAAGAAGATGAAGTCTCACCCAAGGTAGAGGCAGGGGTGGTTGCAGGACTCAAGTGCATGCAACCTTAGCTGGGATACATATCTGGGATTATAATACTTAACAAATCACTTAGCATCAACAGTTCATCAATATTCAACCAATAAATACTACGTAGATATAATAGAGCATCGCATCATTCACTCAGATCTGATGTATTTAAGCACTTTATCATAAACAAGCAGGTTATATCTAGCAGATCAAGCACTAAGCACCTTCATATAAGTCAGATCTAACATTCTTACACATCATTAGCACAAAGCATCAACAGATTTATCTATCTCTATCAAAGAACTTAGCAAGAGAAGTTATAAACATATCAAGATAAGCACAAAGCAGAACAACACAAAATTTACGTGGTTCACCCCCACCCTGGGGATACGTCCACCAACTCTTCTTCTTTATTATCTTCAGTCAATCGGTTACAATAACAGAGACTCAAAACCCTACTTCTCTTAGGACAGGATATTTGTGCACGTCACTAGATCCTCCTTCCTTGCATTATAGCACAAAGCACTTCACAGCCTGTTACAATACCTTGCACCTAGCTCTACAAGTCTTTCCCAGTATGCATAGAGCATCTACAAACCATACTTACACTTAGTACTTAGCTTATCAACCTTAGATCACATAGATCATATCCTTCTTCTCTATATTTCCTAGACATATATATATACATTAAAAAATAGGCCTAAACATGGGTAAACCCATGGGTTGACGTCCCATGCTCGTTACATAATCCCAAAAACCCAAAAAGGACCCAAAAAAGAGGTCAAGATATGTGATATCCTCTTCGTCTTGTGCTCCTCCTTCGACAGGCTGTCGAATTCCAAAAACAGGTCAAACTTGACCAGATCCCTGAAAACTTGGTCAAGGGCTAACAGGCCCCCAACACTCACCTATGACTTGTCCCAAGTCACTCCGATGTAGGAATTTTTGCTTCAAATGCCTCGAGCTTGGTTCAAACTGCTTCGACTTGTTGTTGTGCTACAAGTTCTTGTTCAATAAACTCTTGAATGACTGCATCATTCATAGGTCCTTCCAGGCACTGTTCTGCTGCGGTGCTAACCTAATCCAGTTTTGTTCCTTGGCCTTCTACCTCTGTAAAGAACTGATAGGCCTTATATTGTACATGTTGTAGTTTCTGAGTTGTCTCCATAACTCTGCTCTAGATAGTATGGAATTGTTGGTGGGTAGTTTGTTGCTCTTGAGATCTCTTCATTCTCTCCACAACTGTCAAGGCTTTCAGTTGCGTTTGTAGTTTTTTTGGGTGCTTCTTCGCCTCCTGGAGTTGTGAATCTAGTGCCTGCAACTCTGGGTTCTTGGTAAGTTTATCATATGTCTGGGCACTGTGATCAACAAATTGCTTTCATTCTAAGGTAAGGGCTTTTAGCCTTTCAACTACGCTCTTGGCAGTTGCATCTCTTTGGTCCTTTACCTCCTATGGGGTCTCGGGCACAGTGTGTAGTTCTAGGTATGCGATGCATTGTTGTAGCTGTTGGATCACTTCTTCAAGTTGTGCTACTTGCTTCATGACTTGATCCTCTGCCTTTACTCCTATGACAGTCATAAAGCGCAGTTCTTTGTTTATCTCTTCCTTCACTTTGAGTTGCTCGACGAGAAATTTTTCCTTGCCTTCCTGTAGCTATGCCTTTTCTTCATCGAACTTCGCTTAGAGAGCACTCTTTTCTTATTCAGCAGCTTGGCATTGTTCTACAAGTACTCCCTGTACTTGTACCAAAGCCTGGGTGGCTTGCGATGTTTCCTCTTATGCTCGTCGAAGGCGAGCTTCAACTGTATCAATGAGCTGGTGGAGTTGGGATGGCTCATCTCCCATTTTCGGTGTTCCCAGTGGCAGAGGCATAGTGGAGACTACACAGTTGGACTATAGTGCTTGTTGCACCCCCTTGGATTTTGACCTCGCAAAAAGTGTTCTCGATGCGTGGCGCATTGGGATAAATAGGTAACTCGACAACAAATCGCTTGCAATGGGTATGAGGCCTTCATTAACTCATTTTTGTCTGTTATGGTGTAGTCCCAATGGTCAAATGGTGAGTTGGCTGGCCATAAATGGCTTTCTATCCATTCGGAGCATTGATCTAACGGTCATAATGTCCCCAATGACTATATTTCTTTGTCATGGCGAAGTGCCATGTGTCGTTGTTCTGATATCCTGGCAAAGCTCCAATTTTGTAATTTTTCCTTTTGCGAGGTTCCCTCTGGAGCCTTATGCAACTTATTGATCTTGACTCTCTTCTTACTTAACTTTCTATCCTTCTTTCCAGTGAGATTCATCTCGATATTAGTTTTTCCATTCTGATTTTTGTCTTCTTTTGACCTAGTCACTTCACACTATTGAGATTCTTCCCTAGGGTTCCCGGATAATACTTCTTCTTTGTCTATGATAGGTACTTCAATCTTTTGTGGGTCCTCTAGTGTTCTTGCAACTTTGACATCTATATCTCTAGTGTTAAATAGCTTCGATCTATTCTGTTGTTCTTCGATCAAGTGTGTGATCCTTCTAGTCATGAAATCTTTTAATTCTTGCTTCTTCTGCTCCAAAAATTCTTCTTCTTCCTTTCATCTGGCCTGATATCTATCAATCCAAGGTTTTCCTAATAACATGGTAAATGGGGCACTGTCCTCGATAAATTTAATAATCTCACAATCTTCTTCTATCGAAGTTCCATTGGCATTCATAGGTATCTGAGCGAGCCTTCCACACAGGTTTATCATATTTCCTCTAAATAACCCTATTCCTCCTAATGAAGGTATCATATCAGGCTTCCCTTTAGATTCCCAAGTTATCTCTGTCATGATATTCACCTGTGTTTCCTTATCTAGAACATAGTCAATGTTGAAGTCTCCTATTATTGCTTCAAGGCATTCTTTTTCTTTGAAGATCTCTGATAATCTAACATGTCGGTGGTCAGTCAGGGTTTCGTTTATTTGTAGCAATACTTTCTCTGATATTTTCTGGGGTTCTTCTATTTCTAGATCTAACTTAGGGTTTTCTTTATTCATATTCATTCCTTCAACCTTAGAAATTATTCTAGGGATATCCAAAAATTCATGGTCCATAGCTTTACAACAAATACAACTAGGTCTTCTCCCAGGGCATTCCTTAGCAAGATGTTTGGGTTTCCTGCAACTGTAACAAAGGGTTAATCCTCTCTTTTTTTTTAATTGATCCCCAACCCTTTCTATACTGTGTGCTAGGCTCATAGGAGCTAACCTACAAAAAATTATTTCTAGGATCCTACATCCATTTGTTAGTCCAAACATTCTTTCTATGCATACGTATAACATATTTTTCACTATTCATACCAGATCTATTCATATCAAATATTCTTTCATCCATTAATACCCTAGTTTTCAAGCTAGGATAGAATCTATCAAACATACCTAGATTCATACTTTTGAAACAAAAATTTCAACTAATATTACTTCTACAAAGTACATAGCCTTCAGATCTATAACTTTTCACTATTCTTACCTTTATTAGAGCACAGAGCTTACAGATCTTACCTCTTTTCTTCAGATCAGAGTTCTTTTCCTTAGCATAGATCTTGTAAAACTAAGTAGAGTACTGTGCACCAGAGAAATAGATCTACGCACAAAGCTTTCACAATTTTAGGTCGGATCTTTGCACAAATATTCTTCTTTCTCAGTTCCTAGAAATCATAGTTTCAGGTCCGATACTACGCAATTCAGCAGTAGATCTACGCACATAACTTCTCTTTTCTTTACCTCAGTTCCCAAGAATCACAGTTTCGGGTCCCGACAACGGAACCATTTGTTGGCACAGGGGAAGACCCAGGGTTCAACACTACAACAACGCACCAAAAAAACTGTAACTATCGGCCCTTTCAGAAATACTTGCAAAGCAGATGAAGTCCCACCCAAGGTAGAGGCAAGGGTGGTTGCATGACTCGAGTGTCTGCAATCTGATTTGGGACACATATATGCTATTATAATACTTAATAGAGCACTTAGCATCAACAGTTCATCAATATTCAACCAATAAATATTGCACAGATAGAACAGAGCATCACATCATTCACTCAGATCTGATGGATTTAAGCACTTTATCATAAATAGGCAGGTTATATTTAGTAGATCAAGCATTAAGCACCTTCATATAGGTCAGATCTAACATCCTTACACATCATTAGCACAAAGCATCAACATGTTTATCTATATCTATCAAAGAACTTAGCAAGAGAAGTTATAAACGCATCAAGACAAGCACAAAGCAGAACAACACAGCGTTTATGTGGTTCACCCCCACCCCGGGGCTACGTCCACCAACTCTTCTTCTTTATTGTCTTCAGTCAATCAGTTACAAGAACAAAGCATAAAAACCCTACTTCGCCTAGGACAAGAGATCTACACACCTCGCTAGGTCCTCCTTCCTTGCATTATAGCACAAAGCACTTCACAACCTGTTACAATACCTTACACCTAGCTCTGCAAGTCTTTCCCAGTATGCACAGGTCATCTACAAACCACACTTTCACTTAGCACTTAGCTTATCAGCCTTACATCACATAGATTGTCTCCTTCTTCTCTATATTGCCTAGACATCTATATACACATTACAAAATAGGCCTAAACATGGGTAAACCCATGGGTCGACGTTCCATGCCCGTTACATAATCCCAAAAACCCAAAAAGGACCCAAAAAAGGGGTCGAGATCCATGATCTCCACTTCATCTTGCGCTCCTCTTTCAATAGGCTTTTGAAGTCCGACAATAGGTCAAACTTGACCAGATCCCTCAAAATTTGGTCAAGGGCCAACAACCCCCTAAAATTCCAAGCCATTAACGAGATTCCTGCCCCCAAGAATTTTCACCAACTAGAAAGGCTTCAGGGCAAAGCCAACTTCTTACATTGATTTGTCCCAGATTATGCTATTCATTCCCATGGAATCTTATGCTTACTACATCATGAAATCCCATTCAGATCATATCAACATGCCCAAGCAACTTTATATTCATTGAAATTTGCGCTTAGTAAATCTCCCTTGATTAGTCCCCAAGACTTTGACAAGGATTATATCCTGTACCTATCTACCTCATAGGTATCGATTGCAGGAGTTCTAGTTTAGGTAGGTGATGACAGGCGAGAGCATGCCATTTACTACATCAAAAAAAAACTCTCAGGGCCACCTTTGAAATACAATCACGAAGAGAAATTGGCATTGGCGGTCGTTCTCATGGTCCAGAAGCTATGACACTATATCTTGCTTTGAACCACAAAATTCATGGTAGATTCCAACCCCATGCAATACTTACTTATTTGACACCAACTTAATGAAATGTTTTCCCGATGGATCATAATACTTATGAAATATGATATGGAGTTCACAAATCTTAAAAGTAAAATTCCCCTTGTTCTTGCAGAGATGATTTCCTATCTACCGAACGGTTCCAAAGACACACCTGTCAATGAGAACTTCCCAGATGAACATTGATTCTTGATTTCGTATGAAAACCCATGGTGCAGAGACATCCTTGTGTACTTGCACACATAGAAATTTGGTTATCTTCTCTTCTGCAATGATCACTGATGTATCTTCCATCAAGCCCTTCAATACCTACTAATAAGAGATGTTCTTTATTGTATAGGGGCATATACCATACTTTGTTTCTTCCTCACCATTGAGGAAGCTCAGAAAGTATTGAATGATTTCCACAATGGCACTTGGGGAGGACACCTCTCCAGTATATCCACCACCCAAAAAGTGGTCTGATATGGTTATTTTTGGCCCACTTTATTTTATGACTGCATCCACACAGTTAAACACTATGATAAGTGCCAATTATACGTGCACGAGGCCAGAGAACCACTAGCTCCCATGCATCTTGTTATCACTGTAGGCCCTTTTTATGACCTATAACCCTCCATCTAGCAATGTGAACAAATACATCGTAGTCATAGTCAACTACTTCACGAAATGGGATGAATCTATGCCTACATTCAACACCACAAATGATACTACAACTTGATTCTTCTTTATCCATGTCATCACTCATTTTGGATTACCCTTGCAACTTGTGTCAGACCATGTAAAACACTTTGAGAATGAATTATTTGTCGAGTTATCCTCAAAATTAGGATTTAGTCATGAATTCACTTCACCTTACTACCCACAGTCCAATGGGAAATTCAATATTGTCAACGGAGTCCTTAAAATTATGTTGCAGAGAACTATGGACAAACATAAATCCAATTGGAATCACATGTTGTTTTCAGCGTTGTGGGCTTATCGCACGACAATCAAAACCACCACCGGTTTTACACCATTACACCTTGTTCATGGGGTTGAAGTTGTACTACACATCAAGTGAAAAATCCCCACACTATGCACCATAATCGAATTATTTTCTGACACCATTCCCATGGAGAAATAATTGCTTACCCTAGAATATCTCGATGAGGACTGACAATCCTCATTGCAGAACAACAAGGTGGCCAAGAAATAGTCCAAAAAAGTCCTTGATCACCAAGTCAACCTTCTCTCATTCAACAAAGGCAATTTACTATTGACTTACAACATCTCCCATGATACCTTAGGCCATGATAAGTTCGATTCCCTTTGGTGGGGCCCATTTATCGTTCGAAATTGCCTCACAAAAGGAGCATATATCCTCACCCACCCAGAAGGCCCTACCCTCAAAGACCCTGTCAAAGCCACTTTACCTTAGGTTTCTTCATGTTTTTAGTGTTTTTAATCCTTTTTCAAGCCATCCAAGTCATATGTTTGATCTTTTGTCCTTGTTTTGACAGATGAATCATCCATCAAATTACCACATCGGGTATGTTGATGGTGCTAGTTGATGGACTTGGAATCTTACTTCGACAACTTGGGCCATTTACACCCCTATGCATGTGTTGCTTCACTCTAGTGGTATATGCCTAGGACCTGCCACCAACAACCAAGCCGATTATGCCTCCATGATTGGTCTCCTCACGGAGGCTAGTCATCTTCATATTCATCACCTTATCATCCTCTTAGATTATGAGCTCATTTTTCTATAACTAAACAATGTATACCGAGTATGTGATCCATGCCTCTTTTGCATATACCTGCAAGTTAGATTGTTATCATGAAATTTTGAATCCATCGCATTCATACATGTTCCTAGACATCTAAATAAAGTTGCAGATCATATGGCTAATCAAGTCCTAGATTGGCATTCATCACATTAAAAAGAACATTTAACATGATTCATAACATCCACATCAATACACAAGTCCAAGACATCACACCATACATATGAAAAATATCGTAAAAACAACTAAAACATCATCAAAAATATATCTCATATATATAAATATGCCATAATGTTTGACATAAGATATACAACATCTCTAGGATCCACAAAATTATTGAGCACAAATGTAAAAAAAAGCGTGTACTCAAGTGTCCAAAATAGGGGGGTCACAACCTCTATACATAAATAGTAATGTGGGCATATGGGGAAACCCCTCCTCTCGGAGGTAAGTGTTCGGTCACCATCATTCTGGCCACAACAACATGATGCACCAAAGCCCTCCACTTGAGCCTCCCCCCCATGCACTACTCTAGGACCTCATCATCATGGATGTGAGGCCAACATGCCTAGGGCACACCCCATAATACTCGGTTGAACCTCTATCGCAAATCGTCCATCTCACGTACCAAATATGCGGCAACATCTCCAACTGGGGCATGAGCCAGACCCACCCTAGGATCATCCTAATGATGAAACCTCCTAGTCTTCACCTCATAATCCTAAACATCCCATGCCTCAACACAGGGAAAATATTCCTCATGACCCCTTGGTCCAACATCTGTACACACAAATGCATAAGCACTTCATTAGTACTATGCATATAAATCAAATAAAAGTACCATCAAAATACAACAAGATGTATACAAAGACTCACCTTGATGGTCCCATACCTCCCTAGGAGGAAAAACCATTTTTGGATCTTGCCGATAGTCCATACCACTGTATGAATAATCTAGGATGATATGTGTTAGTGACCTTCGGATCCGCTCAAAGTCTACAATAAAGTAATGACCCTCCTCCCCACCACCATGGTGAGCTAAGATATGCACCCACTGCATCAACCACATCTCTCAAATGGGAAATTGCTCTAAGATCACCTGGGGTCACAGTAATGCTACCCTCTCTAGAAAAAAGCTACAAAGCACAGGTCCAAATGCGAAATCCCTAGATCTTGTCGCAACACATTGATCCAATTGTGACACCATATCCAATTGTGACACCATACATGCATGCACCACCTACACCCATGCAAACATCTCTCCATCAAAGACTCTCTCCACTATAGAAAGGTGTGAAACATAAATACGTTGGGTCCCCAGTGACTCGTAAATATGTATCACCATGGCACAAACCACAAGTGTTGACAAAGAGTCAATGAATGAAAATTTGATCGACCCCCTTATCAAAGGATCCTCAATCGAGCAATGATGGATCACCATCTCATATACCCTCTCTCCTGTTGGTATGCGGGGATGATCATCCAACTCAATACCCCTGAATGGGAGCTCTGTCAAAAAGTAGAGGTCCACCTCCATAGAAAATTGGACCTCATGTCCAATGAACCATGAAGGCATGTAGGTTCGTCCTCCACATCCCAATAAAAATTGCAACATCTCCTCCTGTGACCTCATAGGAGTGCAATAAAAAAACTTGAACAAACCAAAACCAGTTAGTTGTTGGTGGATGCACACATTCCCTTGTACATATCCCTGGATATGATCCCAATCCCTCTCTCACCAGTTAATTGACATCCTTTTATGTCATCTCTCACCTGCATCCAACCTAAAAAGAGCTTAGCTATCCAAAATCCTTAAAAAACCCAAAAATAACTCCTACACATCAACGTGACTATACCTTGGACAATCGTGTAGGTATATATGAATGTGGATTATAAAGTTGGGCACTAATTGCACATTTTTTCATTCAACATTTGTGTAGCCTTGCATGACTATTTCATTAACAGACGTGCAAGCCTGTGTGATTATCCACTTAACAACCGCACCAAGCTGCGCGAGAGTAATTGACATAGTCGTGCAACCATGTGTGCAACTGTTCTAATTTCTCTTGCGCACAGTGCACGAGAGATTGTATTATACCTACACATGCTTGCATAGGTATATTCCAATTTCCTATGCAAAACCCTATCCCACTCATAAATACTAATGTACGCCCCCCATCCCCAAAATCTAAAAATTCAAAAAAATGTTGGAGGTTTCGATCACTTAATGATATCTCTCGTTGGTTGAATCTAGTCACCCACAACCTCTCAAATCTTGAAAACATTCCCACACAACATACCAAAGGTCGAATATCACAAGTAAAAATGAGATGGCATTGTGGGCCCCACGCTTATATATAGGCCCCCCTCCCAAACTTCTGACTCCCCATACAAGATCCCAAGAGCTTCTTTTTTCACACTGTTCAGAGCAACATGATCCTAACACTCCCATACAAACATTGGTACCGTTCATTTTTTATGTCAATCATATGTCCCAGGGATCTTTCACCAAGACCCCAAGCACATGTACACATTCTCACTATCATTTTTATCAAATAGTTGTCAAATGTTCTTTATCATCAAATATTTTTCACATTGGGTATTTGGTTTTTTGTGTGCAGGTACTTGTTAGGAAGAATCACAACCCATACATTTTTGGACATCCTATGGCCCCTTCAGGTATATTTTTTAAACTAGCATGTAATTAATCCCTCTACAACCAATTAAATTTTCTAGTCACACCCTCTGATATCCACCTTTAGGATCACCATACCTGGCTCTACAATAACTTCACCTCTATTGCATTTTGGTATTGTCAACTGGTAGCATTCTCACATGCATGAGCTGTCCCATAGATATTTTTCCCTTAGCAAATCAACACTCATGTTGTTCCTACCTTCTAGGATCGAGAGTCCTGATAGTTTTGCACTTCAAATAACGAACCTCATAATTATTCTCATCATATTGCTAACCTTCCCATTCTGGACTCCCAAATCGTGTTG
Organism: Picea engelmannii; assembly: GCA_009831015.1. Taxonomy (NCBI): domain Eukaryota; kingdom Viridiplantae; phylum Streptophyta; class Pinopsida; order Pinales; family Pinaceae; genus Picea; species Picea engelmannii. The sequence goes on from ML787107.1 coordinate 271,842, forward strand.
TTCTAGTTAAATTCAATGCACCTCTACATTTTCATTATCCCTCCACCTCATCCAAAATCAATTTCTACCTACAAATTTATCCTTCATTCATCTACCTAATATAGAAACCCACCTACGGGACCCCCACCCCTCACCAGTTAGCTTCCAAAAGTTGTGCCCCAACAAGGCCAAGCAATCATTCACTTGGGAACCCATTTTTGTATGTGTATCATCGTCCAAATTATTATTTATTCATTTGGTAATTGAAAAAAGTACCTTTTACTTTCCAACAAAGACGTAGCTTTTGTCCATCATAGATGATGACAATTTTTTCCCTAGAAAAGAAACCCATGTCACCTTTGGTTGGGGCATCTCATCTCCACAACCATATCTACAAAATATCCTTTCAGTGGACAAACCTCGAGTATCCCAGACACCCTTGTCCTATATCTTTGTGTTTTGACCTAATTCCCATCTCTTTACAACCTTCTCAACTCAACATAGTTTAGCCCAATATTTGGTCATCCCCTTGACACCAGATTGCATTTTACGATTGCTTCCATTCACCACTAAAATCCTAACCAAGGGCGGTTTTTGAGTCTCATGCATTCTAAACTTCATTCATATTACCAGTTAGTCTACCTCACCACATATCAGTGGATGATACCACATTTGATCAAAGTGATTTCAAGGAACCCTTCACTTCTTTTAGTCATTCCTTCCTACCTTTCGACGTCAACACAAGTTTCTAAGGAGGTGGTAGTATATTGACTCTCATTACCTTATCAATGAGGATTCTTAGACAGAACATAAAGAGTCTTCATTTCTTTCTGATTCCATTTCCCCCCATAACATTCAACCTCAACAAAATTCCATGTTATGGTGGGTATTACTATGCAACCATTGTAGTTCTCAGTAGCAGTCAGAGACCTTTGAATTTGATAGGCCACCAATGCCTCCAAGCCATGGACGCTCAACACATTTGTCCATTCCTCAATTCAGATCCAATTCACTCACCAAAACCGTCATCTTCCATAATTTACACCCTTGAGGGCGCTACAGATATCCACTTTATCAAAATCTTTCGGTTACAATTATACATTTATGGTCTCCCTCTAAAGGACAACCCTGACAGATCCTCTTTATATTGGCTCCAAATCTTCTATACAATAACATCGTAATCAAAAGAAACAATGATGTATTTCGGTTGTATGTATGCTTCTAACCTCACACATCATGAGGCATCGTTTATCACCAAAACATTACTCACAACAATACAGATAATGGACGAAGAAATTACTAGTGAAACACACCAATCAACATACCTCCAACATTAACATGATTCATTTAGAAAGTCACAAAACTATACAAATAGTTCCTTAAAGTTCTATGCAATCTATCAAAGGCCCATCTGTGTGGGACAAACCTACCAGATTCACGCAAATTGCATGACTATCCTAAAAAAACTCATGTAGATGCATAAATGACGCATTTATTATTCTCCTTGGGGCCTCACCCACTTCCATCTCGAGTGTACCATGAAAAGACACCCAAATCAAGTCAAAATCTATCCTTGGGGCCATTTAAGGACTATGAAAGATATTACCCAATAGTCATTCAAAAGACATTAAATATGGTTGGGATAGTGACGAGTTGGTGCCTTTAAACATGGTTGGGTTAGAAAAATGTTAAAGTCATGTTCAAATTTTATGGAGGATACAATTTAAGTGATAATGATTATACATGAATCTAAAGCTAGAATCAAGTTCGATGGTTACACCTAGAGAATGTTTTTACACCGAAGGTGTATTTTAAGGGGCAGTATTTCTCCGTTTTTATTCGTATGTTGATGATGATTGAAACATTTCCATTTGTTCCTATTCTACAGGGATGTTAAATTTCATTTACTGTAATTTCAACAGATTTTGGTTGAATTTCATTTCATTTCAAGCAACAACACGATACCCAAATTGGCACATTGACTTAGGGTCTAATGCATATCAGTAGTGACATGGTCGAATCAACGTCATTTTAGTCTTCTCTCCATCGTACACCTAAACATGAGTTAATGGACATGGTATCAAGTGTTAATTCCAGCTAATAAATGCTCCCAATCACCTATTAATTCAGATTTGAAATTATTGTTTATGTTCTTGTGAATTGGATTGTCAGACAAGTTTGCATTGGTGAGTGTTTTGAAAAAACTCCATTTATTTTCCAAATGCATAAACAACACATAATAAACAAATCTCACTCCATGTGAATTGACCATGCCTGGTTCTTGCATTTTCATTACAAAACAAAAAGAAAACATTGACCTAAACCACTTTGAAACGTATGCAGTATTATTGTGGAATCCAACGAGTACTCTTGCATCCAAGTTTATTTATTAATTTAGAGACAATGAATACAACACCATCCATACATTAACCTTATGATATGAATATTTATTGTGTGGTTGTACATAATACAAATATATCCACTGTATTATGAGGCCCATGGTCACCCACCTTATAAACTCTAAATTGGGAAGTATTTGTGCTCTCATTCTAGTACCATTTGCACACAAACTATAACTTGATCTACATCAATAAACCCCACAACTTAACCAAGCACAACAACCCACCAATGAATGTCCCATACACCGACTTCACCCCTATCCACACACCATGACAATGCTCCAGCTCAAAGACAAAATACCAATAAAGTCTAATGCCTTGGCTAAATATGAATTACAACATGACCAACACCAAGACAGTCGTCTGTTTTCCTTTAATGAGGTGCTTCCTCTTTCACATGGCATCCATACCATAATATTTCTCTTGCAACATAGATATGATGTTGGCCAGTAAAATTTATGAAAATATCGAGCTCGTCTTGTTCGTCCGAGAAAATTGTGCTCTAATTAACCTTTCAATACATTTATCACAAGTTTCGGTAAAAATAAGGAATGTTGGGCATGTTTGTCCATTGTTATGTGTCTTCTGGTTAAATTTGTCTATATGTTAAGGTTTGATAATTAGACCCACCACCGTGACATGTCAGGGATTTCATTGTTTCTTGCATCCCTCCACCTGGCACCACATCACCATATGCATTTCCTACATCCCTGATTGGGCAGTTGGAACACAAGATAGGGGGGCTAAAGGGGTTGCTGCCATAATTTCACCACCTCAAAATAGGTCTTGTTTTCCATCTTTAAGACAATCGCCCCTGAATCCCCCTACCCAACTAGAATGGCCACTGTGACGATGCGACTCTGCTATTGTTGATTATGGGGGAGTACTAACAAAGGTTCTAATCTCCCTAGGGAAGCGTTACCATCTTCACTAACAGACTCTAGCTTCCTACTTGGAAACAATTTAGAGTATAATCTCTCTAAGTAGACATTATTATTACAACTTTTTTATTTAGTTGATCACATAGTGTACGTTTTCAATAGAGAAACTAACAAATAAGGAAAGTTGTTGCACATTTATTCTTTTTTAAACTAAAAGTAAGTGTTTCAAAAACTCAATGTTATAATAGAATATTAACATTACTACAAGATGTAAAACAAAACTATCACAATTTTTTTATTTGGTTGATCACATGGTGTACATTTTCAATAGAGAAACTCACACCAAGTAATAGTTAGAAGATGTACAACACTGGTATCACAACTTTTCTATTTGGTTGAGTACATAACATAGGCTTTCAATAAAGAAACTCATGTCACTAGAGACAAAGTACAACATGTGAGATATTATTATGGATGTGATATTCCAATCATTCCAGAGCTTTCTCTATGATGACCCGCTCATGCACTCTAGACTGTAGATCTCATCTAAACCAATTGTTTCTAGCCTCTAATTGAATTGTACCAATGACCAATGAAAACGCCTTGATACATAACAACCCTTCATCTCTTTATATTCCAATAGTCTTTGAGAGATTAGAAACAACAATTGAGATTGATTTAGTGATGAACGAGTATTTCATGACTTATAACAACACATCCTACCATCATATGTCCACTCTCAACAAAATCCCCTAATATTTGAACAACATAACTACATTAATTCACTTCGGTGTTTCCTTTCCCCCTCTTTTGGGGATATGCTAGTATAATCATACAAAATATTAGAAGATAGTGACTTTATAATGTTGTGTGTATGAGATGTGTAGAATAACTTAAGGTTAATAAACTATAATGAGAAAAAAATTGAAGTATGTAATATAAAAGTGAAAATACAAAATTAAATTATAGTAATAATAATAATAATTTCAAAAAAGTCAACCATAACAGTAAAATACATTGGCCAAAGGGGTTGGATCCACTAGTGAGGAGAGAGTAGTTTTTCACCAGTAGGAAAGGTTCAATTCTTGTAAGTAATTTTCCTAGAACCATGATGTCATCTTTAGGTAGTGGTCAAATGTGTGGTTTCCTCCAGAGAGATCATATTAAATGATATCACGACCTGTGCACACATAAGTGGATCAAATCCCACCCTCATGTCCTTCAAATTTCAACAATATATTCATGAGGGTTGTGTGCCCTAGCTATTGGAAGCCCTTGTTGATTTCCTATATTACCCCTACTTCTGACCCTTTCAATGGCCCTCACAAAATCGACTCTAAGAGGGGTCCCCTCCCTCTGTTGAGGCCTCAACCTTCCACGCATTGATTAGAGTGTTGGGTAAGCCAGCTCCCAAACCACATTTATCTAAATTTGTTAAGAAAATGGAGTCAATCCAAAAATTCATTATGCATGTTGCAACTCCCCGACACAAATCTCTAGTGCTAGTAGAAAGTTGATTAATAGGTAAATTCACTAGTTTGTGATCATCCCCAAAATCAATGGATATATAGATGCAAAATAAGGTGATGGCATTGATAAAAGGAAAAATATCATACTTATGTGGCTTAGAGTTTTACACTTTCCTCTTCGAGCTAAAGGAGGATCGAGACTTGATCTTCAAGAACAACTCTTACTTAATTGACACAAGAGGAATGTACCTCAACAAATGGACCCATGATTTTGACCAAGATGTTGATGTTCCTTATACATTACCAGTTTAAGTATGCCTTCCTCATCTTCCCTTACATCACTAGAAAAATGATTCTCTCAGATCCATAGGAAACGCCCTTGAAACTTATATTAATAGATTAGAGCCAATGGTTGGTATGTTTGTTTATGCCAAAATATGTGTAGAGTTAGACTTGGAGAAAGGGCTACCTGAAGTGATCAAGCTTTCCCTCAACAACTAAATCCACCTTCAAAAATTAGACTACGAGAAACTCCAATTTAAATGAAAAAATTGTCATGAATATGGACATTTGCTAGAGATTATCCAAAATCAAAACCTGCTTCAATCCCAACAAAAAAGGAGGAACAATGGCAAGCTATTAAAAATAAGATGGGACCAATAATGCACTTAGGATCAATGACACCCTTATTCTATGTGACTCAATATGGAAAAGGTACTTATGTGGATATTAGATTTGATGCATGTCTTAGATTCCTTCTTCTATTCCTCAAGTAGAAACTTCATTTCTGTAACATACCCACTTGCCCAATGAAGGTAAAAACAACATTATTACTTGGAATTTATGGGCAATTACAAATTTTCAACGAAATAACATTGCCCAAAATACTTTTTGCTCAATACCCATGAATGCAATCAACCACTTTAACACATAAACCATTTTATGCTCATACATTGAATGATATAGTTGATACATGAAGAATTACAACATAATTCTTATGCATTTACATTAGCCTGCTTATATAATAATTTCCCATACATATATTTACATTTTCTTCATGATTATGGCCCCTTCTAGGATGCCCAGAAGGCCATTTACAACAAATTGTTATGGATGGAAATTAATTTATATATCAGAGATAGAATTATTCCCCCCGCATGATAAATATGGTTATAACAACCTCAAACATATAAATAATTACCAGACATCCCATAGTTGCATTCTCAAGCCAATGTTAATTTCTAGCCTTGAATCTTCACCGAATAAACACATATTTATCAAATGCATCTCGTCAATCAAATGTATTCCACATGTCACATATATAGAGAATAAATTACATGGTCATTAAAATCTTCAGTCAATATTTGGATTAACTTCGTAATCCTTCTCAAATCAGAGTTAGGCAAGGAGGGGAATTACACCTAGGCACCAGCTCATGTAGGTGCCACTCCCATTTTAGGAAATGAAACTACAAGGGTGAAATTATTGACTATGACTATGGTTTCCTCAACCAAACTTATAATTATCACAACCAAGGAATTTACCTCTCAACCCATTATTTCTACATCAGTCCCACTTTCCATCTTATCTTCCCCCCTTAGCTCTTTACAACACAAGGAATGGGATTACATTCACTACTAAACATTCCTTCAATCTATCCCACTTCCCTCCATTGCTCCAACAGAAACTACCAAGAAAATATCTAGTGCTGGAAACTAGGGAAAAACTCAGATGTAAATCAATTCCTCTTGATCCCAGAAATAACTCATGGACACAATGATGGATTCCACATAATTCCATGATTGCAATTTTATGGAAAGCATACTATGGCGAAAAAATTCCCTCTTCCACTAGCATACAAATTTAGAAAATAATTTGAACCATGACAGTACCCCCCAAAATAATTGGAACAAATCCTTTCCCAAGATTGCATGCATTCTAGAATTTCACAAGAACCACGTGCCCTTCCCACAAGATTTGAAATAATAATACGTAAGTCACATAAGACAAGGATATGAGGTTTAGGATAAGGACACTTGGCAATTAATAATAAAATATTATTAATTCATGACTCCCTACTTCCCCTCTTGTTGGTTCATTACCTCCATGGTGCTCTTAGGAAGTTATAACCCCCCAAGTGCACCTATTTATTAGTTTATGAATTATATTATTAATTCAAATTAATTAAATGGAAAACTTACCACATACTTATGATACACTTACACAATACGCTCATAAGGGGTATTGCATTCCCAAGTTTATAATCAACACCTTTATTCTTAGATGGTGATAGTGTAGTTGGAGAAGCTTGAATTTGTCCCTTTCGGTGCTCCCTCGATAAGGTCCCCTTCAAAATCACCCCCCCCCCATCCCCCAGATCTAGTCTCAAATCCTTCATGCATAACCCATCTTTATGTGATTCTTAAATTGTTGCTCGCATCTCTCTGTTGGATATTTCTAGTGATGACCCTGGTTCTATTTAGGTTTCCAACAAAAAAATACAAACCATCGGCCCTTCTGGAGACTAGAAAGCAACACTGTGCACAAAGTGCACAATGCAGTCTCACCCTAGATGGATTTATGGGTGACTGCATGAACCAGATGTTTGCAGTCTTGGAAGGGAGGCTATTGTAAGGATGTTAGACATTCTTTCTACCTAAACATATATCAGATCTATTATTCTAACACATCACTATATACAGATCTACCATTTTGTAATCATTTACATTCATTCAAGCTTTGTTCTGCAATAAATATCTTGACTATTCTATTGTGCATTACATTTTACTATTACCAGATTCATTCATTCATTCATAATTGAACAATAGCATGAAATAAGACAACCATTGCACACAGAGACACAAATTTACCAATGTTCACCCCCTGGGCTAATTCCACAAATATCTGGCATTCTTCGCTCTTTTATTATTCTTCATCAAAATTTATCGCGTCACATGCATTACAATGAGTACAAGGGAGGCTAACAAGATCACACCAAGCTCCACAAATTTCGTGTTAGGGACCTAACCTACCTAACCCCTCAAGTGGGTAGAATAATATACTTCCATGTAATAAAAGTCAATATTAATAAGGCCTAGCAATAAGGAGGAATAAGTCAAATGTAAGAAGACCTAATAGAAGCTTCTGCTTTTAGAAGGATCTTCCTCTATATTGTTATTTTGGATAGATAGATTTAGTATAAATAGGAATATAGGGTATGAGAAGTTTGTTCTTGGATATTATTGTAATAGAGCTATGCTTTGCTGGAGGTTCCCCCCTCGAAGAGGCAAGTGAAAATTGCTCACAGTAATCAAAGTGCTCTTTCAGGTGTTATCCTGGTATTATTATGATATTATTGTGGTATTGTTCGGGTTATATCATTATTTCTCTACCATTTCTAGCTAATTATTTATGTTCTGCATACTATTTTATATATGGAATACTACAAGTGGTATTTGAGCACCTTCCTCGACAGAAAATTATGGGTTATTTTTTTTTTCAGGGTAGAGATATATTCCGACATCTTAAAGCTACAAAGATCTGTCATTACGTGCATAAAGCCATGTTCGGGGATTCATACACGCAAGAAATACAAGTGGTACTTAATCGCACATCTATTAGCCATCCTTGTAACCCTTGTTGGTACCCCTTCGAGTGGTAGCACATTAGACAACATATGTATACAGATCGACCTAGATCTCCTAGATCTCCTAAATCCCTCCATAGATAAATCGATCGACCACATGACTGCTATAGTAATTAAATATAATGATTGGAAATAAGTGCCAAACTCAAACCAGTATCCTTGAGTTGGATGAAGAAGGTTCCATTTGGTTGCAGACACAAGTAGTCTTGGACCAACGAGAACATCATCTCCATCATCACATCATCAAGGAAGTGTTAGTTCAGTGGAAATATTGATCCAGATTATTTTTTGAACGAAATGAAAGCAAAGATATTACAATGAAATACACATAAAAATTGCCAGAAATAGAGAAATACAACAATACATGATTTCTATTAATAAAATAAATATACAGAGACTGTAAAAATACAGAGTGAAAGACTCGCTAGAATGGTGGCAGCTTTATCTCTAAGAAGAGATGTGATGACTATGCTCATTCACAAGAAGATGATTGCAATGAGGCTATGAAATAATTTTTATGATAAACATGAATGCCAAAACCCTATACATTTAAAAACCTAACCCTAGGAGATGAAATGCCAAAAGTCATGTGGGCCCCGTTAGGATAAGTTAGTACAATAACTTTCCAAGGTTGTAACTTTTGCATATGATCTCCGTTTTAGGTGTGTGATAGACCGTTGTAAAGGTATTTTTGAGAACTACACATTATGATATTAAAAATTAACTTTTTCTATAGTTTGATTGTTTCAAGCCAAGAAAACACTATTTAGAGCCTCCAAATGGCCCTAGAAGTATAGAGAGATGTACTAACATGAAAAATTCCAAAATAAGCTAGTTGGAATAGGTGTGAGGCCACCAATATCCACCTGGATGTTGTGTAAGGCCTCAAGACAACCCTGCAAGTGTATAAACCACAATTAAAAATAATTTTCCCCATTACAGAGAAACGTGTTGAACTGAAAATTGTCACGATGAACCAGTTGGAATTTGGAACAGATGGGTGGCCACCAATATCCACCTACATCAATCCTCCTCCCTTAGGAATGAGCAATGGTATCCATTGTGTTGATTTCCCGGGGAAGAGGGGAAAGATTTTTCTGAATCTAAATCTTGTTGAGCTTCATTCCTTGTTGGAGAAGTTGCATTGCTTGGTTTGTGGAAGGCTATCATGAACCTGTTGTTGGAGGGGTTGAATTTGTTCCACCAATCTGTTGTCTCTGGGACTTACGAGGCACTGTGTAGGCACCATTGTAGGTGAAGGAACAATATCTTCTTTCTCTTCTGCAATTTGCTTCTACTTTATAGAAGGTGCCAAGGCTACACTGGTTGTAGTGGCATTATGTGCATCCTTTGAATAGAATGTGAAGAGGATGAATTTTGCAGTATGAGAGATTAACTTGTGGCACTGTTTTGGTGGAATAATAGTCAGAACTACCTCTGGTATCTTGTAGAGATGACCCCCCAAAGTAATAATGACACTACAGGGTCGAGACTCATAAACAACATGACGTTTCCACATATATGGTTGGCACAAAACAACTTCACAGACATCAAGAGGGGGAAAATCACACACTACCTCATCCGTGAAGGGTTATATGCCATAATATAGACAACACTGTTGGTTGACATGAATATCTCATCCTCGGTGTAGCCACCTGATGTTTTATGGCTGCATGTGTGGTGTTGTCAACAACCCCAACTGTTTGATGACCTCATTTGAGATGACGTTGTTATTGTTGCCGCTATCAACAATGAAATGCAACAGGGTCCCCTTAAACCACATCTTTGAATGGAAGAGGTGCTCCCCCTCTTCAGGATCTACTGGTTCTTTTGGTTGAATTGTTGTGGTCACGACATTAGAAATAGGGTCTGTGTAAATGATATTTTTGTTTTCAATATTTTATGGATCAGATTTCAAATCAAGGTTCGGCTCCTTGTCTTTGACCTCGACCACCAATGACTATTTTTAGCGACATTCATCAGTATTGTGCCAGGGGATTTTATGGAAGTCCCACCACTTCCCAGTGTCATTCTTCATCTTTTCTTTAGCCTTCTTTTCCTGTGTCTTGGACTAGTTTTCGGGAGGTTGTTGGTTAGGGTCATCTTTACCATGTTTTGGTTGTTGCGGATTCACAGACCTGAACTCCCATTTGTTCTGGTGCCTAAATTTCTACTTGATTTTGACATCATATCGATAGGCAACTCCCAATGATGAGATATTTAGGTATTACATTTTGGTTTGGATGTACCTATGCAGAGCCCCACGGTATTTCAGAACCAGATGCCACTTAGAGTCTTTGATACTCATCTTGGTGTCCAAGGTATAGAAAGTATTTGTGAACTCCAACACTGTTTGGATCTTCTCTTGCAACAGTGTGGTCCATCTCATGTGCTGGTCTTCATAGTTATCAATAGGGCAGTATTGTTCCTTGACCGCATCCACAAAAAACTCCCAAGTGGGCTTGGCAACATATATTCTAGATTCCTCTATGGAAATTTTCTCCCAGTAAGTTTCCCACCAATGTTTGACATGGGGCAGAGCCTTGAGGAGTGCGAAGGTGATCTTTTCCTTGTCAAAAAAATTGTGAACAGAGAAATAACCTTCTAGCAGATTCAACCATTTTTCTAAAGAATCAACATCTATCTAACCTTCAAATATGGGAATATCAAAATTAACTTGTACCTTGAAGGGAGAATATGCACCTGTTTCTATCGGCAAGCGTTGAAGGATGTGGGAAAAAATCTCCATCATTTCGTCTCTCTATCGTGCGAGAGATTTCTCAAGCAACATGTTAATAGAATATTTTGTTCCACCATTTTTATATGGTTCCTCCATATAGGGTGTCTTGGGAATGAGAGAGTGATTTTCCTCAAGAGATACAAGCTCGAGACCCAACTTTCTATACTCGAACCCCGTCGGGGACATGCACCGAAAAATGATCAAGAGCAGCCTGCTCTAATACCAATGATCTAGATTATTTTCAGAATGAAATGAAAGTAGATATATTACAATTAAACACACATAAAAATTCCCAGAAAAAAATAAATACACAAATACATGATTTCTATTAATGAAATAAATGTACAAAGATTGTAAAAATACAGAGTGCAAGACTTGCTAGAATGGTGGCAGCGTTATCTCTGAGAAGAGATGTGACGGCTACGCTCATTCACAAGAATATGATTACAATGAGGATCTGAAGGAATTTTTATGATAAACATGAATTCCAAAACCCTAGACTTCAAAAAACCTAACCCTAGGAGATGAAGCGACAAAAGTCATGTGGGACCCATTGGGGTAAGTTAGTACATTAACTTCTTGGGGTCATAAATTTTTCATACGATCTTTGTTTTAGGCGTGTGATAGCCCGTTGGAAATTTCTTTTCTATAACTATGCATTATGTTATCAAACTTTGACTTTGTATATAGTTTGACTATGCCAAGCCAAGAAAACACTATTTAGATCCCCAAAACGGCCCCAGAAGTACAAAAAGATGTACTGACATGAAAACTTCCAAAATAAGCCAGTTGGAATAGGTGGTTGACCACCAATATCCACATGGATGTTGTGTAGGGGGATTTGGGACAACCCCGTAAGTGTAGGACCCACAATTACAAAGAATTTTCCCCATTACAAATAAACATGTTGAACTGAAGACTGTCAAGATGAACCAGTTAGAATTTGGAACAGGTGGGTGGCCACCAATATCCACTTGGATCAAAGATACAAATCTAGAAGATTCCACGTCCAAGCTTACTAGCATTTTGCAACAATTTCCTCATCTCAAGCCTTGAGGACAAGGCTATTCTTCAAGGGGTATGGAATGTTATGGAACTAACCTCCCTAACCCCTCATGTAGGTATAATAATATATTTTCCATGTAATAAAGGCCAATATTAGTTAATAAGGCTTATTTAATAAATGTGAACAATTCAATGTAAGAAGACCTAATAAAATATTCCTCTTCTAGAAAGATCTTCCTCCAGAATGTTCTTTAAAAAATACAATTGTTATAAATAAGAGTAGGAGGCATGAGAAAACCTTTTCTTGAGAATTATTATAATAGAGTGTTTCTTTTTTGGAGGTTTCCCCCTCAAAGAGGCAAGTGAACATTGCTTTCTCTCAATAAAGGTATTATTTTTTATGTTGTGGTTATCTACATTTTGTTGTTCTGATAGTATTTGATGTGATATTTCTACTTCTTTGTAATATAATATATCTGGTACCTAACACTTTTTCTATGTTGTGTCTTTGCATCTAGTCTCATCTTCCTTCTTTTTTAGCTCTTCTTCTTTTTGTTGGTGTTCCCTTTTCATCTACTCCTCCAATTATATATCCTTTTCTCTCTTTATTCTTCCTTTTGTTTGTTTTTTTTGTTTTTTTTTGCCTCTTCTTATTATTTCTTACTGGATATCAATTTCTCCTTTTGTTCTTGAAAAAATATTTTATTTTTTCTCTTGTTCAGCCTATAATATTTCCTATTTCTAATTATCTTGGAGGTGAGATAATACTTCTTTAAAATACTTAACCCCTTGGAAGAGGACATGTTATTCATTCTAATTATCTTGGAGGTGAGATAATACTTCTTCAAAATACTTAACCCCTTGGAAGAGGACATGTTCTTCATTTTAATCATGTTGGAATGGAAGTGTCATCCTGTAACGTACCCATCCACCCACGAGATGACCACGCTACTTCCAAACTCACTTCTGAATTGATTTCGAGTTCTAATAAAATTTTAATTAACAAAGAGGCATAAAATATTCACATGTAGAGATCAAGATTCATGCTACAACATAAAATAAATGAATATAATTCCATAAGAAACAATAAACAACAAGCATGCACATTATAAGTATGGATCCCAAATATAATAAGTAATACACAATGGAAATAAATATACTAGTAGATGAAACCATGACAGAGAGAACTTATCTTTAATGAAATGAATCACCAACTGAATACAGACCAAGGACGTTCCACCCAACCGTAGACATTGTTGTTCCAAGTCTCAACAACAATGTCACCCTCAAGCTAGGGTTATGAATCCATAAGGATGGTTCCAAGGTGTCACTTATCTTCCCAAACTAGTCATCACTCAAGCTTTCAAATGCTTCTCAACACACACCACAACCCAAAGTACACCAACTCTCTTCTATCCAGCCTACACAACCCAAGAGAATGGACCCCCTTCTTTTCCACGTAGTCCCTCAGGGTTTCCACCTCCTTCGAGGGCTCTAGTGCATCTGGTAAAGAATCTCCATGTTGGGACTCTTAGGATTCATAGCTATGAGAAAAAATTAACACATGCCAATGCATTTCAGACATGCAGACAATAATTCATGGTTGGAATACACCATCAATCATTACAACCAACAAAACCATGGCTCATCTCCAACAATTTTTTTTTCTTTCCCAATCCAAGATCATAATGAATGAGAAATGAGGAGTGGGTGAAAGAGTGAATGTAGAGAGATAACATAATGAAAGGTGTGAACAATGAACAATGAATAATGATCAAGTGAACCCCCAAATAGACCAAAGATGGGTATATATATTTACTTGGAAATCAAGAACCACATGGCCTTCCCCAAGAAGCTCATGTAGCCACTTCTCTCTCAATTATGGGAAAATAAAATATAAAATAAATAATTAACCCCTCAAGCCCCCTCTCTTATGGAAACATATCCCCCTATAACTCTTGTCCTTGTCTGTCTAACAACATATGATGTATTTACTATTAATAATAATCAAAACATTACATTTCCTAGGCACACTAGCCTTTTTTTAATTGTTTGGGCACTATGGCCTTTCATAAAA
>ML787107.1:286137-302427 GCA_009831015.1 Picea engelmannii
TGGAAACATATCCCCCTATAACTCTTGTCCTTGTCTGTCTAACAACATATGATGTATTTACTATTAATAATAATCAAAACATTACATTTCCTAGGCACACTAGCCTTTTTTTAATTGTTTGGGCACTATGGCCTTTCATAAAATTAAAAAAATACATTATTTAATATGGGGGCTCAAAACCGGGGTATCACATTCCCCTCCCCCTTATTTTGGCACTATCCTTAGTGCATATACAAAGTATAAATCAAAATTTCAAAATTTATTCAAAAAATTGTAGGTACTCTACCCACATAGCATCTTCATGCCCCCAAGTAGCATATTTAGGATCATAGTAGGTCCATTGAACTTTTACTAGCTCTATAACTCGATTCCTTAGCATTTTGACCTTTCTGTCCAATATGTGCATTGGTTGAACCTAAAATTATGCCTCTGTATCTACCTGAATCATATGCCAATCAATAACATGGTTAGGATCATGTACACATTTTTTTAGAAAAGAGACATGAAATACATTAAGCACATTCATGGAAGCAATAAATGCAAGCATGTATGCAATTGGCCATATTCTGTCCAATATCTCAAATGGACCACAGAATCTGACTGCTATCTTTGTACAAGTACCCAACTTCAATGAGCTCTTCTTAGGATTTACTTTCAAAAGAACGTGCTCCCCCACTTTAAATTATCTAACTGTCATGTTCTTATCTGCACACAAAAAGTTGTCTATCTTGAGCTACTTTTAAATTCTGCTTAATTCTAACCATATGGTCTTCCATATCCTTGAGCAATTATGGCCCAAGTACCACTTTGTCTGCTGGGTTGTCCGAACTCACTGGAGTATTTCATTTCCTAAAATACATAGCTTCAAATGGGCTCATTTTCAATGAAGGTTGATACCCATTATTATAGGAAAACTCAACCAAGTGAAAGTAATCTTCCCACTTAGATGTCTTATCCATCACATACATTATCAACATGTCTTAAATTACTTGGTTGAATCTTTATGTCTTCTCATCTGACTATGGATGGTATGTTGTGATAAAGTTCAGATTTGTACAAAACACTTTAAACAATCCCCTTCAAAAAATTGAATTAAACTTTGTATCTCTATTTGAAACAATTGCCTTAGGTATCCCATGCCACCTAGAAATATCCCTCATTTAAATTTCTGCAATATTAGTTGTTGTATGAGTCATTTTTACAAGAACATAATGACATCCTTTGTCAATTTATCAACCACTAAGATGATTGAATCATGTTTCCTTGTTGTCCTAGAAAATTTAGTTATAAAATCAATGGTTACCACTTCCCATTTCTTCTCTGGAATTGGTAGTGGTTGTAGAAAACCCACTAGGTTCATATGCTCAACCTTCACTCTCTGACATTCCATACATCTGGAAAAGTAATCAACAACATCTTTCTTCATTCCTAGCCAAAAAAATGGGCTTCTTACTACTGCAATTGTTTTATGGTAACCAATATTTCTGACATACGAAACGTTATACATTTATTTTAATACCAAATTTCTATGTTATCCAGAACTAGGAACATAAATTTTGTTTTTATGCATAAGTAATCCATCTTCCCTCATCTCATATTCTTTAATTTTCTATTGTACATTTTCCTATTGTAAGTTTTCTTTTACCTGTAGGTAATGTTGATCTATAACAACAACATCTAAAATTCTTCTCTTCAAATCTAATTGATGCATACTAATGGTTCTAGCATGCATGAGATGTAATATTCTAATAAGTGCATCAACAACTTTATTTTCTTTTCCTTTGATATTCTTGATGTCAAAATTATATTCGCTTAAAAATTTCAGCCATTTCGTTTTCCGAGCATTCAAAGTTGGTTGTTCAAAAAAATATTTCAGACCATTATGGTCTATTCTTAATTCAAATATCTTCCCCATGAGATAATGCCTCCACATATTCAATGAATGAACAATGACAACAAGTTCCAAGTCATGTGTGGCATAGTTCCTCTCATGTTCCTTAGGATTTCTAGACTCATAACCAATTACATGTCCATTTTGAGTGAGGAATCCACCAATTCCTTCCTTCCATGCATCTGTACATACCAAAAAACTTTCATTTGGGTCAAAAATATTTTAAATAAGTGCACTAGTAAGTAATTCTTTCAACAAATTAAAGTTCTCTTCAAACTCAGATGTCCATTCAAATTTAATTCCCTTCTTTTTCAAAGAAGTGATGTGATGAGCAATCTTAGATAACCCTGCTATAAATATTTTGTATTAGCCAAATAATCCCATAAAAGATATGACTTATGAAACATTTATGGGTGTTGGCCATCCTATAATGGCTTCAATCTTCTTTGGATCCACTGTTGTACCTAGTTCTGAAATAATGTATCCCAAGTAATGGATCTGTTCTTGGTAAAAATAACACTTACTAAGCTTGACATACAATTGATGTTCCCTTAACACTTGAAATACCAATATTAGGTGATGTTCATGCTCTTCCTATGACTTAGAATAGATAAGTATGTCATCCAGGAATATAGTGACAAACTTATCCAAATAATTTCTAAATATTTCATTTATTAGGAACATAAAGAAAGATGGTGCATTGGATAGTCCAAATGACACCACTACACATTCATAATGCCCATACTTGCTTCTAAATATTTTCTTATTGATGTCTTCTTCCTTGATTATTACCTGATGGTATCCTGATCTCAAGTCTATTTTTGAAAATATTTTTTCCCCTCTTAGTTGATCAAAGAGATCATGAATTTTGGGTAGAGGATATTTGTTCTTCATAGTGGCTTTATTCAGTTGTCTAAAGTCAATACACATCCTCAATGTTTTGTGCTTATTTTTTACAAAGAGTACTGGTGCTCCCCAAGGTGAAACACTTGGACATATGTACCCTTTCTTCAAAAATTCTTCCAACTACATTTGTAATTCTTTTAATTCTAGTGTACTCATTATGTAAGGTGTTTTTTATATTAGGGAAGATCTTGGCGCTAAATCGATAGAGAAATCTATCTCCCTCTTTGGTGGAAGCCTTGGTATTTCTTGGAATACATCTTCAAACTCTTGCAGTAATCGAAAAAATCTTCAAGGCGTGGCCCTTTTGTCTTTTTTGGCTCCTCCACATGGGCTGCATACAATTGACATCCTTTTCTGAAGCATCTCTTCAATTGTAAGGCTGAAATATCTCTTATAGAAATGGGTCTTGGAACTCCTTTCACAGTGCTATGTTTTCCTTCCTCATCAAGACATGTAAATGTTGTGTTGTGACCATCTAGGACAACATGATGTTTTTCCAACCAATCAATTCCAATTAGAATATCATAAGATCCAAATGGTACAATATTTAGATCAACATTAGTATTTACTCCATTAAGAATTATGGAACAACCTTTGACCATATCATTGATTCTTCTTTTGGTTCCAGTGGCTAGCTGAACCAAACTTAATTTTTCAAGCTTATTTTTCTCCAAATGTAATCTATCCACTATTTTAGGATCAATGTAACAATGGATTTCTCTTGAATTGATTAAAATGTCAATATGGTTATTAATGATCTTACCTTCCACCTCGATCATATTGGATTGGTACTCTTCTTGTCGATCTTTTGAGGCTGCATAAATTCTTCCCATGTCTTCTACTATTGTAGCCTCTTGGATGTTGTGAATGGTCTTCACTATGTATTTTCTGCAAGGGAAATCCTTGTACAAGTGAACTTCTTTGTATCCCCAACATTGGATTGGTGGTATTCCCCTTTTTCCCAAGGAGTCTTCTCTCTTGGATTCATCCTTAGCAGGTTCTACTATCACTTCTTGAATAACCAACTCTTTTGTAGTTATCTCTTCTTTCATGATATCTTCCCTCTTCCTCTTGTTTTGAGTTTGATTCATTCTTGGTTTGCCTCTGCAACTGATTTAATCTTTGCATCACTTGAGAATTTATCTGATTGTGTTCTCTTATCAACCTCTCATTGTATTCTTTGTATATTTTTACTTCTATTCTTAGGCTTTTCACAGTCTCTATTTATGTTTATTGCTCCCCTCTTCCCTTGTGTCCATTCAATTCTATCTATGCATTACCAACACTGATATTTTGGCCTTTGGCCTCTTTATCATGGTTGTAATCTCCCTATCCTTCTTCCATTTCTTGAATATGCATTATTATACTAAAATGATATGTTTATACCCCCTAATTCTACAAAATGTGGAAGCAACCATTCTTGTTAGAAATATGCATATCCTAAAAATTTGTCAATTAATGCTACAGATCCTTTTTATGCTCAATTTATGAATATTTATATCACAATTATCCCAATTCTAACCATTCCAGATCATTATACTATGAATTATCTTTCCAACTACTATAAATTTTCCCCAATCCGATTTCAAAGATGAAAGTTATGGCTTCTTGAAAAAAAAGCACTTTCACCCCATTTGTGCATTTTCTCCACTGGTGAAATTTTATTGAAATGCCAACTTCAGTCAACTACAGAAGAAAATATATCAGGAACTAGGAAATTTTTTATATGATATGTAGATAAAAAAAAATGACAAGGAATTCATAACAACTTTCATATTTTCAATTCGATACTCCAGTCAAAAACTTCAGCAATCTGGAAATGACAATTTTGCCCCTTTTCACCTCTTTTTCCAGACTTGGAATTTTTAGCAAAACTGGTTATCTCTCAATCTGTGCACTTCTGGAAAATTTTCACTAAACCAAAGTTGTTTGTCTTGATGAGTGTGTAAAATGTTAAGTAAATAAATAAAAAAATCATTTTTGTGATTTGGGGTCACTTTTCCTCTGAAAATCTACAAAATCCCAAAAATGTGGCCCGGAATAGTGGCTTTTGGCCTATTTCAGCATCCCCATTCCAATCCCCTTAATATTTGTTCAATTCATTTGTGAGTTATTTCTTTGTCTTCTTTATGGACACTCTCAATGAATTTCATCATAATCTGGACCTCTGCCAATGATCTGAACCCAGATGTTTAAAACCCACTATTTCACCATTTTTGACAAATCCAAGCAGAAATGGGCAATGACCCTCTCTAGCAATTACGTAGAGCTCATATATGTGGAAAAAACCCACAAGTTGCATCCAAATTGAATTAATATGCTCCAGTTATGGCCAAAATAAGAAAATGGCTCCAAACCACTGAGGGCCTGTGAGGCAATCGACACCATTGATCTTAAAATCGGAATAAATATGGATTGTTTGTCGAAGGTTCCCATTCGGAGTGTTGAATAATCGGGCTCAAATGGGACTCTGAAAAGAGGGTATCGAAGAATATTCCTTTTCTATACTATCATATCTTTTCATTTGGAGTTCGAAAAATTAGGTAAGTTTCGTCGCTCCAACCAAAGGGTATCGAAGAGTATTCCTTTTTGATACCATAGGAACTTATCACTCGGAGTTCAAAATATTATGTAATATTTTCCGCTCTAACCAGAGTGTATTGAAGAATATTCCCTTTTGATACCTTATCACTCTGAGTTCAAAAGATTAGGTAATCTTCGTCACTCTAACCATAGGGTATTGAAGAATATTCCCTTTTGATACCTTATCACTCAGAGTTAAAAATATTAGGTAATCTTCGTCGCTCTGACCAGAGGGTATTTAAGAATATTCCCTTCTCAATATCGTCAAAACTCTTCTAAACGAGATCTTCCCAAAACACTTTTCCGAAAGAACATCCCTATGAGATATAGCGACTGAGAATGATCATGACTGAGCTAGCAACTCTCATTCTTTCAGGCTCCTTCCATCGGACTGAACCTCGTGTCTGACTCCGAAGTACTTCTGACAATTTCTTCCCAAATTCCTATCAGAAATTCCTTTCTCGGACTTCTATGATTGAATCTTAACCATTGATTCTCCAGGTCGAATCAATTTGGGCCATCAATCTACAAAACTACATAGTTGTCATGAAACTCATAGGAATTTGACTTCCAAAACCAAATTCAACTCTGCAACTATAGATCGATGCCATAAATCACTTCTTTAAATACTTTGAATCGGTGAAATTTTAAATCTTCTCATAATTTTGGGATTTCACTTCTATTCTTCTATGTCCCCACCCCCCACCCCCCAATTTCATAACAGAAAAATCTGCCACAACGAATTTGAAAAATTAAAAAAAAGTTATGTCCCATACCATCCTAGTGTTGAACCAAAAGCTCTTATACCAATCTTAATGTACCCAACCACCCACGGGTTGGCCATGCTACTTCCAAACTCACTTTTGAATTGATTTCAAGTTCTGGTAAATTTTTAATTAACAAAGAGACATGAAATATTCACATGCAAAGATCAATATTCATGCTACAACATAAAATAAATGAGTATAATTCCATACGAAACAATAACTAGAAAGCATGCACATTATAAGTATGAATCCCAAATATAATAAGTAATACACAATGGAAATAAATATATAGGTAGATGAAATCATGACAAAGAGAACTTATCTTTAATGAAATGAATCACCAACTGGTTACAAACCAAGGACGTTGCACCCAACCATAAACACTTTTGTTCTAAGTCTCAATAGCAATGTCACCCCCGAGCCAGGGCTATGAATCTACAAGGAAGGTTACAAGGTGTCACTCATCTTCCCAAACTAGTCAGCACTCAAGCTCTCACGGGATTCTCAACACACACACAACAACCCAAAGTACACCAACTCTCTTCTATCCAACTTGCACAACCCAAGAGAATGGAACCCCTTCTCTGCCACACAATCCCTCAGTTTTCCCACCTCCTTCGAGGGGTCCTATAACACACTTTACCCCTGAGTGGATTTCCTAGGGATAGGGCCTCAAAATTTTGTTCTCCTTAAGTGATCAAATCCTTCATTTGGGGTCTCTACCACATTTTTCTCATCATAGTTTTCCAACCATGGTCTCCATGCTCAAAAATCGATCCCAGAACCGACGGATATATCTCTCTAAATTTCTTTGGGATTTTATTGGTTGAGGGCCATGTGGATCCACCTCACACATGTTATTTCCAAGTTCCTTCCTCCATGGGGGAAGACCATCCACCGTCTGATCCCATGTCTGGACTTACTCTCTTTATCCTATATCATTTGTGGAGGAATTCGACATTTCGGTGCTTTGGTGCTTCACGCCTATTTACTATCTATGCACGAGACCACCCAGAGTTCCGAACTTTCGAAGTCCTGTAAGCTCATCATGTGGCTCCAGCCTTCAGGCCATTTAGTCTCTCTACCATACTACATCCCAGATCCTCCAGAGTCCCAAAGTCCCAGACTTTCAGAATCTCGGTCATTTCACCAACCACGTTTTCTAGGCGGACACATATCATGAATCTGACACGTAGGAGGGGTCAGGGTGACACGTGTTACATTCCAATGGGCCTATAGGGTATGTGATACACCTGAATCCCGGTGACACATGGAATGTTAATATGGGTTCCATGTCACCCTAGGTGACATCACTGCACCATGTCACCTTGAACTGACAAACTTCTAACATTCCTCAGATCTCATGATTGATATCTGGCCACGTAGGTTTATAGATCTATGGCTCTTAATACCTCGAGAATTTGGAGTTTGGGAGTGTTGCAATGAAAACTCCTCTCATCTCTTGAAGTTCACAATCTCTGAACTAAAGGGGATAGCACCACGTGTCCCCAGTATATCGACGGCGAGGGAAGGACCTGAAGGATCCCTTGATCTACGATTCTGGATCCTTCCCGGCTCTAGCCTTTGGTGTTTCGAATCCTGGTTTAGTTAGTATGATAGGTTCACCTAACTACCTGGGGAACCACCTAACACCAATCAACCTTACGGGAAACCCAGTCTCCCAATTACCTTCAACCAATATAAGGCCAGTAATGTTGGTCATAATCCAAAGTCTCGTACTTCTAAAGCTCCGAAACCAGGAGGACTTAGCTTTCTTAGGCTTAGCCTAAGGTTCCTAGGTATTGATAATATGGGTCCTATCAAATGAATATCGTCCACTCGTCTTCCAAAGTGAGAGATATCCCCTTTCAAGGCTTGAACTTCACTATCCTTCCTGAGCTTTATCATGAAATGGTTAGGGACTTGGGCCTGGAATCCTGGTCGTACAGCAAGGATTATGAAAGAGGTATCATATTCGGACAGACAGGTTCATATTGACATGATACCCCCTATCTCGGTCTTCTTACAAGTTTATCTCCCAAGAATCCTCAGGAGATAAGTTGGGGCATCCAAACTATCAGCCAGAGGCATAAGTTCACTAGGAGATGAATTCATACACATATCATGACCATTCCATACAGAAACCATTTATAGATACTCATGTATACATGAACCTATGCATTCATCCATTATTTCAGTTCAATACATAAAGTAGGAAAATACTTATCAAAACCAGATAACGTGAAGCGACTGTTGAAAGGGGTGCATGTTTCCACCCAACCATAGGCTCAGTCACTCTTAATAGATTTACCACTAGCCACCCCCGACCTAGACCATGATGCTCTGTAATAAAATCCTTTCTTCCGACTCAGCAAAAGTAGGGACAGAGGTTACTCTCCTCCTCCTGCAAGATCTTGGCAACAATTTACACAATACCAAGAAAGGAGGACCAACCTCATTTATAATCTTGTATCATAAACCTGCTAGCCATTTCCCTATGACTAGAATGCTCATTCCTTAGTTCTTCCTTGAACCCAAGATCTTACCCTCTCATCTCTGCACTCTTTGCAGGTCTTCCTCTTCCCACCATGCCGACCTTTCTTGCCTTCCTCAAAAATATTGTGTGTGGCTCGAATTCCCAGTCCATGGTCAAGTTTGAAAGCCTTATAGATGGGTGTTATGTTTGATCCCCTCATTAACTCTTAAGGAGATCTTCCCACCTACCAGCCTCACTATAATTCATTTCTGTGTTAGAGGATAATTCTGGTCCTGAGCAATTAAATCTAGTAAGTTACTAGTTTGGTGGAGGTTAACGCAACCATTCTTGGTCCCCTTAACCATCTCTTTCATAGCATTCATGGTCTCTCTTAGTACACCCCCTTCCAGCAATCATGCAACACTTATCCATTTTCTAGTAAATAAAAGAATTTACATTCATTGACCCTTTTATACAAAAGTCCATCAAATAAAACATTCACACATATTGAGTTTTCCAGAGTCTCTTGGACAATATAGTTATATTTAAAAACTGGGGGAAATAGGGTGTTACAATTCCCTCCCCCTTAAAGCAACATCATCCTCAATGTTATATCTGTCAACATGCTTTGTATATACATAAGTGAACAAAAATGGATATGCATGTCTCATGGCATCCTCCATTTCCCATGTAGCCTCATCTAGGCCAAAGTGTTTCCGCTCCACCTTGACCTGTGCAATGGTTTGGTTCCTGAGTGGGGTTTCCTTCCTGTCTAGTATGCATTGAGGTTCTAGCAATAATTATCCCTCTGGATCCACCTAGATCACAAACCATTCAATTATATGATTAGAATCATGTACATATTTCTTCAATAATGAAATATGGAAAACATTATGTGCCTTTACTGTGGGAGGAAGTGTTATCCTATAGGCTACTAATCCCACTCTATCTAAGACTTTAAAGGGTCCACAATAGCGATATGCCATCTTGGCACAAGCTCTCATTTTCAGGGAACTCTTCCTAGGCCTAAATCTGAGATAGACATGGTCTCATGTATTGAACTCTCTAGGAGTTCTCTTTCTATCGACGTAACTATTATGTCTATCCTGAGTGATTTTTCAGATTTTTCTTTATCTGAATCACTTGTTGTTCCATTTCTTTCAGCATGTCAGGTCTGATTGTAATTCTATCCACTGGATTACTCCAGCTGACTGGATTCTTGCTCTGTCTACCATAGAGGGCTTCAAAAGGGCTCATCTTCAGTGACTCTTGATAATCGTTGTTGTAGGAAAATTCTACCAGTGGAAGGTAGTCTTCCCACTTCTTAGGCTGATGCATTACATGCATTCTTAGCATGTCTTCTAATATTTGGTTTACTCTTTCTATCTGTCCATCAGCTTGAGGGTGATAGGTTGTGTTAAACAACCATTTAGTCTCAAAACCAACCATCAAGGATTTCCAAAAGCTTGAATTTAATTTTGCGTCTCTATCAGATATGATCTCCCTAGGCATGCCATGCAGTCTGAATATCTCCTTCTTGGAAATGTTGGCAATATCTAGTGCCTTGCAAGTTGATTTGATAGGTACGAAGTGAGCAGAATTGCTCAATTTGTCCACCACTACCATGATGGCATCATTCTTCTTGGTCGATTTTGGAAATCCGGTGATGAAATACATGGAGATGGTTTCCCATTTCCATTCTGGAATTGGTATAGGTTGTAACAACCCTGCTGGGTGTTGGTGTTATGCCTTAACTTGCTGGCATTCTAGACACTTAGCTAAATAATCAGTTGTGTCATTTTTCAATCCATGCCAATAGAATTGTTTCCTAGTGATTGTGATCATTTTCTGATATCCTAGGTGACCAGTATATGGTCTCTTGTGTAGTTCGTCCATTATGAATCTTTTCAAGTCATCACAAATTGGGATATACAATCTATTTATGTAAGTCAACAGCCCTTCATCCAACATCTTATAACCTTCATACTTTATCTATGTGGGATATTGCTTTAGGTATGATGTCATGGTCTTGAAGAACGCATCTCTTTCTTGTGCATTCCTGACTCTTTCCCTGACATCTATTTCACAGGTTCTCACTGCTACCAGGTGAATCATTTTCACACTTCTGCTAAGGGCATTGGCCACCCTATTTTCCTTTTCATTAATGTGTTAGATTTCAAAATCAAACTCACTAAGGAGAGACATCCACCTAGCTTGTATAGAATTGAGTTTTAGTTGATCAAACATGTGCCTCAATCCATAGTGGTCTGTCATAAGTACAAATATCCCACCCAGGAGGTAATGCCTCCAAATTTTTAAAGAATGCACTATGGCAGCCAACTCTAAATCATGGGTCACATAATTGATTTCATGCTCATCCAAATTTTTGGATTCGTAGAAAACTACACGTCCTTCTTGCATAAGGACTCCTCTAAGTCTTTCCTTGTAGGCATCTATACACACAAGGAAGTCATTATCAGGGTCTGCAATCTTCATCATGGGTGCATGGGTCAGAAGGTATTCCAGTGCCTAAAATATTTCTTCAAATTCTGATGTCCAAGTGAATTTAACCCCCTTTTTCTGAAGGGTAGTGATTAGACAACCAATATTGGATAATCCTTTTATGAACCTTCTATAGTATCCTGCTAATCCCATAAAGGATTTGTTATCATATACATCCTTTGGGGTAGTCCATTCCATAATAGATATGATCTTGTCAGGGTCTACTGCCACTCCTTTAGAAATAACATGGCCTAAGTAATGGACTTGCTTCTGGAAAAAATCACACTTGCTAAACTTAGCGTAGAGATGATGCTCTCTTAGTACTTGAAGTAAAAGTCTAATATGCTCTTCATGCTCCTCTCTGTTCTTGGATTAGATTAGGATATCATCAATGAAAACCAATACAAATTTGTCTAGGAATTTGTTGAGTACATCATTCATCAAGCACATGAAAGTGGCGGGGGCATTGGTTAGTCCAATTGGCACCACCACAAATTCATAGTGACCATATCTAGTCTTGAAGGTTTTTTGTGGATGTCTTCATCCTTGTTTTAGACTTGATGGTATCCAAGCCTTAATTCAATCTTTGAGAAAATGGAAGCGCCCCCTAATTGGTCAAAAGAGTCATTGATTCTTAGTAAGGGGTACTTGTTCTTTATAGTTGTCTTATTGAGTTGTCTATAATCTATGCACAGCCTGAGTTTTTCATCTTTCTTCTTCACAAACAATATTGTTTCTCCCTCTGGAGATACATTGGGCTAGATGTATCCTTTGTCCATCATTTCCTTTAGTTGTAGCTTGACATCAACTAGCTCGGGTGTACTCATCCTATAAGGTGTCCTAGACACTAGCACTGCTCCTAGTGCAAGGTCTATGGAGAAGTCAATGTATCTTCTCAGAGCTAGACCCGATACCTATTCTGGAAACATGTCTCTATACTATATTAATATGGGGTGGTCCTCTAGGTTCAGTTTTTCATCCTCAACAGATTCCAACACTTGTATTGCATATAGAGGACATCCCTTTCTACAATAATTTTTCATTTGAAGGGTTGATATTCGTCTCACCGAGACATGATTCTGAATCCCTTGGAGGGTTATCTTCCCCCCTTCTTCATTTACACATTCTAAGGTTTTATGGTAACAGTCCATCTTAGTTTTATATATGTCTAGCCATTCCATATCGATCAATAGATCATAATATCCTAAGGGAATTATGTTAAGGGTAGCTTGGGTGGGAAATCCATCCATAATGAATAGGCAAGCTGGTGTGACCTATGCTACTTTTCTTTTGGTGCCAGTAGCTAGTTGTACTAACCATGGATTAACATGTCTAACTGGTTTCATTTTACACTTATCAATAGTCTGAGGGGCCATATAACTCAAGTTAGAACCAGGGTAAATTAAAATAGAAACTAGACGGTTGGCGATCATACCTTCCATCTCCACCACTGAATCTTGGTGGTTGAATTGTTTATTATCCGAAGCTACATAAATCCATGGCATTCTCCTAGCCACATCATTGACTGTGGTAGATTCTTGGATATTTTAGATTCTCCTACTATTCTATTTTTTGTGTGGGAAATCCCTCAACAAATGTTCTTCTCTGCAACCCCAACATTTCAAGGGTTCTCTCTTTGGGTTATCAGTATTTCCTGGGGTTGATCCAAAAGGTTTATTTCCACTCTGGGAGGGGAAATTTTACTGATATGCACTTCTAGTGGGAAGGATTATCCTAGAGTCCTTCCTATAGTTATTTAATATTGAGGTTTTGAACCCCTTCTAATTTAATCCCAAACTTCTCTTCTTCTTCCAGTCCTCACAAGGTTCTGTCTGACTCCCGAACTATTCATAGCAATACCTTTTCTTCTGGATAGTGTCTTCTAAGGTATTTGGCTCATCAAACTCAATCATGTTCTGGTAGGTTTGAGGTAACCCACTAATAAATCGTTTCACTTTTACCTTTTCATCTTTAATTTAGGGTACATACCTCAACAACTCAAGGAATTTATTAACATATTCCTCTATGATGAGTTGTCTGAGCTTAAGTTCATAGAACTCCTTATTCTTCCCATCAAATTATTTCTCTGACAGATACTTCTTCTTGAAGTGTTTCTCAAAAAATTCCATGATA
Organism: Picea engelmannii; assembly: GCA_009831015.1. NCBI lineage: Eukaryota > Viridiplantae > Streptophyta > Pinopsida > Pinales > Pinaceae > Picea > Picea engelmannii. The sequence continues at coordinate 299,396 of ML787107.1, forward strand.
AGTCCTCTTCATGGATTCCTTTCACATTCTTAAGGTCTTCCCACCAAATGGAATATTTTCCATTCAGGTTGAAGATGGTTATTCGAGCCTTCAAGTTTTCAAAGTAGTCATGGAATCTGAAATACTTCTTTAAAACAAGTAGCCAAGCTTATGCCTCTTCCCCTTTATCAATATCTCCATTGAAAGAGGGTGGTTTGTATTTCTTGAACTCTTCAAGGTCATGACTTTTTGAATGCTTTAACTTCTTCCCTTTCCTTTGAGAATGTGAGCTAGTTTTTCTACTAGAAGATCCCTCGGAGTTGTCAGTTTCCTTTCCAGAGGACTCTCCCGATGAGTGTCCCTTGTCGTTAGGTTGGACCTTCCTCGAGGTGCTCCTCCTAGTGTGGCCACTTATGGGACCACATATTCGTATCTCAAGTAGACTTTGACTTCTCTTCGTATGTCGTCGGTCCACATGACTGGTTGCAGGTCCACATTGTAGCTACCTCTATATATTAGATAAGCTCTGCATCAAGACTGCATTAATTTTAGTTCGTTTTTCTTCGGTAAGATTTTAACCAGACTCTTTAGGAAAGAGGTAAGGTAGGGCGTCAACCTTAAATTTCTTTAAATATGATTTTTACACAACTTGTCCATGAGCCCAAGCAAGCCAAGTGTTAACCATGCTCTGATATCAATTTGTAACACACCCGACCCCTGAGTGGATTTCCTAGGGATGGGGCCTCAAAATTTTGTTCTCCTTAAGTGATCAAATCCTTCAATCAGGGTCTCTACCACATTCTGCTCGTCCAGATTTTTCCAACCACGGTCTCCATGCTCAAAAATCGAACCCAGAACCGATAGATATATCTCTCTGAAGTTCTTTGGGAGTTTATTGGTTGAGGGTGACATGGCACCCATGTGGATCCACCTCACACGTAATATTTCCAAGTTCCTTCCTCCAGAGGGGAAGACCATCCACCGTCCGATCCCATGAATGGACTTACTCTCTTTCCCCTATATCCATTGTGGAGGAATTTGGCATTTCGGTACTCCGATGCTTCATGCCTCTTTACTATCTATGCACGAGACCACTTGAAGTTTCAAAATTTCAAAGTCTCGTAAGCTCATCACGTGGCTTTGGAATTTGGGTCGTTTGGTCTCTCTACCATACTAAATCCCAGATTCTCTAGGGTCCCGAAGTCCCGTAGTCCTGAAGTCCAGGTCATTTCACCAACCACGTTATCTAGGTTGACATGTATCAAGAATTTGACGCGTAGGAGGGGTCAAGGTGACACGTGTTATGTTCCAATGGGCCTATAGGGTATGTGATACACACAAATCTTGGTGACACATGGCACATCAAGTTGGGTTCCACATCACCCTGGGTGACATCACTACACCATGTCACCCCATACTGACATACTTCTAACATTCCTCAGATCTCACGGTCGAGATCCGTCCACGTAGGTTTATAGATATATGGATCTTGATACCCCGAGGATTCGGCGTTCGGGAGTGTTGTGATGAAAACTCCTCTCATCTCCCAAAGTGCCTAATCTCTGAACTAAAGGGGCTAGCACCATGCATCCCCGATATATCGACGGTGGGGGAAGGACCCGAAGGATCCCTCGATCTATGATTCTGGGTCCTTTGCAGCTCCGGCCTTCGGGGTTTTGGATCCCGATTTAGTTAGTAATATAGGTTCACCTAAATACCTGGGGAAACGCCTAACGTTGGTCAACCTTATGGGAAACCAAGTCTCCCAGTTACCTTCGAACAATATAAGGCTAGTAAGGTTGGTCATACTCCGAAATTCCAGACTTTCGGAGCTCCAAAACTAGGAGGACTTAGCTTCCTTAGGCTTATCCTAAGGTTCCTAAGTATTGATCATATGGGTCCTATCGAACGGATCTCATCCACTCGTCTTCTAAACAGAGAGATATCCCCTTTCAAGGCTTGAACTTCACTATCCTTCCTGATCTTTATCATGAATTGGTTAGGGACTTGGGCCAGGAATATCAGTCACACGGAAAGGAGTTTGAAAGAGGTATCCTATTCCGATGGATAGGTTCAGATTGACACGATACCCCCTATCTCAGTCATCTTACAAGCTTATGTCCCAAGAATCCTCAAGAGCTAAGCTGGGGTGTACAAACTATCATTCAAAGGCATAAGTTCACAAGGAGATGAATGCATACACATATCATGACCATTCCACATAGAAACCATTTATAGATACATATGTATACATAAACCTATGCATTCATCCATTATTTCAGTTCAATACATAAAGTAGGAAAATACTTATCAGAACCAGATAACTTGAAGTGACTACTAAAAGGGGTGCACATTTCCACCCAACCATAGGCTCAGTCACTCCTAATGAATTTACCACTAGCCACCCTCGAGCTAGACCATGATGCTCTATGACAAAATCCTTTCTTCTGGCTCAGCGATAGTAGGGATGGAGGTTACTCTCCTCATCCCGCAAGATCTTAGCGATGGTTTACACAATACCAAGAAAGTAGGACCAACCTCATTTATCAACTTGTATCATAACCCTACTAGCCATTTCCCTGTGACCAGAACGCTCATTCCTTAGTTCTTCCTTGAACCCGAGGGCTTAACCTCTCGTCTTTGCACTCTTTACAGGTCTTCCTCTACCCATCACACCTTACTTTCTTTCCCTCCTTAGAAATATTATGTGTGGCTTGAATTCCCAGTCCGTGGTCAGGTCTGAAAGCCTTACAAATGGGTGCTCTGCTCCATCCCCTCATTAACTCTTGAGGAGATCTTCCCACCTACCAACCTGACTGTAATTCATTTATGGGTTAGAGGATTGTCCTAGTCCTAAGAAATTAAATCCAGTAAGGTACTGGTTTGGTGGAGGTTAACGCAACCATTCTCGGTCCCCTTCACCATCTCTCTCATAGCATTTGTGGTCTCTCTTAGTACACCCCCTTCCATAAGTCATGCAACACTTATCCATTTTCTAGTAAATAACATAATTTACACTCATTGACCCTTTTATACAAAGGTCCATCAAATCA
>ML787108.1:0-43743 GCA_009831015.1 Picea engelmannii
ATTATTATTGGTGTTGTTATTTTGGAAATAGGATGAAGTTGGATGGTGATTATACATCTCATAGTTATTTTTTTAATTTCCACTCTCTAATAATTTATTATGATGATGGAGGATGCTAGATTGGAGGACGATAATAAGTATATTTTGTCTTTTTTTTAATCTCCATCATCTAATAATTTAGTTACTCTATTATTAATTATTAATGGGAGTTTTGACAATTTTGATGTAACTATATCAATATAATTGTAGTTAATGTGTGGTGATCCCAAATGGCCCTTCATCATTTATGAAATGCAACTAGATAAATTATTGACAGTGGTGATCCATCATATTTTCTTTTAATCTTCCCCATCCAATAATTTAATTATTTTAAAAATGCTAGTGAGAATGGGCAAATGACAAATGTCTATATAAATGTGGTTGATAGATGGTGATCCATATCAACAATCTAATATGGATGTGCTAGTGATTACTCTTACCAATGAATCTCTCTTGCTAATTTCAAATGGGTCTTCATTATTTATGAAACCCACAACAAGATTCTTATTAGCATTAATCTCTCCAGTAAAATAATTTAATTATTCAAGTGCTAATGAAAGTTATGATCAATAAATGACAATTTTTTTTATAGTTGACGAATAGTGATCTCTATTAACATTTTGATACAGATGTGTTATTTATTATTCTTACTAGCAAATCTCCCTTATTCACTGCAAGTTATTGGCATTAATGAAACAATGTATGAGCTTATTATTCTCATTAATGTGATTAGATAGGCCATGAATAACTTAATAAGTGGATAAATTCTTTTTAGCCTAGATTCTTCTTCAAATTCAAAGAAATTTTGCTTGAATATATTTTTTTTAAATTATAGTTTTATTTAATTATTTTTTTTATTAAAAAATTAATAAAATTAGATTATGTTATTTGAAAAACTAAAATGAGTTAATAAATAAATAAATATATATTTTAAAAATTATGATATATATATATTTTTTAAATTAATATTTTTAAAGATAATTATTTATGATGATGATGATGATGGTTAACATTCATTAAGACAATATTTTTAAAGATAATTATTCATAATAATATTTTTATTCATAAATAAAATTATAATTTTATAAAATTATTATTAAATTAAATAAAAATCATTTTTTTTTATCTATTTATTAACTTATTAAAAATTAATTAAATTATTTTAAAATTAATATCAATTTCTTTTTATTATTTTTTAATATAAAAAATAATCCCATAACAAAAATTTCTCCATCCCCTGCTCCCAATTAAATTTAATTGTTAATAATTGAATTTTTTGATTTGTGAATATTGTAATGGACAAGTAATCTTTATTGAAATTGTAATTTAAATTAATGAGATTGTTTTTAATAGAAAAAAAATTATTTAATATTTACTCCATACAATCTTTACTAAAATTGTAATTTTGGATTGATTAAAATATTATTTTTAATACATAAATGGATTTAATTGTAATTGGATTGTGCAATGCTAATATGCAATATTTGCAATTCCATCAATTCAAAACAATTCTTACCAGTTTTTCATTAAAACATAAGTTTCCTTTCACATTATATTGTTATTTTTAATGATGAATCCCGATTCGGATTCGAAACGTCAATGACAAAAATGACACCAACTGTGGATTATCCGGCAATTAATCTCGAAAAAAATAATACATTTTGCAACCCCTATGCTGTGTTTAACACCTAAAAACCAAGGCTTCCTAAGAGGTCACCCATTCTAAGACTCCTCACACTTTGTGACCAATTTATCCTAATTTTGAATAGTCCACTTAGCACTCATTGCATTGGTTAAAACTAGTGAAATGAATCACATAGTATCAATAATCACCTACAAAGCTTTCACCTAGTAATTGAGACTTATGGGGAGGTCACCCATCCCAAGACTCCTTTGGCTCAAGCACACTTAATTGTGGAGTTTTCCCCATAGTTAAACCCACTTATCTTGCTACCCCATTTGCAAAACCTTCACAAGTATTATTCCTTATGAACTATTTAGTTAGATTTCCTTTAACTCTTTTATTTAAGCATCGAGGAGCTCCCATAGTCCAACACATGAGATATCATTTTCAGGATTATTTGCATAGAGTAAGTCATTAAGAATGGTTTCTCATTTTCTTTGGTGTGAAGAATGGTTCTAGTCTCAATTTAGGTAGAGGTGCTTTTTTCACCTTGTCACCTGTTGCATTTCTCTTGGAGACTTGGGTTTTATGTTGTGTATGTTTTCCTTCCCCATGGTCACTTTGATGTAGGCATTCTCGATGCAGAGGAGGAGGTTGATGACATGTTTTGTTGATTAAAATTCTTCAAGAAACACTTTAGATCTGATCTCTTGGTTAAGGCCCATGTGAAAATTCATAAAGAGTGTCCTTGGGAATCTTAAATGCGTAATTACGTAGATCCTTTTGACATTGATGTGTGAATGTTGAACAAGATTTCTTGTGTTCTTTCTTGAGGATGTTGAGGGTGAACATATTAGACTCATCCAATCTAGGCATGCCAAAGGGATGGAGAAACTAGTTTGTAAATATGTGGAGGTCTAAATAAAATGACCCTTTGGGAAGACGATGAAACCAATGAAGGACATCATTTGATAGGGAGAACATAAAGTGTTTAAATAAGATATTGTTGTTTCCCAATAAATTGGAATAATCCATGGAAAATCCCTTCATATGGTGCTCATGGCCTTCTTCTATGGTGCTTCTGAACTTAGGTAACTCTTGTAGATTTGGAGGTAGACATATTTTCATAATTTGGGGGGAGGAGGAGGTTGTCTAGAGATATTCTCAAAAGAAGGCCTTATTATTGTGTTCCTTCTTATGTTACTAAAGTGTGGGTTTTGGTTAGGGTATCCTCTAAAAAGGGGCATGTTGAACTATTAGGAGGGGGTGTCCCATCGTAGTACCCTTTTTTAGTTGAGAGAAGGGTCCTATTTTAAAGAAGGGAAGGTTTTTGTTGACACCCATGCTTGGGTTCCACGCACCTTAAAACATAACAATTGGGGCTTGAGGTGTAATTTAAATTAATACTTGTTCATATGGTTGATATAAATAAGGATAATAAGGTACCATGGTTGGGAGGAACACTTTTCTAAGAGGTTGTGAAATTGTTGGAAAGTATGCTTGTCCTAATGGATAGGAGAATGTTGGGTAGTATTCTTATCCTTGAGGAATAATTGAGATATATGCTTGTTGCAAAGCATATAAAGGGATGTGGTATTTGGTTTATGGGTTGTGTTGTAGTTGTCATAAGAACATGGATAACATTTAAATTAATAATTGCATGAGCACTTATCTACAAAAAGGGGCCTACTGAAGTTTGGAGAAGGACATTAAGATATTCATTGCTAACATTTGATGAGTTTTGGGGTTGATACTGATGTGGTCATATATATACTTGGATTATATAAATCAGATTTTTTAGGTAAGGTGCAGGTTTTCATTGAATAATCATCATTCCTCAAGGGATCCAAGGATAAGGAGGTGACACAAGGAGACATCTAAGACTAGTTCATACATTTATTGGTGGGAGGAGAAACCACCTAGAATATGGAGGGAAAGGATAGGCCCATCCATCTTTGAAAGCGTCTCTATAAGGGGGGAGGATTTGATCCCCTAACATAATGAAGTCATTGAGTGAGGAATGAGAACTCTCTCCTTGTTTTTAGGCATGGGGGGATTGTCCCCCTTATCCTCAATAGGATTATGGGAACTACCTTGGTAAAGGGGGATATGAGGCCACAAATGGTAACCTAAAAAATGGTTGAGACCTTTAGGGAAGTCAGGTTCGGTACCATCAATGGGTGTCGAATGATAAGGGTTGAAAGGAGGATCATGAGAAGCCACATAGCTTGACAAGTGAATCATGCTAACCTTAATCGATTCCATTGTAGAGAAATAGAGGCTAGAAGAGTGGGTTAGTTTAGGTATTAACCCCAAGTAGAGATAAGGGGAAGAAGAGGTACATTCTCTCTCTAAAAAAATAAGGATAGTGTCGTCCCATTGGGAAATTCACCCCAATTGTTTTTTCCTTTTGAGCCCCTGTTTGAAATTTGCATGTGAGCCCTCTTATTTCCTTTTCTATGAAAATATATATATGATTTATTCCTAACCAAAGATTTTTATTTTCTTAACCCAAATTCTTTAAGAAAATCTTACCAAGTTCCATGATCCTTTTCCCTCCTCATCCATGGCCTCATTCCCTTTAGAGTTTTGAAATCCCTATAGTGATCCATAGAGAAGGGCAATTTTTGAGGATTTAGATGAGGAAAAAACACTTTTCATGCTAAGGAAAGATCAATGATTGATATTATCCCCTCAAATGAATATCAAAATACTAGAGCTATTATAATAGAATAGGATACATGGAGGCCCAAAAAAAAATTCATGTGAATAACTAGGATCTTCCCCACCATCATGAATCTATGGTATATAAATCATTCATAAGGGTCAAGAGGAGCGAGGTTTCTAATTAATCAAGGGATAATTTTCATCATAAGGGTTTGGGGAAAGCGAGGTCACTTATTTCTTCCAAGTGCCACTAATATTCAATATTACCACCGTAAAAGTGAATCAATGATCCATGCTAATTTGTTGGAGTTAGGTTCATCGATAGGGTAAAGTTTCCTTGAGAACCATGGATGATTAGGATTAATTCTACTGGGAAAGATCAATGGCCTAGGTTTGAATGTACAAAATCATCAAGGGAGGGGCTCAAAAATTATAGAGCATCATGAACGATTGATATCTTACTCAAGCGCTAAGACCTATAGTGTAAATATACCCATATATATTTCCCACAAGAACTATAGTGGTGTATTCCATATGCCAAAAATTCCCTAGATTTCCCCCTTTAATGGAGATCAAATATCCAAAAGAAATCAATGAGGGTCCCACCCCTTAAAGTAAAATATTTTGGTACCATAGGTACAAATCAATGGTGGCATTTCACTTGCCTAAGGAGATCAACTACCCAAGATTCATCAGTGAAAAGATTCCTCCTATATTAGATAAATTATGTGGTATCCAAGGAGTTGGAGGGGGTAAACCAGAGTAAATATTAACCCTAAGGCCTTGATACTAGATCTTTTAGCCCAATAGGATATTTCCATGTGTCCTAACCCACTTGTTCATTGATGGAATTTTATAGTGGATTGTCTTGGTATAATCAGGAATATGAAAGGTGACTTCATTTTCATATCCGACAACTATTATGTGCTTTTTGTTCCTGATCTCTTCCCAAGGTCTGATGATTGGATTTGAAAGAGGAAGTTGATCTTCTTCTACACTTGAATATGGAGTTGTCTCATTGAGTTTCTCATGCCCTAGCTGTTGGTATAAATCAACATCTTTTTGGAAAATATGGTTGTTCTGAACAAGGACTAGTTAAGAATGCCAAAGATTCTTTTGCTCAAGTGCATCGTGAATAATTCGATTATGAGTTTTCAATAGAGATACTTTGTCTTGCGAAACTTTCAAGCATGTTACAATAGACTGAACAATGGTTTTTTCAGTGGTAACTGTGTTTTCAACATAAGAGAGGATTAAAGTGTTCAGTAACCCTAACAATTCATTAACTCGAGCCATTTTAAAGACAACATTAGACCTCAAAGGGTTTCTTGCAACTCCTACCTTTAACAATTAGACTAAAAAATGCAAGAAACAAATGGAGGGTGTCAAATTTTACTGAAAATGCACTTGTTTACAGAAAAAACAAAATTTCAAAAAGTACAAGTGACTTATGAAAAGGACTATTTGCAAGTATATCTTAATTTTGGAGTTGAACTAATCTTCAACGTGTTGGTCTAGTTCCCTAGGGTTCCCCTGTCCTCTATGAGCTCCATAGATCAGAGAAATATTAAATTCCAGTGATGAAGTGAGTGAGCACCAATGAAAATGAATTTCAAAGAGATCATCCCCTATTGTTCATGCAATATTTAAAGAAACGCTTGTAAAAAATGAGAGGTTCATTGGAAACACTTGTATATGCATCGATCTCTATTGATGCCACAAGAGGTTGAAATGGAATTGTTGTTTAGAGAAGGAAAAAAACATAGTAGCACAAGAACTGCTCTTGACATCTCCAACATCTCTGAAACTTGTTCCCCACATTCCGTGATCCAGGTGGATATCGATGGATACCTACCTATTCCAACTGACTCACATACAGGTTTCATCTTGGCAGTTTCAGTTTTCATTTTGGTAGTTTTTTTCTAGCTTTTCGGGTCCTAAACTTCTGGGGCCATTTTGAGGCCCTAAACAACATTTTCTGGGCCCGCCACAGTCACACTGTAGACGAAGTCAGAGTGAAACAACATAATGTGTAGTCCTTAGATCACTAGTACAAAATGAGAGATAAGTGACCAGGCGACCAAAACATTTGGTCACCACAGTTTTTTCATGGGATAAATGACCAAAATTGATAAATCTTAAGTGAGCTAACTAAAAAAGACCAAGATAAATGACCACTTTGGTCACGTGATAAGAACTAAAATAAAAAAAGACCAATATAAATGACCAAATTTGGTCATGAGATATAACTAGACTAAAAATGACCACATACCAATTGGTCATTTATTTGGTCATTTTTAGTTGTATCACTCCGATAATGGAAAATTACAATTTTGACAATGAATTTGTACAATTTACTAAATTATAACACTTCATATGGATTCAGAGACCCCCTTTCTAGGGGGTCTCTGAATCCATCTGTGGTGTTAGAATTTAGTAAATTGTAGACCCCCTTATTTATCACAGCTCAACAATTGACACCAAATTAGCTATCATGATGATGTCCTAGTGAGCTATGGCTTATATATCATCATCTTGAAAATTCCCTTAGGAACTAATTACTTTGAACTAGATCCAAGCATGCATGGAAGCTAATCCACATAGTCAATTATTAGACTTTATATTTCACATTGAGAGATTTAATTTTGGGGGCTTAGGAAATTGACGCCAAATTAGCTATTATGATGATGCCCTAGCGAGCTATGGCTTATATCAACATCATGAAAATTCCCTTAGGAACTAATTAATTTGAACTAGATCTAATTGGCATGGGAAACTACTCCATATAGTCAATTATTAGACTTTATATTACACATTATATTACATATTGAGAGATTTAATTTGGGGGGCTTAGGCATAGTAAAAATTATTCATAAGATATGTGTGAAAATGGGTTGTTCATTAATCCATATCAAGAAATGAACCAATGGAAGTTATTTATAATATACAAAATAAAATTATTATTGTGTATGGTAACGATGGAATGACATATAATTATAATATGGGATATTTTTCACACCACTGCATGCAAATAAAATAACATTGTGATAGTGTACATGCCTCAGTAAGTAGCTATGGTGTTTTACAACCACGTGTAATGATAGTGCGTTTGATTGATAATTGTTCGACATTGCTAATTCCATTAGCAGAAGCCCGTATCGATCGACATGGTAGAGAGAGGAGGGGTTTACATATGCACTATGCCCTAACCAACTTCTCCATCCATTAATGGAGTTCATCCTTCTCATTCCTAGTAAATTGGTGGGAGGGTGTGTGAAAACCGGGTTAAGGGATTGATTTTATCTCTACTAGTGGTTTACATATGCACAATTCATTGGCCGACTTCTCCATTCATTGATAGAGTTCATCATGCTCATTACTAGTTAATTAGAGGGAAGGGGCATGCTAACCAGGTTAAGGGATTTGATTAAGTGACGACCGTCGATTTTTTTTTTTGGTTTACACTATATATGTACCACTAGTAGTAACAATGGAGATGAAAACTGCAACAAACATAACTTGGAGGATTTTGAAGAGGCGAGTGAGGGCTTCTTTAGTAGCATAGTTGAAATCCGTGTCTTCCCCTTCTCATGTTAGTCAATTTTGTTCTCAGTATTCTGTATTTGTTATATTTCTGAATGCATAGAAATCTCATAGATTCTAAACTTAATTCAAGAAGAGAATAATGAGACTAATCCATAAATATGATCCACTGGGGGGTTTCTATCTTACATAGATCTAAACATCTTGAAATTTATTTATAAATTTCTCAATAAACCGTCCCCAAATAATTATGTAGTGGTTAGGAAAATTTTGAAATCATTTCCTTTCTTTCCCTTATACAAAATGAGAAAAAATTATGGATAAGACATCATCAACCTCTATAGAAAATTCTTAGTGTAGTCTTGGATGGCAGTGAGATGGTATTCAACAATAAGGAAGGCCATTTTCTCCATTAGAAATAGGCCAGATTTTGAGGTAGTCATTAGGTAGGTCCCTTAGATGTTCTGCAGGTGGTAGGATAAGGGATTTGAGTCTCGATACTAACCAAGGATTATGGGTATTTGGCCTTGCCATAAAAATATTAGGGTTCTGAATCAGAGGATGACTTGGGGTTTGAACTACGGGTTGGGTCACATAATGGATAAACAATTGGAGGTTAGGAATAACCACAACCTGAGGTGATGATGTGGGGTTGGAGGGTGATGATATAGGATTTTGAATATTCCTTCTAACTAATGGGGCATTGTGAGAGAATGCATTGTCTAACCTTAGTATATTCTAGGACCCTAATAACCTCGCTTTTACATTTTTTCCCATGCCAGAATCTTATTGTTTAGGGTCAACCAAACAAAAAGCTTCCCTTTGTGAGGAACATGCATTTTCTAGGATTCTCCACCACCACTTGAGATCAAAATATATTATGTTTATGAAGGTAAACTCTTATCCATTTTTTAATGAGTAATATTTATTTTGTTTATTTCCCACCCATACGACTGTACTGTTTCCCCCTGGGTATTTGGGACTTTGATGGACTCTCTTTTTAGACTATTCCTGTAGATGTTCCATTATATGGTGTAAATTCCTCCCAATCTCAGATCTATATCACTTTTCTAACCCAAAATCCATTTGTCCTTCTTGTCCCTATCATATGCATCATCTAGAAGGAACACCTATCTTTCCTGTAGGTTCCTAATGAGCTCCTCAGACAACTTGAAACAAATTTGCAACCCACCCAAGTGTGTTGACCTGTAAGCACTCAGATTGCACCAACTAAGGATGACCAAACTTATTTTCCAAGAAATAAATAATAATTTTATGTAATAGAACTTCACTAGGGAGTTATTTGGGCTACTATGGATTCTGTCAATAGATCCCATTTCATCAAGGAAGTGGTTAATATAAGGAGGATTAGGGTTCTTATTAAAACATACAAACAACACAAGGAGCAGGGGGTTCAATGTGTCTTCATAGAAAGTTTGCATTACAAATTGACATCACAAAAACTTTAGAGCATACCTACACACTAATAAATCTTTAATTTAGTAGGCACTTGGTTTGTCTTGGATACATTGTTTAGTAGGCACTTGATTTGTATTAGATACATTGGATACCTTCCCACTTCCTGTAGTTGTTCCATTCTACTATGTAAATTCCTCCCAGTCTTAGATATATATCACTTTTCTAGCCCAAAATCCATTTGTCCTTCATGTCCCTATCATATTCATCAGCTAGAAGGAACATATATATTTCCTATAGTTTCCTAATGAGCTCCTCAGATAGCTCGAAACAAATTTGAAACCCACCCAAGGGTCTTGACCTATAAGCACTTTGACTGCACCAACTAAGGATGACCAAACTTATTTTCCAAGAAATAAATAGTACTTTAGGTAATAGAACTTTAGTAGGGAGTTATTTGGGCTACTATGGCTTCTGTCAATAGATCCCATTTCATCAAGGAAGTGGTCAATATAAGGAGGCTTAGGATTCTTATTAAAACAACAAGAAACATAATGAACATGGGATTCAATGTGTCTTCATAGCAATTTTGCATTATAAATTGACATCACATAAATTTCAGAGCATACCTACCCACTAATAAATCTTTAATTTAGTAGGCACTTTTCTCTTAAAAGATCTGAAAGTTCATCATCAAATTCATAAGGATACCCTCCAAAAGAATCCATCTGATATTTTTTCTTCATTGTTTCATGTCCTCTTCTTCCTACAGATCTTGATTTCTTAATATTTTTCTACTTGTCCCATCATCATCAGATTCAAAAGATTCATCATCATCATCATCTAAGTTTGAAGAAATTTCATTAGTTTTTTAGGGCCTTCCTCTTGGGATAGATAACAATGGCCTCTTAAAAGTCTAAGAGGCCTTTCCTTGATAACCAATTAGATGACCATCATCAAAATTGTAAACTCTCCCACTTTTTTAGAATTGATAGAAGGTATTTTGTCTCTTTTATATGTCGTATTTCTTATTGTATCATTCAAGGTATAGGAACCAACATCTTGATATTCATCTTTGTCGAAGTCACCAAAGTCAATGAATGCATCCAACCTACTATTGGGTGGAAATGGCCTCCCACCAATTTCCAAACCCCCACCAGTGTCCCATGTTTTCTAGCTTGGCAGACCATTCTAGTCTTGCCTCCTTTCATTACCATGCCTTATTTTCCAACCAGAAGTTTCATTCTGGTCCCTCCTCCTTTCATTACCATGCATGGGCAAGTCATTAAATTAAACAAAATCATCATCAAAGTGACCATCCTTTCTATTTCCTCTATCCCCATTCATTACAGGGACATATTTAACTATAAATATATCTACAGTTTAAAAGATAACAACTTCTACCCCATCTCATTTAATACCATCAATTTCATCATTCCAGGATTTTGAAGTGGTAAGCAAGTCAAAATTTCTCTCCAATATTATGTTTGGATGCCAATATTGATGAGAATTACAACTCATTTTCCATCATTACCTTGTTCAAGACTTTTGGTGTACTCATCTTCACATCACTTGTGGTTGCAGTTATATCATGTAATATTTATTCAATAATTAAAAAAGTTTCACCTCCAACATTGTACATTTCATATCAGTTTTCCTTAAACTCAGAATACATAATGAAATAATGTTAAGATAGTTTTCAATAAGCACATATGGAAAGAAAATATGAAAGATTAGTCAAGAAGATCAATCAATCTCACACAACAAATCAAAATAATTTCTCAATAAATGAAACTGCAACTTGAATTCTACATGGAAAGTCTTACCCTGGGCATTCCCACTTCCCTAGATTTAGCTCTCTTTTTGGATGCTTTGAATCAAATCATAGGAATTTGTGATTCTTTGCAAATTTCATAAAATCACCTAAAAATCCACTTTAGGACACCGAGAATGATAAATATAGGATGGAATGATGATAAAAAATAGAATTCAATTGTAATTCCAAAGTGGAAGTTACAACTCTAAAGAGAAATAAGTAATAGGAAATAGAAGGGAAGTTACTTTAGACAAAGCCAATCCCCTCTCTTCATTTCAATGTCATCATGTCCCATACTCTTTCTTGGTGGAGGTTGGAGCACTTTCTCTTTTGGAGTAGGCTTCTTGAAAACTGGCTTTGGAAGGTTTGGGTCAAATGGTATTGCACTCAATCTTACCACTTCTTTTAACATCTTTCAAAAAGATTCCTTCACTTACTTCCTTTTATGTAATTTGTTTTCTGCAGAATGAATTAAAGGATCCAGTCCATAAACCATTAAAATTCATATAAAATCTATTGTAGTAGCATGATATTCTTCACGTGGAAGTGTGTAAGCTATCTCACAAGATCTTCTTAATTTACAAGAGCTACACACCTACGACGCATGTCAAGAAACATGCAAGTTTATCATCCACGATTGTGGTATTTCTCACAAAATAGTAGCATAAGTCAGTTAATATCCATCAATGGATCTTAAACATAGATGTGCTAAGGTGCTAATTAAAAAACTAATAAAATAATGTAAAAAGATATTGTTTTACTACAAATCTTGATATAACAAAAGAAAAGTTCATATGTTCATGTTATGTCGATATACTTTATAGGTATGGAAGGAGATGAGTGAGATCATAGGTTTTAAATATGTTTCGAGTGGAGATACTATTGAGGAATGTTTGATATCCTAGGTCTCAAATCCAACTTGAAAAAGATTTCAAAATGCCATCATTTTTTAGGAAATAAGAAAAATGGAAAACCCCCCAGGTTCAGAACAAAGAAAGTTGAGATTGTGTCCATTCATAGAGTTTATCAATTCCATCATTTTGTGAATGCCAAACATCAGATATACTAGTAATTTTCTAAGTATATACATCAAATATATGGTATTGGGAGGGTTGCACCACATCCAACTCTTTGATTTATTTTACCATATTTTATTTCTTCATCCATATGTGTAATTATCTTAAACAAAATAAGGAATTCAGTTACAAACCTAGGCATTGATTTAGGTAGAATATTTACACCATACATTCCAATGAATGTGAGAAAGGTAATAAGGGAGTAATCCTCAAGCATATGACCATACTTATTTTCCAAGAAATAAAGAGTATTACAATAGATGTTATGCCTACACCCTAGTAATCTGATAAGTATACTCTAACATCTATTGTAATCTTAAAATTCCCTTTTTCTCTCTAGGAATTGGTTTTGATATCGCATTTCAATTCAAGATGAGATAGATGAAAAGAGTTGAAAGTAAGATTAACATACTGGTGTCATAATTGAATGCAAAAAATTTAAGATGAATCAACGACTAGTTTTGTCAACGAATGAATACCATGCACATGATGAGAGAATAGCCGATGATAAGAGCTTAGATAAATCTGCATGTCCTTGTAATGATTGTCTCAGTGGGAAGATGAGAAGAAGACACATGATTTTTGAACATATGCTGAGATTCGATCATAGCGGTATAATCCCTTTCCCTCAAAATAGTTATCCAAATAGGATACAATTCCAAAGCATGAGATACGTAGAGGCACCAAACATAGACGAAGAGGAAACAAATGCATATGAACATGCAACAATATTATATGAAGGGATTGAATTTGATAGAATGATGAATGAGGGTTTCAAGGATGATTGGCACAAATTGATGGAGGATTCTTCAAAATATGTGTATGGTACTTGCAAGTTAAGTCATTTGACAACAATCCTTCTAATTCTTAATTTTCAAACAATGCATGGTTGGACAAATGAGAGTGTTGATGATTTATTGACATTGTTACATCAGTTGTTACCACCTGACTCCACATTTCCAAAACAATGGAGTGCATGTAAAGTGAAAATCACTAAGCTTGGCTTAGGGTATGAGAACATCCACACATGTGTGAATGGTTGTGCATTATTTCACAAAAATCATGCAAGTGAGATTGAATGTATGAAATGTAAAGAAATGATGTATAGATCAGGGTTGCAATCAAATTCAACGCCTATAAATATTCTTCACCACTTTCCAGTAATCCCACGGTTACCAAGAATGTATAGATGTCAAGACATTGTTGAGCTTATGCAATGACATGCCCAAAATAAGAGCATCGATGGAAAACAACGGTATGTGGTTGATTCTAAGATGTGGATGGAATTTGACAACAAATGGCCTGTTTTTTCCCAAGATCCTCATAATATAAGGTTGGGTTTAGCTCTAGATGGGGTAAACCCATTCTCATATCAGAGTACTAAATGGTCAACTTGGCCAATCTTTTTGATAAATTATAAATTCCCTCCATGGTTAGAAACCAAATCATTTTTATTGATGTTGTCATTGATTATACGAGGAAAGAAAAGTGTGACTTCAGATACAATTTATTGCCATTATTTGATGAGCTAGTAGAATTGTGGAAAGGAATTGAAGCAATTCAAATTTTAAGGGACAATGATTCAATCCAGTTCACTTTAAGAGATTCTTTTAATTCTTACGATACATGATCTTCCTGCATATGGCACATTGACTAGTCTTAATGTTCATGGATACCATGGATGTCCAACTTGCATCTTTAAGCCTTTTGTGAGACACTCAAGTAGTTTGTGTAAGTGTATTTATAGTGGACATTGTGCTTACCTTAAAATGGCACATCCATATAATAAAAAAAATCACATTTCAATGGGTCAGGAAGAGAATCATGAAGCACCATCGACAATAACAAGTGATTACATTATTCAGAATGCAGAAAAAAGAATGCAGTTTATTGAAAATGTTGGCATTCTTTGTAGTAAAAAAGATCCACTCATTGATAGTGGTGTAAAACGATTGTGCATATTATATAATTTTCCATACTTTAAGCATATAACCATTAGGCATACTGTTCACTTTATGCATATTGATAAAAACATAGCTTTTTCTATTATAGAAACTTTTTTTGGTGCATATGATACAGTGTCATCATGCCTAGATCTTCATCATGCCTAGATCTTCAAGAACTAAAGATTCGTCGAAATCTTTGGGTTGAAAAATATGGTGATGGAAAACATAGAAAACCTATTTCTCCTTATGTGTGGAAAAAGGAACAATGTGCACAATTCTTAATGTTGATGTCTCAGACTATATTTCCTACTAGATATGTGAGTAGTAATGTTAGAAGGAAAAATGACAATAATGACTTAAGAGGCCTCAAGACCCATGACTATCATGTCATAATTAAGGATATTTTACCTATTGCAGTCATATCAAGTTTGGAAAAGGGGCCAAGATTGGAAATTATAATTTTGGGCCTAATATTGAATAGAATGAGTATGCATGTGTTAGATCCTTCAAACTTTGATAATTTGAGGGAAGAGATTGTTGAAGTCCTTTGATTATTGGAACAAGAATTTGCACCAACAGTTTTCAATAATTCTATGCATCTTCTTATACATCTAGAACATGAAATAGAGCATTGTGGCCTAATAATAATTAGATGGATGTACCCTATAGAACGATATATGAAGGTTCTGAAAAAGTTTATTCATAATAAGGAAAAACCAAAACGTAGCATGTGTAAAGGATATTCAATCCAGGAGGCCATAGGATTTTGCACATAATATATGAATGATTTTAGTAATGTCAATTGATGTGTATGGGACGATGATGAAGATGAGAGAGTTGCAGGCAAAGTATGAGAAGGAAATGTATGTCACTTCAAGCTATCAAATGAGGAAAGAATTGCGAAACATGCCTATGTTTTTCAAAACACATCCTCATTTGATAAGTGGTGCAAGTGAAATATTATTTACATGATAATTTATTTATTTAAATTCATTTAATAGTTAAATTATTATGATCATTCTTACTATCTTGTATGGTCATATTCTCTGTAGAAAATACAAAGAAGATATTTGAACAAGGATGCGTCCATATCAAAAGCGTACACTTTAGGATTTGAATATTGGAGATGATTCTTTTCCAAAATTTGATGATTGGATTGTTGATGCAATTAGCGATGCACGAAAATAAGGACATGATATAACGATCGAGGAAATTGAGATTTAACGACCTCCAAATATATCAACTACTTCTTTCAGTGGGATGTGGGCCTATGGTAGTCATTTAAGTGTGGAAGAAAAGGACACATGAAAGGAAAATTATGATTGTATTGTTAGTGCTGAATTTCATCATGACACTAAAAATAAACTTTATCTTGGATTCATACAACAAATTATTCAAGTTGATTATGGTGAGACTAGTCCCATATTGTTAAAATGTAAATGGATCAAACCATCCACAATACAACGTGATGAGTACGGATTTGTACATGCAAATACACACCAAGTTTTATCAAAGATTGATGAGTCGTATGTTTCCCCTCTTCAAATTACCCAATCATTTCTAATTTATGATGTAACGATCTCAGGATGGTCGTATGTAATTCAAGTAGAGTCTTGTTTGAAAAGGAAATTCATGGAATATGTTGATATAATGGTCGATGAGCAATGTACTATTTTACAAGAAACATTGGAAGAAGAAGTTGAAGATGACAATAGAGTTGTATTTGAAGAAGAAACTTTGATTCCCAATGAAGATAATGAGATAGAGAATGTAATGCATGGTCAAGAAAATATATTGTATGAGGATGATGGAGAAAATGAAGCAGATGCATACACAAGTGATCGCAATTGTGATCTTGATGGCAATGCAAATCATGATGATGATGATTTGTCACCTTAAATTTATGGAATAAATTTTCACTATGCAAATTGGATTTTATTGTTTTGGCCATGGGATTAGCCAACAATTGAACTAAATATGTACTAATATTTGTATGGATTTTATTGTTTTGGCCATGGGATTAGCTAAATACTTTTTTTTGGTTCTATGCAATGTTTCAAATATGTTTGCCTTCTGTTCCTTACTATCAAATTCTGATTGAGAAATGCTATGAATGGATGTTTTTGAGTTTTAGTGTTAACAAAAGATGGAAGAATTATTCTTTGACCATATGTCATAATGATGGACAACCTATATATATGTTGTATATTAAATAAGACTTTTAGATACACGATTTCATAGATTTCAAAGGGTATTGAACAATAGATGTTTGTTCTTGAAATATCTTCAATCACTTAAAGTTTCAATGAAGAAATCATCAAGAACATTTTAATATTTGATCAAACTTTTCTTTACCAAATGTCATCCAAATTATGCTCAAACTTGTGATACCTAACATAAATATATAAGGATTAAATCACCCTCAAAACTCAGTGTTACAATCAACCTTTAAACAATGATTATCATTAGTATTAGATACCATTTTGATCAAACCCTTGAACTATTGTATCAACATAGAACACATATTTATGGTGAGTTTATGTTTCAAATATCAAGAATGCCAATAACCTTAAATACTGCATGTCAAAATGGAACATTGTCAATTTATTTAACACATGCTAGAGATGACTATAGTAGAGAGCAAAGAGATGCCATCTAATTTGTTGTTGGAATTTTTTGAATGCATTAGGAAAAGATGCTCTTGCAGATTCTCTGTTGACATTATGGATCCTTGTTATTTTTAACTAAAAACTAGGACATTACAATGAATCTTTGTACATGGAGAAAACCATCATGGTAGGATACTTGGTCTTAATTTATTTTAGTTACAAACATAGAAACATTTAAATTAGGAATCTATTGTAGAAGAATGGCCTGAATCTATTTGAAGTCACAAAGGTCATTGGCCCTATTATTGTCTCACTTGAGAATTTAGATCGATTTGAGTTTTTTTTTCAATTTTTTATTTTCTGTACTCTTTCTAGGGGCTATTCAAGCCAACATTTCTTTGTTGTGAGATACAGTCTGGTTTATTTTGATTTTGAGCTGGCAAAGCTCAAGCTCAAATGAAATTCCATGCTTTTAGGCACCTATATTCTCATGATATCTTAGGTAGATAGATTTTTTGACTTACAAATTTTCAATTATCATGTGATGGTTTATCTATTTATGATTTTTCTCATATGAGTCCTTATGAACTAGGGCACTCTACAAATCACCCTCTCCAAAAGGGTTTAAAAAAATTGCTCAAAATGGGGTAGGGAGAGTGGTTCTTGAAAATGTTGTGTGCAAAAAACTTTGCAAGGTGCTCTGAGAGATCAAACCTGTTACCATGAGCTCTCAACTATCTTTTGTTAAATGATCCAAGTTCCCAAGATTGAATATGTTGGGAACACCTTGGATGGTCAAGGTGATTTATTTTATCTGCAAGACTATTTGTTTTGTGGCTTATTTATGCCTAAGTTGGCCTTTATAGCTTTTCATTGCCAATGTACACCCATTGCAGAGATGGGACCATGTTATAATTGTCACCTAGTATATATGAATACCGTGTTTAAAATACATGGCTTATAATTTTTTTCTGGATAACCTAATTGCTTCTTTGTACATGTAGCATGTGTCTCAACAATCCTTGGATAATTTCCATTACTAGCCCCTATATGGAAGCCTTGATGAATACACCATTTCCACATAACTGGAAATTGCTTGTAAGTTCATGATTGTGTGGGTTTAGAGCTGGTATTACATCAGAGGGTCATGGTTACTTGGGTTATGAATGTCTCCTCTAGTTATCTATGGAAAATGCAATCTTGATGCATCAAAACGAGTTAGTGGTTTTGATTAATATTTTAAGATCATAAAGAACTACCTTTGGTCATGATGAAAAGATTTATATTCCTCCTGATGTGTCTATCTTCATATGACCATCGATCAAAGCTGATGGGACCTTTATAGTTGAGGAATATATTCTCACAATGATCGGGATTTTATGAGAATAACAAAATGAATACTTATTATTAAAATATGATTAACACATAATAACAGAGATATTGTAAAAATGGTTTCTATTCAATAAGGAAATAAGCTAAAACTGTAAAATGCGGCGGAAAATAAGCTTGTTGGAATGGTGGCAACTTATCTCTGAGAAGAGGTGTGACGGTTGCGCTCATTCGCAAGAAGATGATTACAATGAGGCTCTGAAGGCATTTTGACATTAAGCATGAATGGAAAAACACTAGACATCCGAAACCCTGACCCTAGGAGATGAAGTGCCAAAATTCATGTGGGACTCGTTGGGGTAAGTTAGTACATCAACTTCCCAGGGTCGTAACTTTTTCATATGATATTCATTTTATGTGCACGATATCTCGTTGAAAATGTTGGAACACACATAATTTTGAACTTTTGAGCTTTATATTTTTCACCTCTTAGAAATAAAATTTTACACAAAAAAGAAAAAACTTAGGGAGTTGCCTTTAATTTTAAATCATTCATTGGTTGTTATTTACCAATAAGGTGCTTACAATATCCATCGTTAATGAGTTTCCTTAATTTGATCAAATGATCCTAATGATCTCTAAATTTTTGGAGCCGCCTGAGTTTTAAAAGAAAGCCTGCAATGGTCACTTCACAGCTCCATGCTTCGGGTGTTCCAGCAAGTATAAACAACAAAATACCCGAAACTTTGAAACCCGAAGATAAAAACTCATGATAAATCCTAAAGGACTTACGGATGCATCATAAGACACATGTATTTTAAATATTTCATGGGTTGACACGTGGCACTTATTTTTGACATTTCTGTTGGATGATTCTGTTAGGTATCTAACACCATATATTAATCCTTAAGGAAGAATAACAATCCTCAAGCAATCCTTGTTTGTACAATCACAATATTCTTTACTATGCTTCATTACATTGCACACACTTCTTTATATAACTCTCCCTATCTCCTAGGAACATTCTAGAGAGCCTTCTCACATTTATTACATTTAACTACCATAGTGGGCCTTTATTAATATAGTGGAATTAGTCCACCTTACATTGAATGGCCTCCACTATTATCATTATGGGCCCTTTGGGCCCCCACTACTACCTCTCTAACTACCTAACAGATTCACAAATTTTTGAGTGACATGCGACACCTCTCTTTTCTTGACACGTTATCCAGAACGATGTTGTCTCTGCCACATCACTCTGGGAGATGGCCCTTCGAGAGTTTTAACAAAGATTGACTTCACAAACCACCGAAGTATTGGACATTACAAAAAAAAGTAAAAAGGAGTTATTAAAACATTTAGTAACATAGTTAATCATGATTAAGAGTTAATTAATTACTTTGCAGTTTCAGATTTAAAAAAGTTTCCTTTGTGTCATATCCAAAACCTTCAAAGTCCAAACTTCCAAAATACATCAAGTTAAACATGATTAATTAAGACTTAAGGGTGATTACTCAGAAATTAATTACTTCACAGTTTCAGATTTTAGGAAATTTCTCTTGTGCTATATTCAAAACCTCTGAAGTCCGAACTTCTGAAACGCTTGAAGTTAACACAACTTTTTAAACATTATTAGTTCATATTTAAAAGTGATTACTCATATACTAACTCCTCCATGAATTCAAACTTCGGGAGATTTCCACCCTGTCACATCTAAAACTCCTGAATGCGAACCGTCGAAGTATTAATGGCATTTATGATCGATTAAGGATAATGATTTCAAATAAGGATTTCAAATTGTCAGGTAATGAATTTCATTAAGGTTAATAAATTCTTCGTCAGTAAGGCTATACGAAGATCAATAAACTTTTTTTGAATAAAAGGATTTTGAATTTCAAAGTCATTTTTACCATTTACAATTAGTAGTTTTTATCCAGTGAATAACTCACAGGATTCTCCTATAACAGGTAAGATTATTTTATTTCCTTGAGGATTATGGCACCACAAAAAATTGCAAAGAAGCTTGATGCATCGGGTGATGATTCAAACTTGAACGCAGATGTTCTATCGGACACAAATGTGTGAGTCATGGATGCCATTAAAACTTGGACGTAGGTCTTCGATGTCTTAGAGCATGAAATCATCAACTATCCGGACGACTCTGCTGAAGAAGACGACGACTCTTATATAGATAATATTAGACATGTAGCACAATCAGAGCTACATAAGATCGTTGCACGACCAAGAATCATAGCTTACAATGATATGATTAGTTGGGCTTTGGAACATGTCAAAATCTAGACCAGGAGCATCATCAACCAACAATAGGTCATCATCGGTTCTTTTCGACTAGAACACCTACAAGTAATGTACAAAATTTCCCCTACTCCTATATACACTTACAATGTCGCATTCCTTCTAGAGTTTGAGAGGAAATAATGCACCCAATACACCAAGAGCAACCATGATATAATCAAGACATGGTGGGGACATCCAGAGAAATTCAGAGCCGACGCTCATGGTACGTACGCCAAAATGTCCTTAGACAATAATATGTTGTATGTATCCATGATGGTCTGTCACCTGTTCAGTAAAAAGAACCCTACACATTTCTCGGTTAAGTGGGTAGCCATCATGAAAGAGGTAGTCGAGGGTTATACTTTCAATTGGGCCAAAATATTATCTCATAATTTGGCCAAGGAAATCGCTGAGTATAAATCAACAAAATCGAAAGGGAAACCTACCCCTTTTTACATGTCGACATATGTTATGGATTCCATTTGTTTCATGACCCCTTTTCCCCTGATGAACTGGAGTTGGACCCCGACCAGTTCTGAGCCAATTCATTTTTATCACTCCAAATTGTGGGAGGAGAACGCCAAATATTCCTTTTACAAAATATGTCATAATGTGGTGGTACCAGTTCACATAGCTATTTATGGTCACCCACCTCCACAAAATTTTAGAAAGGATTATGGGGAACCTAGGAAATCTTGCAGACTGGTTCATAGAGGAGAATTTCTCCTATATCAAAGTATTCGGTTGTTTGGTTCCTCCTCATGATCTCCCATAGTTATTACCTGACATACTATTGTGTAGAGAAGTGGTGTACCAGACAGTGGTAGGAGGTATCAACAAGGAGCTTAAAGCAGCTTAGAAAAAGGTTTGGTCGACTTTCCCCATTCAAGTTGGCATGTTGACATTGTTAGATTTCGGTCACTCCAAAGTCGAGGCTGCAGCCCTGGAGGATGTAAAATTAGTTGACATCAAATTCAAGAAGCATGATCCACACAAGATAGTGGAAAACCATCTGGATTAGTTTAACATGAAGTGATACATACATGAGAATTCTTGTTATGAAAAAATGTTCAGGGGAGTTAGATCTTATGAGGAAGTCCAAAGAATATTCCAAACCCTACCCCTAGACCAACAAGCTAGTTTCATCATCTTTCAAAAACACATGTGGAATATTTTACCCAAAATATTGCATGGAGAGTCAAATCTCACGCCTCCTTCACAGGAAGATAGAACTACAGGATCTGAGCCAAGTTCCTCCACTAAGCGCAAAGATGAGGAAGTATCAAAAAGTACATAAGTTTTATTTCATGAGATAAGAACGCCACTAGTAGGATTGAAGGATCCACAAGTATTAGCTCAGTTCAAAGCCTTCATGAGTATGGGACAAGTTATCCCTCATTCAAAACCAACTACTCTTGCTGGCACCTTGAATACAACAGGACAAGCACCTTCCACCAAAATTGGTTCTCCTATCACATCATTAACCCCTTTACAAACCAACTTTGGAAATCCTAGTTTCAAACTTACTTTCTTAGGTGATATTACTTCCATCTTTCCCAAAGAAATGCCTCCCTCGGACTTATTTTTTAGAAAGAAACAAAAGGCCATCGTGAAGAGAGAATCTCACCAAAAGGATGGAGTTATTACTAAAAGGAAAAGACTGGTGTATGATGGGAAATACCATGATGGTCTAGAGTTTGAAAAATAAGTTTCAGGTTCATTGGGTGCTTTTTCCATTGCCAATCAATGGTCAATGGACAATTTGACTGAACAACTGCAACATAAGTGCCTCTTGGTAGAAAAATTGCAAAATCAGATATATACTATAGAGCAGACTATCAGAAGCAGGATGGACCAAGACTTTGAGCAAATCATGGCTAGTGATCAACAACAAATTAAAAAACTGCATGACAACCTTGAGTTGCTCCACCAAAGTTCACAGACAAGCAAAGGACTGATCACTCAACGTGATAACTTGATGGAGAAGCTGCATGCCAGACTGAACCTAACATAGAACATAATGATAGACATTTTGGCCTTCAAAGCACAAGCATCAGAAGTAAATGAGAGGCCGGAAGTTGCCCAACAATAGCCCTATCTAAAATTAGATGCTATTCATAAATGTTATAAGGTAGTAGACCTTTCCCTAAAAGATATCTATGTCAAGGAAAAAGAGGCCTACTCATCCTGGTCTAAGTTTCAAGAAGTTCTCATATGGATACAAACACATAATGCCCCTAGTTTTACTCTTCTCTCTCATTTTGAACAAGTCAGAGGAGAAATGGCCCTAAAAGCCTGGGAAACAAATATGGAAGAAGGCAAGAAACTTACCAGAGATGTGAAAGAGGCTTTTCTAGAGGCATTGTTATCAATAAATAAAAATATGATTGAGTTTGAGGGAAATAATATTTCAGAGGCCCTGGGGAAAATTGAGATAGAAATGAACCAGAAAAGATCCAGAAAGAACAAGGAAGCTACTCAGGAAACCATCCAAGAGATGAGCTAGACTGATCTTATTAAAATCAATGAATGGTTGGTTAATCCAAGTTCGCAGTTTCAGGCCACAGTCCAAGAGGTGAACAAGATCTAGGAGAAGTGCCCCAAATACAAAATAAATTGTTTTCCTTCGAAGTAAATGAATGGATAGATGCACCCAATGCATTGAACATGGACAAGAAAGTGTAGTTGGGAGAAAATGAGAAATCATGCACAACGTCCACCTTTTCCACCCACTCTACCTTTCACCCCCCAAAAGTGACTTACCTTGTCTATCCCTACCACCCACATTCTTTCCTTCACTCATCCCACCTCCTCATCGGACACTTGTTCCCCCATCATTATTTTCATGAACAATTACTCTTCCCTATAGCCGTTATCTATCCCTTAACGAGCCAACACTGAGATATTAATCTAATATTCCCCCCCATGTCTTCAATTGCAATTCCTTGCCCCACTGAACACACCCGAAGGGACAGATGGAAACGAGATCGAATGGCCAAGACAACAAGCCAAATGTTTGGGTTGGACTTAATGACATGTGTAACCGGCTCAAAGATCAAAGGAAAGCAAGAACATCTACAAGTAGACAAAGAGACAGAGGAAGCGCCAACAAAATTCAACAATACTGCATACTATTATTTTATTCAAATGTATTCTATTTTTAGTCATACATTATGAGGAGTCCAACTGTTTTCGGTTGTGAATTTTTTTTGTATAAATACATAGATTTAAGATCTATTCAAGGTTTCTTCTTGTCAAATGTAATAGAGAAACTCTTTTTCGAGTATTAATACAAGTGCAAACATAGATTCTAAGTTTCATTCAATTTGAGTTATGTGTTCCCTTTATGTTTCCATTTCTATGAATTTCTTTCTGTAATTCTTGAAGAGTGATTGATTGAAATTTAGTACTACATCTACTGTGATCATATTATACCAAGAGTTCATTCAGTAAACAACTTTTCCTCTATTATTCCTATGAGTAAAACAAGACCTGTGATCTGTGTGAATTACTACATTCTTATATCATGTTCAAGGGTACATGTTCTACTTTTATTCTATTGCAAACATGGTGATACTTATCTATAATTGATACCTGACTTTGTTTAATAGTTTTGTAAATCTTTCTATATCATTTGACATTATAATCGTGACTCAAATAACGAAATACAACCTCTGTACTGTCTTATTATTGATTTCTTTTAAATATCATTTCTCAAAAAACTGAAGGTAGAAAAAACACTCATAAAACCATTTCATTTAAAACCTTTGATGATTGACATTATTCTTTAATCCTTAGAATCAATATCAGGAGCAACATCTTTTTGGCACCACTATCGAGGATGGAGAAATGAAATCACTTTTCCCTGGGAAAATGACAAGGTAAATTTTGGTCTTTGATGGTGAACAAAGATTAAATACATGAGTAAGGATTACTTTATCTTTCACTTGGTGAATCCATCGTAGACAAAACTGGAATTCGGTTGAAAGAATACCAGGAAAAAATCGAATGAAAAGTAGACTATGCCAATTTTGGATCCCAAAAAATTGTTGAAACTAAAGGGATAGCTTAGAAAAAATTCTACATCGACAGGTAAGGTTCATCAACCTAGAATTACGCAAGTTAGTGTTAAAATTCTTGCTGAAGAACTAACCCCTAAAGAAAGTTTTAAACAAGTTCATTCTGCAGAAGAATCAACAAGTAAACCTGAAGTTAAACTTGAAACTCTAAACGTAATTATCCCTAAAATAAAGTTTGACATTGACCAAACCAACCCTATTTTAATCCTCTCCATCGTTAATACTCAACTAATTCTTTCTCCTCCCGAAGTGAAAGTTTATGTTTCCAAAAACCCTGAAGACTATTTTCTATGCCCATATACCTCCCCTATTAATTCTCCTATCTATACATTAGGTAAACCCGAGGAGACGAGCTCAATTTTTTATTTCCCCCTCATCTAGACCTTCTGTCCTCTCATGATATTTGTCCTGAACTTCATTCAATACATCTTGAAGTAGTCGAAAGGTCACTAGGTCATTCTTTCAAAGTTTTTGAAAATCTCCTTTTTAGCCCTCGAGTTCCGTCTCCAAGGATTTCAATAGCCGGTGCTGGAGGTGCTGGTGCTGGTGGCGCCAGAGGTGTACGGGCTATTGGACAAGTTCAACCCCTTATGATCTTAGTCAATTTCGCCGCTAAATATGCTCCCTTAGTTATCCTTGTTGTCCTACACGATTTACCCGAAAATTACATGAAGAACCTCCCCAAATTCATGGGAGAAGGGGATCTAATAACAACATAACATATAGCCTTTTTCGATCAATTTGTTTATATTCTCGGCATTGAGCACGAGGACGTTTACACAATACTATTAGTACATACTTTTGAAGAATAGGTAAGAAATTGGTTCAGAGGACTTCCAGTAGGTTCTATACGATCATATGATGCTCTAGAAACTTCCTTCTTAAGGTAGTGGGGTGAGAAAAAGGATCATCTTTATTACTTAACCGAATTCGAAGCCTTGAGAAAGAAGACTTCTGAATCAATCCTAGAATTTATCCAAATATTTAATAAGCTTTATCACAAAATACCAGCCAAAGTCAAACCCTCTCAATCAGCTACACAAATCACTTTTGCAGGGGATTTTGATCCCGACTTCACTCTACTTTTGAGAGAAAGGAGATCCACTACGTTAGTGGGAATGAAAGATGATGCTATAGAAATTTAATCCAATATGATGGAATCTGGGAAGTTGAAAACTAAAGTTGAGTTGGGAACCAGAGAACCCAAGCGTTTTAAAGAACATGCAGGACCCTCTGTATCTGGAAAGTTCATAGAGGAAAAATTGATGAGATGGCCAAAATTATTAAATATTTATCAAACAAAATTTCCAATATGGAAATAGAGAAAGCCAAACCTCATATGTACGTTAGAAATAAATTCAAGAGAAATCCTAATCCTCATACACAACAAAGACAAATAAAAAGTGAGGATCAAAAGATTCAAGCTCCGTTTAAAACTGAGAATTTCATGTAGAGAGATGAAGTGCAAGATTATGAGGAATTAGAGGAAGATATAAAAAACCTCAACGATGATGATCTTGAGCCTCACCTAACCAAGAAGGATTATGAGAAATCCTTAGACCTGGAATCTATGTTTAATAATGATGAAAACATCAACAATATGGGAGACTCTGCATACAAAGGTCTCACTGATTCAATAATGGCCGAGCTTCAACATAAATATGATTTAAGGCCAAGAAAAAATTTCTACAAATATTCCACCAAAAATGATTTTATCATGAAACAAAGGAAATGAGGAAACAATTACAAAACCATCAACTGAGATGCAAGCTGCTCGAACATATAAAGTTGAAACAAAAGAGGTGCAAAATAAGAAGCCAAAAAATACAAAAGCGGAAATTCAGACCAGAGAAATTGAAAAACCAATTGCGAGTTTCAATTTAGAGAATGAACTTAATAAAATTAAAATTCCAATGCCTCTGGTTGAACTTGCTAGGAACCCGATCTATAAAAAACAAATTGCTAAAGCAATAAATTTTTCTGATGCTGAATGTCAAGTTGATGTTATCAATTTGCAGGACGAAAAACCTACAATCATGTTCGGACCACACATTGAAAATAGTAAGGATTATGTTGCTCCTTTCTATATTACGGTAATTGTGCACGATCATTTACTTAACAATTTCATGTTAGACTCAGGAGCCTCACATAATTTAGTGCCTAAGATTATCATGGAAAAATTATACCTTGAAATCACCAGACCTTATCAAGATTTGTCTTCGTTTGATTCTAGAAAGGTTAAGTGTCTGGGTATGATTAAAGATCTAGTTGTAAACCTTGCTCAGATTCCTATGAAAAGTATCCTTATGGCCATGGTTTTTGCTGACGTTCTTGCCAATTATGGTATGCTTCTATCCATATCTTGGGGTGCCAAGTTAGGAGGATTGGTTTAGCTAGACATGACCTATGCTACAATTCTGATTTTTAGTGGACAATTCACTCGGATATACAAAGAAACTAGACTGGCGTATACTGTTAGTGACCCTCAAAACCCCAATAACTACCCAGTCTATGTTGTTGATCAAGACTTAGAAAATTGTATATTATCTATAGATGATGATGTTGAAGAATGTATAGAAGAAGAAAATAAAAAAAAAATAGAAATTTCAAAGAAAAATATAAATGTTAGAGAAAGAATGTGGAAAATGTTCTTCGATGGTGCTTTATCATGTGAAGGAGCAGGAGCTGGAGTGTTATTTGTGGCACCAAGGGATGATAATGGGACATTGATTACACCAATAATGTCTGTGAGTATGAATCTTTAGTCTTAGGATTAGAAGATGCAAGAAAACTAAAAATTGAACATCTGATAGTTTATGGTGATGCAGAGCTCATTGTAAAACAAATAAAACATCAGTATCAAGCTAAGCATCCAAGACTGAGGTCATATAGAAATTTTGTTTGGGATCTTATAGAGAATTTTCTCTTGTCCTTTAATATTCACTCTATTCCTAGAATGCAAAACCAAAAAGTTGATTCGTTGGCCAAAGCTCCTGTGACTTTCATATCACCTATGGTTTTGAAGCTAAAATACCATATCGATATGAGACATAGGCCTTCGATTCCGAACAATGTTCAACATTGGAAAGTATTTGAAGACGAGGAACAAATCAAACAGTTCATGTAAATGATTGATGAGTTTTCTGAGACCCACATAGTTCAAGAAAATCAGAATGATCCTACTTGGATTATGCAGGAAGGAGAGAACCCAGAGAAGTTCCAAGACAAAATTTCAAATCACCGCATGCTCTTACTTAAAAAAAAAAAAATTCCTAGAGGCCTGATCCCCTTAGAAAGGTTGTTTGACTAGGATGATATACCTTTAAAGTCTACCTTGTGACCTCAACCTGAAGAAGTTGAAGATTGTAATGTAAGAACTAATGAAGATCCAAAAATGGTCAAAATATCAAAATACCTTTCGGCTCAAATAAAGAGTAAATACGTTGAGTTACTTAGATAATATAAAGACATTTTTGCATGGTTTTACGATGATTTAAAAAATTATGATACTTCTGTCATTGAACACAAGAGTCCCTTAAAACATGGTATTAAACCTTTCAAGTAGAAGCTTAGACAGATAAACCCAATTCTTCTGCCAGTGATAGAAAGGGAGGTTAAAAATCTCCTTGATGAAAAAATCATCATTCCCCTCAGATACTCTGAATGGGTGGCCAATTTGGTCCCTATTAGAAAGAAGAATGACGAAATAAGTCTCTGCATTGATTTTAGGAACTTAAATTGGTCTTCTCTCAAAGATAACTACCTGCTCCCAAAGATGGACCATGTTTTAGAGAAGGTAGTAGGGGCTAACAAAATTTCCATGATTGATGGTTTCTAAGGATATAATCAGATTGTTGTTCATGAAGATGATAGACAAAAGACCGTGTTTACTACTCTATGGGGGACCTTTATGTATGATAAAATGCCTTTCGGTTTGATGAATGCAGGCGCAAATTTCCAAAGGGAAATGGATATCGTGTTCATCAATGAGAGAGGCAGATTTGTTGTTATTTATCAAGATGATCGGACAATTTTTTCCAATTTTGATACATAACATTTGATGCACCTCAAACAAATTTTTTCAAAATGCATAAAATTTGTTTTGTCACTTAACCCCCCAAAATCACACTTTTCTATGCAAGAAAGTAAAATTTTAGGTCATATAGTTTTGAATGACAGAATCAAGGTTGATCCTAAGCGAGTTGAGGATATTAACCTGATTAATATTCCTAGAAATTGAAAAGAGATTCAATCCTTTTTAGGTCAGATCAATTTTTTGAGAAGATTTATTCCTAACTTTGCTGAAATAATAAAATTGATTATAGATATGCTAAAAAAGGACAACGAAGTAAAATGGACTGCAGAAGCCAAAGTGTATTTTGAGCATGTTAAGAAAGCTATAGGGGAAGCACCAGTACTAGTAAGTCTGAACTATACAAAATAACTCTTAATATTCTCTTTCGCTTCTGAACCAATTGTTGTAGCAGTGCTCCTTCAAAAGAATGAAGAAGGATTCGAACCACCAATAGCCTTTTTCAACAAAAGTCTCGGGGATGCAGAGCTATGATATGATATACTTGAAAAACAAGCTTATGCAATCGTGAAGGATCTCAAGGCTTTTAGAACATATATCTTTCACTCCAAAATAATTTTTTATGTGCCAACAAATGCAATCAAAGACATATTGGTTCAGCCAGACAATGATTGAAGAAGATGCAGATGGTTGGCTAAAATTCAAGAGTTTGATCTAGAAGTGAAACCAACCAAGCTAGTGAAAGGTCAAGGTCTGGCAAGGATGTTAGCTTAATAAAATTATAGAGTGATTAGAATAAATAAATTCGAATCACATGAATCTCTCCTCGATATAAAGGAAATTGGTGATCAAGCACCTATGATTCAGATTGAAGATAATTTTTCTTCCTCTGCCTAGTACCGTGATATTGTTACATACCTCCTTACTCTTCAATGCCCAAATGACATGAATCCTTCTAAAGAAATAACTTTAAAGCTACATGAAATTAAGTATTGCATTGTTGATGGAAAGCTATACTGGAAAGACCCTCTGGGTTTCTTGTTATGTTTCCTGGAAGAATCTAAAACAGAAGGTGTCATTGATGAATTTCATGAAGGATTATGCAGAGGACATCATGCCTGGAGAGAAACAACTTACAAGATTTTAAGGGCAAGATATTATTGGCCAAATTTATTTACTGATGTGAATGAAAGGGTTATATCTTTCAATTCATGCCAACTATTTGTTGGTAAACAAAATATCCATGCCTTACCTTTAATTCCAGTAAAAGTTGAAGCTCGTTTCCAACAATGGGGCCTAGACTTCATTGGAGAAATCCACCCGCAATCAAGTGCTCAATATAGATGGATTCTAACCGCTACCGATTACTTTACGAAATGGGTTGAAGCCATTCCAACTCAGAATTCTACAGATTCGATAGTAATAAACTTTTTGGAAGAAAACATCCTAGCAAGATTTGGTTCTCGAAAAAT
The DNA here is from genome assembly GCA_009831015.1 of Picea engelmannii. Lineage (NCBI taxonomy): Eukaryota > Viridiplantae > Streptophyta > Pinopsida > Pinales > Pinaceae > Picea > Picea engelmannii. Next base: position 29,948 of record ML787108.1, read on the forward strand.
AGTCACTTACAACACTCAGGATTTTAAGTCTATGACAATGATCAATTTATGTCATAAATACAATATTGTTTTAGGTCATTATACAACTTATTATCCTCAGGGAAATAGGTTGGCTGAATCATCTAACAAGAGCTTGATGACTATAATCAAAAAACTTTTGACAGAAAATAAAAAAGCTTGGCATATCCACTTAAAGCATGCCCTATGGAAAAAATGAATTGGCACCAAGAAATCTATAGGTATGTCTCTTCTCCAATTGGTTTATGGTACTGAAGTTATCCTTCCTATCAATCTTGCTCTTCCTGTGATGAAACTCTCATAGGATGCAAATGAAGAGACAAACAAAGTTACGAGAAGAATGAATCAAATCATCGAAGTTCAACAGAACAAAGTGGAAGTGGATGATAAGATTCAAAAGTACCAGGACAATATGAAATCCCTTTTCGATAAAAAAACTAGAGATAGGGAGTTTCTCCCTGGCGATTTAGTTTTAAAATGGGAGGCTAGAAAGGAAGATGCAGGAAAACATGGAAAATTCAATCATCTCTGGTTTGGGCCATTCAAAATTGTAGCTGCTGAGGGAAAAAACTCATTCTCACTGGAAAATCTTGATGCTCCTATCAACGGGCGTTACTTAAAACATTTCATGCAATAGTCACATTTCGGATTTCCATTGTATATATCGGATTGGATTGACATTGGCTATTTTAATTTTCATTTTTTCTTTTTTTTTGTTTGTAAATTATCTGAGTCATTGATCATTTGTTGTAAATATTTTCAATAAATTTATGATTGCTTGACATCATTGAAATGAAAAATAAAAACATCTGTCATATCTATTCTACATGATCTTTTGACATTTTTCATTTTATTCCTTTTGCATAATATATTTTGTTAAGAACTAGATGATCCTGAGTAAAATTTTGACACACAATTTCTCTAAAAACAAGTGATAAAATAATAATCTACCTCGCTGAAAATGAGGTATGAATTCCTACTCTTCTGGTTCAAATAAATTTTTAAGACAATTCTTTTGAAATGAATGTAAAGGAAGTTTCACTCATGATAATATTATCACCTGACCCAAAAAATCAGAGAGGGATAAAATTACAACTTAAAGTGTCATACTGATAAATTCTAAAGCCATCTCTGAAATAAAACAAAATAAAAATAAATAAGCTCGAAGGAAGTCCGAACTGAATACACAAACTTGTGTAGGATTATGATATTTTGTGTCAGATCCTCCGAATCTTTAATTTGGTTATTTTATACCTATCCCCAAGTTCTTATCTACTTCATATTTTCTTTATCCTTTCTTAGTCTTCATACAAAGAAAGAAACTCACCTTGACTCTAAGAACTTAAAAACATATTTCCAAAACAATATTAGGCGAAAATCTTTATGTTCCTTTGATTTTAACTCAAAAAGTATGTCTATGATAAGCCTGCTAATTTTAGCTCTTGTATCAGAATTTAAACTGAGTAATTCGCTTAAGGTTGATCCCTGAAAAGATTAAAAATCCCCATAAATGTTTTTCCTATAGGCGAAGGTGTATTGAAAATTGGAAGGAAGTTAGTTTCAGTGTATCCTTAAAATTGTTGACAAACCTTATTTTCAAAAAATTTAAACAGAAATCATCCCTTGTATGTGAAATACAAATTGATTTCCCCCACTTAAAAATATTAAAATACAAGATAGATGGTGAAAGGAAATTCATAATTTGATTACCCCCATCTTGTCCAAAAGAGATGATGAAAGGAAATTCATATAATGATTTCCCTCATCTCAACAAAGTGCAAAAGTGCTAATTGAAGTGGTGAAAGGAAATTCAATGGGAGAAGTAGATAACTTCACCGGGGTACTGAACAAGCTCGCTGGTAGTGAATAAATATCTATGATATTTGTAAGGATGTCATACATATCCATATAACATACTATGCCATCTAGTTCTCTTTCTGGTGATATTTACATCCCGAACCAACTAGGGATTCCCTGAATAAATTGTTACATCTGCTTAACCTTTAAGCAAACGAAGTCGTTCGAAGACTGATATTTCAGTTAAAGTTATTTTAATTATATTAAACAATTCTAAACTTAGTTTTAAGAAAAGGAAATTTTAAAATAGCCTAACTTGATATCAATCATTAAGTATGTTTTGAAGGTTTTTTGAGATTTGGTTAAGTTCGTTTTTCTATGTATGATTAATTCTTAAATAAATTTGGAAAATGTTTTTCAAAAAGAAATAATGAATCCATTTACCCAATAAAGGAACTTGGTCTACTGTTCTTTCACGCCTCGCAGGGATCCACCATCCCCATATGGAGCCTATGTTGGAACACACATAATTTTGAACTTTTGAGATTTATATTTTTCACCTCTTAGAAATAAAATTTTACCCAAAAAAGAAAAAACTTAGGGAGTTGCCTTTAATTTTAAATCATTCATTGGTTGTTATTTAGCAATAAGGTGCTTAAAATATCCATCGTTGATGAGTTTCCTTAATTTTATTGAACGATCCTAATGATCTCCGAAGTTTTGGAGCCGTCTGAGTTTTAAAAGAAAGCCTGCAACGATTGCTTTGCAGCTCCGCGCTTCGATTGTTCCAGTGAGTCTAAACAACAAAAGCCCTGAAACTCTGAAACCTGAAGATAAAAACTCATGATAAATACTAAAGGAATTATGGACACGTCATAGGACACATGTCTTTTAAATATTTCATGGGATGACATGTGGCACTTATTTTTGACATTTCCGTTGGATGATTCACATGTTTTCGAGTGACACGCGACACCTCTCTTTTCTTGACACATCATCCATAATGACACTGTCTCTACCACGCCACTCCAGGAGATGGCCCTTCAATATTTTTAAAAATGATTGACTTCACAAACCACCGAAGTATCAAAGTGTTGAAGTATTGGACATTACAAAAAAAGGTAAAAGGGAGTTAATAAAACATTTAATAACAGAGTTAATCATGATTAAGAGTTAATTAATTACTTCACAGTTTTGGATTTCAGAAAGTTTAATTTGTGTCTTATTTAAAACCTTCAAAGTCCTAACTTCCTAAATACTTAAATTTAAACACGATTAATACTTAAGGGTGATTACTCAGAAATTAATTACTTCGCAGTTTCAGATTTGGGGAAATTTCTCTTGTGCTATATTCAAAACCTTCGAAGTCCTAACTTATGAAATGCTTGAAGTTAATACAACATTTTAAATATGGTTAATTAATATTTAAAAGTGATTACTCGGAGACTAACTCCTTCGCGAATTCAGACTTCGGGAGATTTCCACCCTACCACATTCAAAACTCTCGAACATGAACTATCGAAGTATTGATGGCATTTATGATCGATTAAGGATAATGATTTCAAATAAGGATTGTGAATCACTAGGTAATGAATTCCATTAAGGTTAATAAATTCTTTTTCAGTAAGTCTATACGAAGATCAATATTTTTTTTTTTTTGAATAAAAGCACTTTGAATTTCAAAGTCATTTTTACCATTCGTAATTAGCAGTTTTTATCCAGTGAAGAACTCATAGAATTCTCCCGTAACAGGTAATATTGTTCTGTTTCCTTGAGGATTATGGCATCACAAAAAATTGAAAAGAAGATTGATGCATTGGGTGATGATTCAAACCTGAATGAAGACATTCTATTAGACACAACTCAACGAGTTGTGGACACCATTAAAACTTGGATGCAGGTCTTCGATGTCTTATATCATGAAATCATCAACTATCCAGATGACTCTATCGAAGAAGATGACGAATCCTATACAACAAAGCTTAGACATGTAGCATTGTCGGAGCTGCATAAGATGGCTGCGCGACCAAGAATCATACCTTACAATGATATGATTAGTTGGGCTTTGGAACATGTTGACATCTAGACTAGGAGCATCATCAACCATCGGTAGGTCATCATCGGCTCTTTCCGACCAAAACGCCTACAAGTAATGTACACAATTTCCCCTACTCCTAAATACACTTACAATTCCACATTCCTTCTATAGTTTGAGAGGAAATAATGCACCCAATACTCTAGGAGTGGCCATGATATAATCAAGGCCTAGTGGGGACATCGAGAGAAATTCAGAGTCGATGATCATGGTACGTATTCCACAACGTCTTTAAACGCTCATATTTTGTATGTAGCCATGATTCTATGTCGCCTGTTCGGGAAAAAGAACCCTACAATTTTCTTGGTTGAGTGGGTAGCCATCATGAACAAGGTATCCGAGGGTTATACTTTCAATTGGGCCAAAATGCTATCTGATAATTTGTCCAAGTAAATCGTTGAGTATAAATCAACAAAATCGAAAGGGAAACCTGCACCTTTTTACATGTCGACATATGTTATGGATGCCATTTGTTTCGTGACTCCTTTTCCCTTGATGAACTAGAGTTGGAACCTGACCAGTTCTGAGCCAATTCATTTTTATCACTCCAAATTGTGGGAGGAGAACGCCAAAGATTCCTTTTATGAAATATGTCACAATGTGGTGGTACTAGTTCACATAAATATTTATGGTCACCCACCTCTCAAGATTTCAAAAAGGATTATGGGGAACCTAGGCAATCTTGTAGACTGGTTCATTGAGGAGAATTTCTCCTATGTCAGAGTATTTGGTTGTTCGGTTCCTCCTCATGCTCTCCTATATTTTTTACTCGAAAGGATGGTGTGCAGAGAAGTGGCGTACTAGACAGTGGTAGGAGGTATCAACAAGGAGATGAAAGTAGCTCAGAAAATGGTTTGGCTAACTTTCCCCATGCAAGTTTCCATGTTGGCATTGTTAGATTTTGATCACTCCAAAGTTGAGGCCGCGAACCTGGAGGATGTCAAATTATTTGACATCAAATTCAAGAAGCATGATTCGCACAAGATAGTGGAAAATCATCTGGATTAGTTTAACATGAAGAGGTACATACATGAGAATTCCCCTTATGAAGAAATGTTAAGGGGAATTAGATATTATGAGGAAGTTCAAAGAAGATTCCAAACCCTACCCCCAGACCAACAAGTTGGTTTCATCAGTTTTCAAAAACACAAATGAAATAGTTTACAAAAAATATTGCATGTAGATTCAAATATCAAGCCTCCTTCACAAGAAGTCGGACCTACAGGATTAGAGCCAAGTTCCTCCACTAAGAACACAACTGAGGAAGTCCCAAACGGTCCAGAAATGTTATTTCATGAGATAAGAGTGTCACTAGAAGGACTAAAGGATCCACAAGTGTTAGCTCGATTCGAAGCCTTCATTAATCCAAGACAAGTTATCCCTCATTCAACACCAGCTACTCCTACTGGCACCCCTAATACAACAAGACAAGAAACTACCATCGAAATTGGTTCTCCTATCACATCATTAATCCTTTTACAAACCATCTTCAAAAATCCTAGTTCTGAACTTAATTTCATAGGTGATTTTACTGCCATCTTACCTGAAGAAATTCCTCACTCAGACTTCTTTTTTAGCAAGAAACAAAAGGCCATCGTGAAGAGATAATCTCACCAAAAGGATGGAGTTATTACTAAAAGGAAAAGATTGGTGTATGATAGGAAAGACCATGATGATCCAGAGTTTGCAAAATAAGTTGTAGGTTACTTGGGGGATTTTACCACCGCCAATCAATGGTCAATGGACAATTTGACCAAGAAATTGCAACAGAAGTGCCTCTTGGTAGAACAATTGCAAAATCATATATATACTATAGAGCAGACTAGCAGAAGCAGGATGAACCATGACTTTGAGCAAATCATGGCTAGTGATCAACAACAAATTAAATAGTTGCAGGACAACCTTGAGTTTCTCCACTAGAGTTCACAGACAAACAAAGGACTAATCACTCAGTGTGATAACTTGATTGAGAAGCTGCAGACTAGACTGACCCTAACAAAGAACACACCGATAAACATTTCGGCCTTTAAAGCACAAGCATCAGAAGTAAATGAGAGGTTGGAAGTTGCCCAACAAGAACTCTATCTAAAAGTAGATGCTATTCATAAATGTTATCAGGTAGTAGAAATTTCCCTAAAAGATATCTATGTCAAGGAAAAAGAGGCCTACTCAGCGCGGTCTATGTTTCAATAAGTTCTCATATGGATGCAGAGAGCTAATGCCCCTAGTTTTCCTCTTCTCTCTCATTCTGAACAAGTAAGAGGTGAAATGGCCCTAAAAGCCCAAGAAACAAATCTAGAAGAAGGCAATAAACTTTCCAGAGATGTGAAAAAGGCTTGTCTAGAGGAATTGTCATCATTAAATAAAAAGCTGAATGAGTTTGAGGGGAATAATATTTTAGAGGCCCTATGGAAAATTGAGATAGAAATGAACGAACAAATATCTAGAAAGAACAAGGAAGCTACTCAGGAAACCATCCAAGAGATGAGCCAGAATGATCTTCTTAAAATGAATGAATAGTTGGTTAATCCAAGTTTGCAATTTCAAGCCACAATCCAAGAAGTGAACAATATCCAAGAGAAGCTGCCCCAAATACAGAAGAAATTGTTTGCCTTCGAAGTAAATGAAAGGATCGATCCTTCAAGGTTCATGGTAGTATTGATGGATAGATGCAACTAATGCATTAAACATGGAAAAAAAGTGTATATGGGAGAAAATGAGAAAGCATGCATAACTTCCACCTTCTCCACCCACTCTACCTTTCACCCTCCAACAATCACTTACCTCGTCTATCCCTACCACCCACATTCTTGCCTCCACTCATACCACCTCCTTATCGGACACTTGTTCCCCCATCATTATTTTCGTGAACAATTACTCTTCCCTATAGCCGTTATCTATTCCTTAACGATCCAACACTGAGCTATTCATCTAATATTCCCCCCCATGTCTTCAATTGTAATTCCTTTCCCCACTGAACACCTCTGAAGGGATAGATGGAAATGAGATTGAATGGCCAAGATAGTAAGCCAAATGTTTGGGTTGGACATAATGACATGTGTACCTAGCTCAAAGATCAAAGGAAAACAAGTGCATCTGCAAGTAGACAAAGAGACAAAGGAAGCACCAACAAAACTCAACAATATTGCATACTGTTATTTTATTCAGATGTATTCTATTTTTAGTCATACATTATGAGGAGTCCAACTGTTTTCGGTTGTGACAAATTTTGTATAAATACATATATTTAATATCTATTCAAGGATTCTTCTTGCTGGATGTAATAGAGAAACTCTTTTTCGAGTATTAATACAAGTGCAGACATAGATTTTAAGTTTCATTCAATTTGAGTTATGTGTTCCCTTTGTGTTTCCATTTCTCTAGATTTCTTTCTGTAATTCTTAAAGAGTGATTGATTGCAATTTAGTACTACATCTACTGTGATCATATTATACTAGGAGTTCATTCAGTAAACAACTTTTCCTCTATTATTACTGTGAGTAAAACAAGACCTGTGATCTGTGTGAATTACTGCATTCTTATATCTTGTTCAAGGGTGCATCTTCTACTTTTCTTCTACTACAAACAAATTGATACTTATCTGTAATTGATACCTAAATTTTTTTGACAATTTTGTAAATATTTATATATCATTTGACATTATAATCATGACTTAGATAACTAGATACATCCTCTGTACTATCTTATTATTGATTTCTTTTATATATTATTTCTCAAAATACTAAAGGTAGAAAAATCACTCATAAAAATATTTCATTTAAAACATTTGATGCCTGACATTATTCTTTAAGCCTTAGAATCAATCTCAGGAGAAACAGGAAAGGTCTATCCGAGGACTACACATTTTTCCGTCAGACTCTGAATCCGTAAATAGTGTGGTTGTGGAGATCCCTAAAAACGATGTTTAGGGCCTCAAAACGGCCTTGGAAGTCAAGGACCCGAAAATAAGGAAATAACTACCAAACTGGAAAAATGCCAAAATGAACCAGTTGGAATAGGTGGGAGGCCACTAACATCCATCTAGATCATTCCTCCCCCCTTAGGAAGCAATTTTCTCCATTGCATTGAGTTCCCCCATTAGATGGGCAAATTTCTGCTGAATTTGGCCCTTGGTGAGCCACTTGCCTTGGTGCAAGAGTTGTCCTGATTTGACAACTTGATAAAGTTGGATCCTTTGTTGTCATGTGCCCTTGACTTGTGTGTCCACAATTTTATTATTGGATGCTTGTTGCATGCAGTCAGGGTTGATATTTTTTGGACTCAACTATTCTTCTATCTCTAAGGTGTCCAATAATGGTGAGGAATATGGACGAAGGAGAGACAATGTAATATGCCAGATATAGAATGTATGCAGAACAGAAATAAAATGCTAGAAATGGCAGAATAACAACAATATAACCAGAACATTCACCACAATAGCAATGAAATGAGTCAGCTTCAGTGTCTTTTTCAGCTTCAGTTGGAGCAGGGGATGAGTCAGTCGAGGTGGATGCAAGGGGTAGTGCAACAACCATGGGACCCAATGGTTGGAATCCCAACCCCACCTGAAAAGGGTTGTGGCCAGTTGAGCTATGTAGGGATCAGTTATATCTATGGTGAACATAGGGAATACTTCCATCCCATGTGTGGGGGTTCTTAGAATTGTACATGTGCAGGATATGCATGATCATCCGATTGACGACCTCAATTTGGCCATCTTTCTAGGGTGGAAAGAAATGGATTTTGTGAGCTTGGTGTCCAACAATGACTAGAGGCTCAACTAGAATGTGTTGAGGGACCGATTGTCTCAATATGAGACAATGGTTTGTGGGATTCCAAAATGTACCCATACTCGTTCAAAGAAGAGATTGGCAATGGCCTCTGCTGTGATGCTCTTCTTACAGGCGACCATAATCTCCATCTTGGAGAAGTGATCAACAACCACAAAAACACAGACATTTCCCCTCTTGGTGGATGGAAGGCTCGACATGTAGTCCATTGATATGGATTCCCATGGACTTTTAGGAGTAGGAAGAGGGGTGTACAGGCCGTGTTTCTTAGTGGTCAGTTTGGTAATAACACATGTAGTGAAGGACCTGATATACTTGCCCACATACTGTCGAAGTTACGTCCAATAGAAATGTTTCTATAGTTCTTCCACTATATTTTCAACATCGAAGTGTCCTCCCATTTGAATGCAGTGGGATTCCCAAATCAAATTCGCTCACTCACTTGATGGAACACAGAGATGGCCCAGATGACACAACAACCCGTCCTAAATATGGAAATTAGCAAAAACTAAGTTTGCGCCCAACATTTGGTAGGTGGTGGCAAAGTCAGGGTCTGTCTCACATAGGTGGGGCCATCCATAGGTCTCGTGGCCACAAGATTTTAGCACTGTGGTGAGTTTCGTGACTGGAGGTTGACTGAGACAATCAACGTCTCAATTGGTACTTCCTGTTATATACTTGATGTTGAGGTGGGACTGTTACAAATATGTGGACCACTTTTGACAACGATCGTTCTAAAATTTTCCTTGTGTCTGCATAAACTGCAGTGGCTTATGATCAATGTGGATGACTATCTCCTTCCCAAGAATGTTATGTCTCCATTAGCAATAGACTTGCACAATGGAGTACATTTCTTTGTCATAAGTAGGGTATTTATGTACAACATATGATAATGTCTCACTATGCTAGGCGATGGGGTGGTCATGCTAAGTGAGAAAGATGCCCACAACATAGTCTCAAGCATCTATTTCGATCTCAAAGGGTTGATGCAGGTACGGAAATGAAAGTATTGGGGTTGAGAAAAAGTGTTGTTTCATATCATCAAATTCTTGTTGTTGGGATAGGCTCCACACAAATTTTTCCTTACCACCACCCGTAGTTACTTGGCCGAGGGCCTATGCAATATGGGAGAATCCCAACACAAAATTGCAATAGAAATTGGCAAGGCCCAAGAATCTCTGAAGCTTAGTGAGTGTGGTTGGGGTTGGCCAGTCACGGAGGACCTAGATCTTGGCTGGATCCACATGTACACCATGGTTGTCAATGATGTATCCCAGGTAATGGACCCTGTCCATGCCAAAGGATCATTTTTCCAAGTTGGAATATAGCTTGTGCGACCGCAAGGTGTGTAGAACCAACTGAATATGATGCAAGTGTTATGCCCAAGTGTTGTTGTAGATGAGGATGTCATATAGATAAACCACTACAAAATTATTGGTTAAAGGTTGCATGATATCATCCATCATCCTCATGAAAGTGGTTGGAGCATTTTTCAAACAGAATGGCATGACAACCCATTCAAAAAGACCTTTTTTTAACTTGAAGGTGGTATTCCATACATCTGTCTATTCTATTAGGACCTGATGGTAGCCATACTTCATATCAATCTTACCGAAGAATTTTTCCCCCATGAGCTGATCAAGGAGGTCGTCGATTCGAGAAATTGGGTACCGATTCCTGACTGTGATTTTTTTTAGGGCCTGATAGTCAATGAAGAGTCGCCAGTGTTGATGATTGCAACTACGTGAGACATTCTCCAGCTTACAAATCTTAGAGAAATCCCCTGAGAGGGGTGTGTGGTTCCTATATAAGACATAACTGGAATGTAGAGATGGCCTTCTCCTTACAGAGAGTTGAGAATAACTCCAGATGATTCTCCTATGTAACACAGTGATAAAGGAGATCTGCAGAGTTGGACGTGCCTGTGGCTGAACATAAGGTGAACATGTGAAATACCAAAGTGTTGGGTGCATCATCATGAGAATAGAAATTAAGATGATGTATTATCTTCCTCTGAGAATAGATTTTATGAGAAAATCCAATTGAATCTCCTCTGTAATGTAGTGGGAAAGAAAATCTGTTGAGTGGATGTGCCTGTGGACAAGCACAAGTGAACATGATCCTAGTGGTTGACCACTAGTGAAGAAGTGGTTCTTCTATGTAATGCAGTGAGCTAGGGATATGGAAAACCCTATGGATGTGACCCTATTGGATGAGCACTAGTGGGTGTATAAGATCCCTTTCTATATTGTTCAAGAGTCAGACCTACCTGTAACCCTAATTGTAATGTAAAGGGTACAGGTCGACCCCACTTTAATGTGACTGGTAATTAATGTAAAAGATAATTAATCTGGTTAATATTAATTATATTATAAGATAGAGAGGTTGGACCTGTTGTGCCAATAAACACTTCTATTGATAGGTTCAGACTAGTATAAGTAAAGGTAAATTGCCCATTGAGGAATCATATCTTTCATGTGAGTTTGGAAATTATAGCAAGTGCATCTTCTTGGGAAAAGTGCACACCTCTCTTGGGCGCTAGTATTCTAGGGTTTGAGAACCCTCTTGTGGCTATGTCTTATTGGTGGTGAAGGTCTTTCTCTTGAAGAATATAGAAAATGATTTGGTTGGGTTTTCTTCCCTTGTTGAGAAGGGTTTCCTAGGATACTTCTTGTGTTCTTGTGCATGGTGTTTCTTCTTGTGATCTTAGTTGCTATAACTTTATTGGTTATGGTTAAGAAAAATGCTAAAATTGAATGAAATTCATGCTTAACTTTCTCATATAAAAATCAACATGGTTTCAGAGCATAGCTCTTGAAGAACCCATTGCACAAAACATTTTTCATCCTTCCTCTCTCTCTTCTATAGAAACCTTACGACCCTCCTAGGGTTTCCAGAAAATCTGTACGCCCTACCCTTCTGAGGGTTTTCAACACTTGAAACTTGGACACTAGGGATTAAAAGGACATAGGTGTGTACAGTCTCCTTTAGCGTACCTCCAACAAGTCTTAAATTGCAATTCCGATCATTTTGTCTTTTTGGCCATAGGGTTTCACTAAATTCTATAGAAAATTTCAGAATTGTGTTTCTGCAACTCTTTGAAGAAGCTCTTCAGCTTACCAGGGCTATCATACTTCCCAAAGGCTTATTGTTGGCATTCATAATTCCAACAAAACCTAAAATTTATAGCCTAGCCTAGCCATTAGGTTTTCTATCCTAGTTGACAAGGGTTTGTGAAGAATCCAAAATGAGAAAAATCATGATGGAAAGAAAGCTTTATGATTCAAGCAAACTCACTTCTAGGAAGACAAGACCTCAAAGAAATGAATACATCAAAATCTCAAAACTCTTAGGTATGGTCCCTACCAATGATAATACTTGGTTAATTGATAGTGGTGCCTCCAGGCACATGACCGGTCTTAGAAATAACCTAACACATTTCGTTGAGAAAGAGACACATCTACATGTTGTTCTTGGAGATGATGCCAGATATAATGTGAGAGGAGTTGGAACTTGATCTAAAATTGAAGAAGACTTGAAAAACTTGAAAAATTATTGCAAGTGAAATGTCATGTGTTTAAAGAAAATGGATTAGTTTGCAACACATAAATTAAGGATTACTTATGCAAATTACACATAGACAACAACATAATAATTGAACATAAACACATATGCATAGAAATTGATAAAGGAGTTCACCCCTCTTATGGGCTACATCTCCTGGTCCAGCTTCCAACGGATCATTATTATTAATTGCTCAAAGTGCTCAAAAACATGTCTTACAATGCTCAAACTGAAAAACCAACTGCTCCAATGGTTTCCCAGCGTCCCAAAACCCCTGTCTGGGCTCTTTCGGCACCTCAATCGGTTGAAAAATGAAGAAGTTAGGCCTCCTGGAAGTCTCCCTCTTCAAGCTTGTTGTCTCTGGTTCTACAATTCACACCCTTCTTAATTGAACCTGGCTCACATGCATTTTAAAGCGCAAAAACCCAGCACCGGGCGCAACCATGCCAACAGTGCAAAATGTAGGACGGTTAAGGGCACGCCAGCCCCTAACCGCCTCGGCACCTGGGCATATGGCCATAGGACTGTGCACATGGACAAATAGGTGGTTAAACTGTTACCAAATGTATAACTCCTTTTGCGCTCCAGTTAGGGTCATATGGCATAGAATAAAGAACCACGGGATATGCGCGCTGACCATTAACCACATGCATAAACATATACACCATATTCATATGCCATGGTTATACGACCACGGGCCAGGGCCAAGCCCCGGCCCAACCTCCCGCCAATGGTTACAACCATTAATTTAAATACATTTGTTTTGATATATATAACAAGCCACAACATATAACCCAACGATCGGTCGGGGTTTGTTAAAACTATGCAATGTGGGGAGGTCCGGGGGTTGAACCTCGCGGACTCCCAATAATTTTACACTACAACCATTAACCAGTCAACGAGTGACACGTGGCGCCCATGGATTGGGCCATGTGTCCTCATATCATTTGCCACCAACTGAACACGTGTCATCTCCTCATTCACCACTGTCAACCAACCACTGTCTGCCATGTCACCATCAACACGTCATCGTACGGACTGTACGGCCCTTCCACGTCAGGCCGTACAGACTGTACGGACTGTATGGACAGGTACAGTCAGCATCAAATTTTTGCCTGTTTGGCTTGGCAAACAGATCGCGATATATTCTCCATACGGACTCCGTTTTAGAAAGTAAATATATCGCTAGAATCAAGAAGACGAGACGAACGCAATGACACTGTTTTCGTCACATTCCGAGCACTTTGAAATTTGAGCAAAATTTTGATCCCCTGATCACACCTCCCCATTGGGAAGATTTTGGACCTCCAAAAGACTATCTCAGTCTATGTGAAGATGAGGGTATAGTTCCCTCACCCTTCCAACCTCAATCCACTTGGCCTTGCTTGTATTCGTCCCTTTAATACCAACTCGCAAATACTCCACATTTCCTCGCTTCAAAGTTCGCATTCTCCTGTCAAGGATGGTGTCTTCCTGCAGTTCTGTTAGATACTCTGGAGAAAAATCATCTATGGAAGGAATCTGAACATGCT
>ML787108.1:47386-147298 GCA_009831015.1 Picea engelmannii
AATATACTTCAATTTGACGTATCCAGTTATCTAACTTTTCAGCGTTAACTTCTCCATTATAAATTGGCAACTCAAATTTTATATCAAGATTTAATGAAGGAATTTGCGAAGGAGTTTTACCATGCCCATTTGGAAGATGTTTCGAATTGGTAGAAGAAGAAGAAGAAGAAGAAGAAGAAGATGATGGAGGAGGAGAGGGTGGTGGAGAAGCACCATTCCCTCCATTTCCGTCTGGAGTCTTGTCACCGCCGCCTCCCTTATGCATTGAAGGGTTAGAGCCTTCACCCTGCAACATTATGTTATGTTCCAACAAGATCTTCATCATATATATCAACTCTATGACAGTCTGTCTGAGATATTCTTCTTCAGTCGGAACACGTTCATGACTTTCTGCACGAGCCATGCTTGGTGAATGTCTTTCTGCAACTTGTGGTGAATGAAACTGCTTCCTCCTTGTCGGATAAGAACTTGGCTCCACAAGTTGACCTTCTCCTCTTGTGAGTTTCAACCTTGTGAGCATCAGAAACAAAACTTGCAAACAATCAAGTCTTCAAAACCAGTGCTCTGATACCAAATTGATCTAAAATTGAAGAAGACTTGAAAAACTTGAAAAATTATTGCAAGTGAAATGTCATGTGTTTAAAGAAAATGGATCAGTTTGCAACACATAAATTAAGGATTACTTATGCAAATTACACATAGACAACAGCATAATCATTGAACATAAACACATATGCACAACAATTGATAAAGGAGTTCACCCCTCTTATGGGCTACATCTCCTGGTCCAGCTTCCAATGGATCATTATTATTAATTGCTCAAAGTTCTCAAAAACATGTCTTACAATGCTCAAACTGAAAAACTGACTACTCCAATGGCTTCCCAGCATCCCAAAACCCCTATCTGGGCTCTTTCGGCACCTCAATCGGTCGAAAAATGAAGAAGTTAGGCCTCCTTGAAGTCTCCCTCTTCAAGCTTGCTGTCTCTGGTTCTACAATTCACACCCTTCTTAATTGAACCTGACTCACACGCATTTTAAAGCGCAAAAAACCAGCACCGGGTGAAACCGCGCCAATGGTGCAAACCATAGGACGGTTAAGGGCGCGCCATCCCCTAACCGCCTCGGCACCTGGGCGTATGCCCATAGGACTGCGCGCATGGACAAATAGGTGGTTAAACCGTTACCAAACGTATAACTCCTTTTGCGCTCCAATTAGGGTCATATGGCATAGAATAAAGAACCATGGGCTATGCGCACCGATCATTAACCACGTGCATAAACATATACACCATAGTCATATGCCATGGCTATACGACCACGGGCCGGGGCCAAGCCTCGACCCGACCTCCCACCAATGGTTACAACCGTTAATTTAAATACATTTGTTTTGATATATATAACAAGCCACAACATATAACCCAATGGTCGGTCGGGGTTTGTTAAAACTATGCAATGTGGAGAGGTTCGGGGGTCGAACCTCGCAGACTCCCAATAATTTTACACTACAACCATTAACCAGTCAACGAGTGACACGTTGCGCCCATGGATTGGGCCACGTGTCCTCATATCATTTGCCACCAACCGGACACGTGTCAGCTCCTCATTCGACACTGTCAACCAACCACTGTCTGCCACATCACCATCGACACATCATCGTATGGACTGTACGACCCTGCCATGTCAGGCCGTACGGACTATACGGACTGTACGGACAGGTACAGTCAGCATCAAATTTTTGCATGTTTGGCTTGGCGAACAGATCGCGATATCTTCTCCATACGGACTCCGTTTGAGAAAGTAAATATACCGCCGAAATCAGGAAAATGAGACGGATGCAATGAAACTGTTTTTGTCGCATTCCGAGCACTTTGAAATTTGAGCAAAATTTTGATCCCCTGATCAGAACTTCTACCTTCCAACTAGATTTAGATATGCAGCTTCAATTAGAAGAAGTACTATATGTACCTAGAATGAAGAGGAACCTTGTCTCTATCTCTGCCTTGGAAGACAAAGGCTATAAAATTACCTTGTCAGAATGAATCGTTATTGCATGGCACAAAGACTCTGATATAAGTGTTGACAAGGTAATTGGTGTCCGAGAAAACAACTTGTACAGATTAACCATCAAACCGGTCCAAGACTTACTTCATGACACTATAAACTTGAGTGAGTAATGGAAAATAAGACTTGCTCACATTCATTATAGAGCTCTTCCAGCTCTAGGGAAAATGGTAATAGCTCTACTAGAAATACAAATTCAACATAAAGGTGTTTTCAAAGGTTGAGCCCTTAGCAAAAATGTTAAAGGATCCTTCCCAAGTAGTGACAACAGATCCAAGGAAATCTTGGACTTGATACATTCATATGTATGTGGTCCAATGACTGTTGCATCTGTAAATGGGTACTTATACTATGTACTCTTCATAGATGATCACTTCAAGAAAACGTGTATTTACTTTCTAAAGAACAAGGATGGATTCCTTACAAAATTTCAAGAATTCAAAGCTCAGATTGAGAACCAGACTAGAAGAAAAATCAAAATATTAAGATCAGATAATGGAGGAGAATAGACTCCAAAAGAATTCAACAGTTTTTGTATTGAAGTAAGAATCAAGAGGGAGTTCAAAATTCCTTACAACCCTCAACAAAATGGGGTTGCTGAAATGAAAAACAGAACTATCATTGAGGCAACAAAAGAAATGATACATGATCAGAGTCTACCTATGACTCTACGGGTAGAAGCATGTATGCCAACAATATATGTTCAAAATATAAGCCCTCATCAGATCCTAAAGAACATTACTCAAGAGGAAGCCTTCACTGGAGTGAAGCTTGAGATTGGACCCTTCAGAATATTTGGATGTCCAGTATATCTTCATGTACCCAAAGAAAAGAGATCCAAGTTAGAACCTTCAAGAAGGAAGGGCACATTTGTTGGATACAATGAATCCTCAAAAGCATATCAAATATACATTCCTGGTAAGAGACAAATTGAAGTAAGCAGAGATGTTACTTTTGAATAAAAAGTAGCCTTCCAAAAATCCATAGAAGCTCAGATGGAAATTGATAGTGAGACAATGCCTTCTCCCCCTTCAACAGTTTAGAGGGAGACAAATATTATTCCAGATGATCCAATAGCTCCAAATGATCCAGTTGTTCCAGTTGATTTAGTTGCTCCAAGAAACATACCCAGAGATATTACAATTGGAGATAAAAGGCCTGCTTGGGCCCAACAAACTCTACAAGAAGTAAAAGGGCATAAAGCCCCAAAAGGAACAACAAGAGAGAGAAAGAGACCAAAGATATTCTCAAGCTACCTTTCATCCATGACCCATATTATTGACTCAGATCCATATTGTCATGGAGAAGCTTCAAGTGAACAAGTATGGCAAGATGCCATGACTAAAGAATACCAATCTATACTAAAAAATGATGTATGGGATGTTGTTCCAAGAACAAAGGGAAAGTTTGTAGTGAATTCCAAATGGATTTATAAAATAAAAAATGCTACTGATGGAAGCATATAAAAATACAAAGAAAGATTTGTGGTCGGAGGGTTTTCACAAATAGAGGGACTGGACTATGATGAAACTTTTTCACCAGTAGCCCAATACACCTCCATCCGATATATCATTGCACTAGCTTCTTCCATGGGTTGGAAGCTACATTAGATGGATGTAAAGACATCCTTTCTCAATGGTGAAATTGAGGAAGAAGTTTATATTGAGCATCCAAAAGGATTCATTGTACACAATGAAATATCTCATGTATGGAGCTTGAAGAAAGCCTTATATGGTCTAAAGCAAGAACGGATTTCTGATGCGTTTGGGATTCAACAAAAGCATTGCTGAGCCAAACTTATATTATCACATTGATGGAAATGAGTGTTTGATTTTGGTCCTATATGTGGATGACCTTTTCCTCACCAGTTCAGAGAGACTCATTGTTGAATGCAAACAAGCATTGACTGCTAAATTTGAAATGAAGGATTTGGGATTGATACACTACTTATTGGGACTAGAAGTATGGTAGAGAACATATGAGATTTTCCTGAGTCAAGGAAAATATACTATGGAAATATTGAAAAAGTTCAGCCTTAAAGAATGCAAAACCATGCCCACTCCAATGGTTATGGATTTGAAGAAACTGAGATACTGATTCAGGAGATGTAGATCCACACTTATATTGACAATTGATTGGATCACTGATGTATTTGGGTAACACCAGATTGGAAATTTTCTATGCAGTAAATGTTCTTAGTTGGTTTATAAGCCAACCAAGACAGAGACACTAGATAGCTGCAAAACATGTATTGAGATACTTACAAGGCACAATTGGTTATGGCTTGAGATATGCCTCTAGTGTGGACTTGATTCTGTAAGGATATGCTGATGCAGATTGGGCAGGAAGCATAGTAGACAGAACAATAACCTCTAGTTTTTTCTTCACTTTAGGTTCTCCCATGGTTTCTGTTGAGCACTCAATACACCCTAAAAGTTCTATGCCCATTTCTACTTTTTGGGTACCACTTGATCTTTTGCACTGACCGTTTCCATTTTAGTATGAAACTGCTGCCTGTGCTTATCTTTTATGTTTTCATGTTTGAATTTTTTAAAGTCTTCTTGAACATATAAAGAATCATCTTAACTTTAAAAGGGACTTAACAACTACTTAAGAAACCGATAGTCTAAACTTTTCTCCAACACACTCAGGAAATTCGGCATCGATAAAGATTAAAAGTGATGAAAATCGCTTGAGAAGTTCAAAATAGCTGAGCGCCGATCTTCATCGGCATCGGAAGAAGGAATTTTTTCTCATCCCCGCGAATAAAATCCACTAAAGATATCGCTGAAGACTAATCCATTCGGCTTCGACAGAAAAACAAAAGAGTAAGTGTTGTGCAAGTAAAGGAATAATATCGTCGATCGACGACCCCCAAAACGTTCTTGGCGTCAAAAAATTACGAAGATGGTAATTCATGAAGAAAACTACGCATTAATTTTCCATTTGAATGTTGATCCCCTATGCCATCCCGACATTGACAATCACAGTATCTAGTTCTTTTAGCACATTCAACATGGGAGAAGTCCTCATGTGTAATCCTTACCCACCAGCTGAGTTCTAGATTTTATGTTTTAAAATATTTTAATAACCCCGAGTCAGTAACGCCACATCAACATCAATCAACGTCGAAAGTTTTAAAAGGAAAGTATCAACGAACTCACAAAGCAACTCATAAGAGTGATAATTATAAAAGATCATAATTTGCAAGACACTTAAATAAAAAAAAAACAAGGTAGATTTACATACTAAGAGGGAACACGATACATTCAAAACACTTTCAAATTTTCATATAATTAAATCTCCTGCCAAGCTTAGGTTACATACAAATAAACACCACTGACGTCTTGACTAACTGGCCCGGTTACAGTGAGAATATGAAAAAAAAAACTTTACAACAAAAAAGAGAAAGCTATCAAGCGTCATTATAGAGAATGAAAATCAAGAGCCCATCCATTATGTATCTTCTGCGCACAGACCTTCTCTCAGACTACTCCTTGTGCCTTGCAATGTTTTATTTTTCTCCTTCCCCGTCATCCTCTGTGCCTTGTGTAGTTTCACAATCGTATCTTTTTCTTCCTAAATCTATCTCTTGATCCAATCTGTGCTTCCTTCGCAACCCTGGGGTGTCGATACCTCCTGGTTCTTCACCACCAACTGTCTCCGCAATTCTCTATTTTCTTGGTAAAGTTCAGCTATGGCAAGTTGGGCCCGCTCTAGTTGCTGGATGGGACTCCCAACAGAAGAAACTGGTGTCTTTTCCTTTCCCTTTCATCTTCCTCTTCCTCGACTGGTAGTTCCGACAGGCTTAAGCCAGGTAGTGTGCATCGTAAACTCCTCAGCATCCGAGTGTGCACTCAACTCAGTGGGCAGGCAGTCTTATCCTCTTTTTTTCTTTTTTTTTTCTAGGCCTTCCCCTCCTTCGCGGTGTCTACTCTTGAGAAGGAATGACACCCAACATACGTCCTTCAGGCATATTTATCTCCACTCCCACCTCCACTTGAGACACTGACAATGTTTTCGAGCAAAGGTAAGTACCTCCTATTGAAGCTTTAGGGACACTGGATGCTAATAAGAAAGTGTCCCAGGCACGCTAGGGATCAGACCTGGCACTTTGACTACCTCACAAACCCTATCCCTTGTTTAAGGGGGATTCCATAGTGCAACAACGTATTGGCTTAGACGTTTGTGGATAAGTAAATAACTACGACACAAATTTTCTCCAGAATTAGACTCGCTAGACCAACGTTAATGATGTATACACTGGGCTCCTGCATAGAATTCCCCATAGAGCCCCTAAAATTTATAGCAGAACGAGGAAGCAAAATCGAATGTGCCAAAAGACACTCACACCTCAGGACATGATGTCTTGAAGAGTTAATGTGTCATAGCTTCTTGACAGATGCAATCCAGAACGTATGAAATGCCACCGATCGAAGTTGCAGGGAATATACAGTACGATCATTCTAATTTCTTTAAAGTCTCCAACTTCCATTATTAACGAATGATAGTTGACACACTTGGTGATACAAATTCTGGAGGAACTACTCACTTCAACCTAAGGCATTTAACGACTTCATTATTATGGTATCCGACCTTTTGGGTGCGTATGTGCAGACGTTTGACTCTGGAATCCTTTCCCTAGCCCCAAGGGTCAAGCAGCTACTGTGACGGTTCCAACACTCATATCCACCGTACTTGATTTTCCATGTTGTGGTGCACTGACGTAATTCATTTAGATTGAAGAAGAGCCGAGGCATGGACAAGGACGTCACAGGTCATTCAAAGGGGTGACTGGGATCACGTAAGTATTAAACGATCAAGGCTAATGAGATCCACAGGTATGCATTGGTCTATTCTATTTTTGTTTGTATCTTACTATGTGTTACCTGATCTCTAAGCTACCTCAACCCTAATTACAGGAAAGATCCTCCCGAATACCGAACCAATTTTTCTCTACGACCTCACTGAAGAACTCTAAATAAATATCAAAGAAAAATCAACAGAGCAATAAATGATATCGGACTCCCCGAGTTTGGTACCCCCGGCAACCTTGATGACCTGAGAGACATAGTGAAGTCACATGCCAAACAAGATTCGCTATTGATCGAAGAACTTGCAAAGATGACTGACGCAAGACCAGGGAAAGTGAAATGATTTGCATAACATCGAATCAGAGCCCGAACCATGCTACGATAGTTGGACTCCAGTCTAGTAAAGTACCGGGTGAATGCAGTGGAAATCAGGGGAATATATGCGGCTCCAATGGAACAACACAGATTTCCATGGGCCCAAAATTGTGAAGAAATGTTTATCAGTTGGTCCGAATACGAGAGAAATCACCCTTTTCAAGAGATATATCAGGTTGACTCTTAAAGAAACTGTTAGAAGATGACGCCACATGGCAATTTTTGTTTTTATTAAACTACACTTAGCCGTTAATTTCAGTTATACTTTATATTATAATTAAATACATCGACTAACTAATACCAAGGTCAATGGTTGTTGTAAGAATTCTTTCTTTTTGGTTGTTAAAAATTATTTTGAAGCTGCTATGAATTGAGAAGTCCTTCTGGACCAAAGACAAACTATTTTCATCAAATTCATGTTATTGAACTTGGAGAAGAACTACTTCCTATCCTGTTTCATGAATGATGCAGTAATGAGTAAGAGAAATTAATTTTATTTTCAAGTTATCTGGTGCAATGTTTTAATGTTCTTGTCTTTAATGATGAAAATGAATCGTTGTGTTATTATGTGATGAATGGTTATGGTAGATGAATTATTTTTCTTGCCATTATCTTATTACATATGTTCTTTCTTTCTGATAATTAGTTTCTCAGACATTAATTGGATGCTCACACGGTTGATTTATTAGTACTAGGCCTGTGGTATAGAATCATTGTCTGCATGTTTGAGCATCGGGTTATCCCAAGATCAACCTCTTCCCTAGTAGTTAAAACTTAATCTTGTTTGTTGTGAAGTTGGTTTATACTAGATTTCATCTCTCATACCAGTCCCACCCAAGAGAAAATACATAACAGAATAGTCCTAACTGAAGGAAGATCCTTCACAAGAAAACATAAATCCCATCGATAAGTTGGTCGGATCACAGGATGTGGAGAACCATTCCATATTTAAACGCTGCAGAGTCTAATTGGGCCTCAGAGGTGGTTTTGGTTCCTACTATTGAATCAAGGGATTTAAGACCCATCAACAGAATTGGTGCTAGAAGGAGGGCTTGATAATGAATGGATGAATATATATTTTATATAACATTTCAAACAATCTACAGATTCATAACAACCCACATTCATGGCTAATCATTCACAAGACAACCCACACATGTTGAGTACTCCCAAAGAGGGTGACTCACCCCAGCCAAAGGAAGAACCTTTTCACCCTGAAATACCTTACGCCCTTCCTCACGAGGAAGTAAATCAATTTAGGAGTATCACAAGAGCCTATGCCCGACAGATAAATGCATTGTCCTTAGCTCCCATACTCCCTCGAAGAAAACAACAAATCAGACTAGTGGTTAGTGTTATCCCCCACTTTTAGGGATAGCTAGTAGATAATGTCTCGAGGCCTATAGGTCCTAGACATGGAGTATCAAGAGAAGGATTGACTTCAGCATGGCCCTAGAGGGCCCACCTTTTCTCTCTTCCAACATCTTTATCCTTTTAGTAGCAACAAACTCCACCACCATCGGCTTGGTCCTGTGTCCGAGAGGGTTCTTGCTTCATGAGGTAATTAGTTCAGGTATCATGGTATGTGTCACTTTGATCATCAAAACCGTTGAATGTATACATCTGATTCATTTTATTTCTAACAATTGCTCGGATCTTACATTTTCCCACTTGACCATGTTTTGGGGATTGACAGGGTGTCTTAGTAAGCCCGTGTCTGTTGTTTTTGGTTAGCCACTGGGGTTGTCTCTAAGAAGCCATCATCCGCTCCCTTCAGAGTTTCACTTTTCCATATTATTTCCCACTCACCTGTCCCATTCCATTTGTCCAGGCACTGGGTTGACCTTTTTAGGGTTGCACCTTATCTAGTGGGAAGAAGGGACTAAAGGCCTAGAAAGTAAAAGCAAGCTTGTAAAAGATAAAATCCTGAGATTAAAACCTCGAGATGCTTCACCCAGGGATCCATGATAAAGAAATAAAGGGATTCTCAACAAGAAACAAGTGAGACCCTAAAAAATAATAAAACAAGACCTAACCAGAGGATAGGGGGTCTCATCACGAGCCAGCCTATTAGGTCCATGGGTACCTAGTAGTATGACATTGCCATTAGCTAGTTACCACGCCAGGGAAATGACCTTTGGTTGCATGGCAAAGGGAAAGGGGGTCTCATCATGATCCAACCTTCTCATTTCCATGAAAGTTCTTGTGGGTAATGTTGTCACCACTAGTCACCACGCCAGGGCAGTGTCCCTTGATTATCTCTTGAGAAAAAAGAAAGAAAAAAGAAATAAAAAATGAAATAACAAAAAGAATAAAAGGCATGAATGGGCTTGGAAAGAATTGCATCCATGACAGGTACAAATCAACTTCTACAAAGGCACCCACATGTAACATCTTGCATCCTTGGCCTTCATTGCACCCACCTACTTGGACATCCCTTGACCACTTCATCCACTTACATGGCTTGGAAGAGGTCTTTTCCGGGAACTTCCCTTATTCAGTGGACACTAGCCCAATATGATGCCTTGCCCTTTTCCCAGACTTGTATAGTAGGTTTTTTTAACGTATTTGATCTATTGATTGATCTATTAGGGGTTTTATGCATATTTTTATTAATATTGATGATGAAATGTGATTGACATTGCTATGATCCCTGTGACTGATGAGCTCATGGAGGGCGTAGCTTTTGATGTGTAGGACAATGCCTGATGGACAGGTACCATATTGGACCGGTACACATGGGGAGATGATCAGTTCAGACCTCCATGGGGTTGAAGAGCCCATCAGGTGGATGCTGAGACCCCATTAGGGAGTAGATACAAGATAGAGATGGATCCAAAGCTTTGCACTAGAGGAGAAGAGGACGTTCCACCAGAGGTACCCTGGAAGAGCTTGACTTATGGGGGATGACCCTTTCTCAGTGGAACGTTGGCCTTGAGAGGTCTAGGATGTCACCATCTTGACCATGACATCACCCAACATCATGGATGTCTTGGGAGGCAGACTAGGTAGTAGTGGCACGTGTGGCAGGTTGGAGAAGCCCAATGAGGGCTAATGTTTTTCTCCAGGATGCCACATCTGCCCTAAAAGGGGCTAACGCCTCCCTTGGAGGGGATTTTACTCTCTTTTAAGCTTGATTTAGGGTTTTAATTTGACAATTAAATGTAAAACAATATTATTTTGGTATTTTTTCCTTGTCGGCCTTTTACATGACCTAAAAGTAAAAATAGGTCATGATATTGTATAAATGGAGGATTTTTACCTTCATTTTTTGATCATCATTTCATTCACTCCATAAGGAGGTCTGAAATTTGCACCCTATCTTGGGTATTTGGCTGATGTAGTGAGGCACACTTGTTGAAGGAAGACTTTTTTGACATTTTATGGTGTTTCTCTTGAAAGAAGGTGTTACAACTAGGGTTTGCATGGTTATTTCTTGATGAATTGTAAGTATTTTTCTGCAAAAATTATTAATGAATGGTTGTAGTTTAATTTCTTGCATATGTTTATGAATATTGCTAAATCAAAACCCTAGGTGACAAGCACACAAGTAGGTCCTTGTCTCATGTCCCCTGATAGAGAATTTTTTATCCATTGAAGAAGGAAGAAAGAGCCTAGCCATAGCTACACTCCTATTTCTTGTTCCCCTTTTGTTGGTCGTACCTTTACAAGTTGAGAAGAAGGAGACATCCCGAAGCCTAGGGTTTCTACACTTTAGGGCCGATTTTTCTAGGGTTTGATAGTGGAGCCTTGCTGCTGCAAGACTTTGTCTTATCAAACTATCCCATCTCAGTTTATCTTTTATGCTAGCCATTTTTCCATCCAATAAAGGAGGAGAGAGAACGAGGCCTTTCCATAGCAACACCGGAGTGAGGCTCTCTCCCCTAGGGTTTTGATTTTGAGGCCTTTCCATAGCAACACCTCAAAACTCTTACCTCTAGTTCTTGGCCATTGAATCCTTCAACCTTTGCGTCCTTCACTTTTGACTCCTATAAACCCTAAGGCACTGATCTAAAGTCCTCCAGCGTTGAAGTGAAACTTGATTACAACACTCTCAAAATATTTGAATTGAAAAATATAACCACTAACCCTAACCCTAAGCTAATCTACTAACCCTAAGTGTTGTTGTCATCCTTTGTTATTATATCATTAGTGCAGCTAGGTGTTTTCTTTATGATCAATTGAGTAATTTTTAAGGCATTTATTGAATGAAGTATTGATTGGTTACATTGAATGCCATATTGTTCCAATATTTATTGGTGAAGTGTTATAACTTTAATTGCTATTGATAAACATTGACATCGTCAACATTTATTGCCAATTGCTTATATGTTATTCAGATAGTCATCTATATGAAGTACTAACCCCATTGAGATATAGTTTGTATACATTAGCTTGCTGTTTCTTTGTTCCAGGCATGTGTACTTCTTTGGGGGTTTACTTTAAATTGGCCTTTGGTCAGACTATCTGTTTGGTGGTGATAACATTTTGGCGTCGTTGCCGGGGAACAGTAAGTCAACTCTCCTCAAGACGACACTTTTCGGTAAGCCTTGCCTCTAGATTTTTATCTTACAAGCTTACCTGGTGAATCCACTATGGGTGTTTTCCCTTATATTTTGATAGTTTCAAGAAAACTATCTGGCGACTCCACTAATGAAGAAGCCAAAAATGACTTCACAATGGGATCCCGGAAATTACAAGCCTTTAGAAATGAGCAAAATCCCAGGATATCCATGACAAATGCCCCCGATAAAAAGAGAACGACTTCCTAGATTCACTAGTAGCGATGGGGAAAGAGATGATTTCCATATGAATGATTTTTATTCTTATTTTGGACTCCATCCTGTCAATGATGATGCCGAAGATGTAGTGATGAAATTTGTTCCCACCACTCTTCATGGGAATGCTGAAAAGTGGCATGATGATCTCCTCGATGCTAGCATCAAAACTATAGATCAATTGGAAGAAACCTTTCTTGGAAAATGGGGTATTCAGTTGAAATACATCTCAGTACTAATAAAAATATTCGAGCATATAAAAAAAATTGAGAATGAAACCCTATTTGACTTCCAGAGTAGGTTTGAGGGCACTCTATGTCATATTCCTAGAAGCCATCATCCTAAAGAGAAGTACATTGTCCATATCTATACCCATGCGCTCCTAGCACACCTAGGTTTGCCCCTCAGTAGAAGGGGCCCAAAGATGCTCAATGAAGCTTACGACATGTCTACAAGAATTGAACAAAACATCTCCTTATTTGGGATAAAATACCTCTTTACCTAAGGTAATCTTAACATGGAAAGCTTTTTTACTCGTGATAACTTTATTGATGATTTCCAAGAAGAAGGGGAACAAACCATCATTCAACATAGGATTGTTGAAGACACAATTGAGGAGTTGGAGCCTAAGAAAAATGATGGAGTATCAACTTGCACTCCTGCTTTTGATGAGGCCATCCAAGAGTCTGTTTCTCCTGCACAACAAAAGGATGATGAGGTTAGTTGTTTTCCATTTCAGGATCCCGATGACACCTCATTCCTTGATTCTGAAAATGAAGGAGAAATGGAAACCTTGAGAAAAGTTCCTTGATGTATAATTGAAGATGAAGGGGTGATTCTTGACTATGAGAATGTAACGCATGCTAAAAACACTAAAGTCCTCAAAGCTCCTGCATAAGAAGAAATAGTAAGTTTCCCTCATCTCCTAGTTTTTGATGATGCTATACTTTGTGATAGGGAAGATGAGGAGGAGATAAGCAAGAATGCTTCAAATTCTATGTTTTATGATACCGATAATGACATAGATGATAACATTGATGAGTTCATACATGTTGGGAGACATAGGTGGGATGCAGTCGATTATGATATGGATCCCATCTATGACATAGAGAGTCATCTCCAAGTGTTGCCTTTGAAATTATCACAACAAGTTACTCTTGACCAGTGGCAACGAGGAGATGATATTTTTATCGACGCTCCCCAAACACCCAAAGTTGACCAAGTACCATATTTGCCTAATGATTTTTGGTTTTACCTCGAGGTATTTGATGAGTAATCCTCTGAGCACTTAGTTTATCCTATGAAAATGATTATCAACCACCATTGTGCTTAGATTTTGATAGAAGTAAGAACATTGTTTGCTTAAAGAAGGATTCTCATGACTTTTCGCTCCAGCCACCTGTTGTTACTTTAACTTGTTTTTTCATTGAAGGTGTAGTTGGGAAGTATATCTTGTATTTTGAGTTCCCTCTTAAGCAAACCGTAGAATCCAAGGGTTGGTCGGGTACTACAAGTTTGAGGTTGTTATCTCGTTTTTTCAACTTTTATTTGATAGTTCGTGAGTCATCTGCTAGATATTTGTTGATCTCTTCCTTGACTTCAAAGAATGAGGATGTCCTAGATAGACAGTTTACAGAAATTTCAAGTAAATTCTCTGAACCTTGGACTTTTCATGACCATTTCCTGAAGTGGATCGAGTACATTTCTTTCAAGTTGACTTGGCATGATTTTATCCCTCCCACCCACCTCCATGAGTTAGACTTTGTGATCTCTGATGATGTGATATATATTCTAACCCATGAAATTTTTGCACTTGACTTATCACTATTTTTGTTTATGATGAAGCAAAAAGGCAGGTATCATGGGACGTTGTTGGATTGGATTCACTGGTTATAATTGCTTTATTTCAGTCCTACATATATTCCATATATGCTCAGGTGGCATTACCACCCCATTTTGTTACTGATGCTGCTATTGAGATCGAGCAGGTCATCAGGCTATGCCAGAGATTCTAAGGTTCTCATGCGCTCTACGGCGAGCACATGTCCCCAAGTTGGAGCCAAATGTTATCCCCCACTTTTAGGGATAACTAGGAGATCATGTCTTGAGGCCCACAGGTCCTAGACATGGAGTATTGAGAGTAGGATTGACTTCAGTATGGCCTTGAAGAGCCCACCTTTTCTCTCTTCCAACATCTTTATCCTATCAGCAACAACAACCTCCACCACCATCAACTTGGTCCTGTGTCAGACAGGGTTCTTGCTTCATGAGGTAATTAGTTCAGGTATCATGGTATGTGTCACTTTGATCATCAAAACCATTGAATGTATACATCTGATTCCTTTTATTTCTAACAACTGCTTGGATCTTACACTTTCCCACTTGACCATGTTTTGGGGATTGATAGGGTGTCTTGGTAAGCCTGTGTCTGTTGGTTTTGGTTAGCCATTGGGGTTGTCTCTGAGAAGCCATCGTTCTCTCCCTTCATAGTTTCACTTTTCCATCTTGTTTCCATCTCACCTATCCCATTCCACTTGTCTGGGAACTGGGTTGACCTTTTTAGGGTTACACCTTATCTAGTGGGAAGAAGGGGCTAAAGGCCTAGAAGGTAAAAGCAAGCTGGTAAAAGATAAAAGACTAAGAATAAAACCTTGAGATGCTTCACCCAGGGATCCCTGAGAAAGCAATAAAGGGCTTCTCAACAAGAAACAAGAGGGGCCCTAAAAAATAATAAAACAAGACCTAACCAGAGGATAGGGGATCTCATCATGAGCCAGCCTATTAGGTCCATGGGTACCTAGTAGTATGAAATTTCCATCAGCTGGTTACCACGCCAGGGCAGTGACCTTTGGTTGCATGGCCAAGGGAAAGGGGGTCTCATCACGATCCATCCTTCTCATTTCTGTGAAATTTCTCGTGGGTAACGTTGTCACCACTAGTCACCATGCTAGGGAAGTGTCCCCTGATTATCTCTTGAGTAAAAAGAAAGAAAAAATAAATACAAAATGAAATAACAACAATAATAAAAGACATGAATGGGATTGGAAAGAATTCAATCCATGACAGGTACAACTCACCTTCTACAAAGGCACCCATAGGTAACATCTTGCATCCTGGGCCTTCATTTCACCCACTTGCTTGGACATCCCTTGACCACTTCATCCACTTACATGGCTTGGAAGAGGTCTTTTCCGGGAACTTCCCTTATTCAGTGGACACTAGCCCAATAGGATGCCTTTCCCTTTTCCCAGACTTGTATAGTAGGTTTGTGTAACATCTTTGAGCTATTGATTGATATATTAGGGGTTTTATGCATATGTTTATTGATATTGATGATGAAATGTGATTGACATTTCTATGATCCCTGCGACTAATGAGCCCATGGAGGGCGTAACTTTTTATGTGCAGGACCATGCCCGACAGACAGGTACCATATTGGACCGGTATACATGGGGAGATGATCAGTTTGGACCCCCATGGGGTTGAAGATCCCATCAGGTGGATGATGAGACCCCATCAGGGGGCAGATACATGATAGAGATGGATCCAGAGATTTTCACTAGAGGAGAAGAGGATGTTCCACCAGAGGCACCCTGCTAGAGCTTGATCTAGGGGGGATGACCCTTTCTCAATGGAACATTGGACTTGGGAGGTCTAGGATGTCACCATATTGACCATGACATCACCCAACATCATGGACATCTTGGGAGGCAAACTAGGTAGCAGTGGCACGTGTGGCAGGTTGAAGAAGCCCAATGAGGGCTAATGTTTTGCTCCAGGATGCCCCCTCTGCCCTAAAAGGGGCTAAAGTCTCCCTTGGAGGGGATTTTACTCTCTTTTCAACTTGATTTAGGGGTTTAATTTGACAATTAAATGTAAAATAGTATGATTTTGGTATTTTGGCCTTGTTGGCCTTTTACATGACCTAAAAGTAAAATTAGGTCATGATATTTTATAAATGGAGGATTTTTACCTTCATTTTTCTTATCATCATCTCATTCACTCCATAAGGAGGTCTGAAATTTGTGCCCTATCTTGGGTATTTGGCTGATTTAGTGAGGCGTACTTGTTGAAGGAATACGTTTTTGGCATTTTATGGTGTTTCTCTTGAAGGAAGGTGTTACAACTAGGGTTTGCATGGTTATTTCTTGATGAATTGTAAGTATTTTTCTACAAAACTTTTTAATGAATGGTTGTAGTTTAATTTCTTGGATATATTTATGAATATTGCTGAATAAAAACCCTATGTGACAAGAACACGAGTAGGTCCTTGACTCATGTCCCCTGATAGAGAAATGTTCAACCATTGAAGAAGGAAGAAAGAGCCTAGCCATAGCTACACTCTTATTTCTTCTTCCTCTTTTGTTGGTCATACCTTTACAAGTTGAGAAGAAGGAGATGTCCTGAAGCCTAGGGTTTCTACACTTTAGGGCTGATTTTCTAGGGTTTTCTAGTGGAGCCTTGTTGTTGCAAAACTTTGTCTTATCAAACCTTCCTGTCTCAGTTTATCTTTTATGATAGCCATTTTTCCATCCAAGAAAGGAGGAGAGAGCATGAGGCCTTTCCATAACAACACTAGAGTGAGCCTCTCTCCCCTATGGTTTTGATTCTAAGGCCTTTCCATAGCAACACCTTAGAACTCTTCCCTCTAGTTCTTGGTCATTGACTCCTTCAACCTTTGCGTCCTTCACTTTTGACTCCTATAAACCGTAAGGCATTGATCTAAAGTCCTCCAATGTTGAAGTGAAACTTGATTACAACATTCTCAAAATATTTGAATTGAAAAATCTAACCACTAACCCTAACCCTAAGATAATATGCTAACTCTAAGTGTTGTCGTCATCCTTTGTTATTATATCATTAGTAAAGCTAGGTGTTTTCTTTATGATAAATTGATTAATGGTTAAGGCATTTATTGAATGAAGTATTTATTGGTTACATTGAATGCCATATTGTTCCAATATTTATTGGTGAAGTGTTATAAATTTCATTTCTATTGATAAACATTGACTTCGTCAACATTTATTGCCAATTGCTTATATGTTATTCAGATAGTCATCTATATGAAGTGCTAATCCCATTGAGATATAGTTTGTATACATCAATTTTTTGTTGCTTTGTTCCAAGCAGGTATACTTCTTTGGGGGTTTACTTTAAATTGGCTTTTGGCCGGACTATCTCTTTGGTGGTGACTTGTGAGGGGGGGAAACTTAACCTTGTATTATTATCCTCTTGCCTCCGCAAAATCCCATTTCACCAGGGATGTCTCCCTTGGGCCTCACCTCCCTAAATAGAAAGAACCTTCCCATTGTGGTGACATTGGGTGGGATAGATTCTTGTTACACTAGTTTGACCTACAAGACTCAAGGTTTTTATCCTAACTACAAACTACGCGATAACAGTTAGCACTCTCAACGAGGTTTTCTTACACTCGGTAGAAGACTTAATAGATTTCACGATTACCGAAATCCAAGAACTTCTTGATTTTATACCTGAAACGCCAACCAATGACGTCTCTGAACCAAATGATTTATCAGAAGAAGAGGATTTTAACTCAGAGTCTGAAGATATGGAAGGCAACACCGACCATAATGATGAAAGGGGGAACTCACCTTTGAACAATCAACCCTGGTTAGCCAGAGATGCTTTGGCCCTCCCGGGACCATTCCATAACCTTCCCCAACATCCAGAGAAGTTGTTACCTAAGTTCGATCCTGAAACCTCTGGATTACCTGAAGATCATATCAAGAAATTCATACTCGCGATCAGACTTATGAATTTTCAACGTGAGGATGTAGTTTACAGAATTTTTCCCTACACGTTTGGAAATTCATCTTCCACGTGGTATTTTAATTTGCCAGTAGGATATATAACTAGGTGGACCAAGTTCCAGAAATATTTTCTAGATAAATTTGCAGAGGAAAGTACTACGAGAGCTCTGATGGTTGAGTTGTTCGCAACCACCATGAGTTCGAAAGAAAGGGTCAAAGATTTCAATCAAAGATTCACGACCATCTTAAACAAATTCCAACCCGTAGCAAGACCAACTCACGAGTTGCAAATCTAGGTTTATGCTAATGCCCTCCCGAATTCTATTTCTATGTTTGTAAAAAGAGTCGCTAAGAAAACCCTGGCGGAAAATTTTGAAGAGACCAAGACAATAGAATTCTAGATGAAAGGATGTAAAGAAGGCCAGGCCTCCCTAGTAAAGAAAGAATCCCAACCCCCTCCTAGGAGAGGAATACTTTTGACTATATTGCTATGAAAACCAACTGAACAAACTCCGGACAAAGGTGAGGGAGATATAGAAGATTTACAATGCATGGTTAAGAAATTATCAAACGAGATCATAGACATGAAGAGAAATGCAAGAGAGGGAAACCTAGGCCAAAGGACCTATAAACCTTTCTTTAAAAGAAACCAGCCTTTCAAAGCTATTGAACCTCCCCCAGTTAACTTAAATATTGATCTAGGGAATGTTTTGTCTGACTCTTTCTATAATTATCATCAGGAAAACCACTATGAAAGAG
Organism: Picea engelmannii; assembly: GCA_009831015.1. NCBI lineage: Eukaryota > Viridiplantae > Streptophyta > Pinopsida > Pinales > Pinaceae > Picea > Picea engelmannii. Next base: position 65,947 of record ML787108.1, read on the forward strand.
ACTACCCTCAATGGGTACATGCTATGAATTTGATGGCCAATCAGTTTCTATAAGAAGTCTCCCTGACCAAAAATCTAAGTAGTTCAATTATGAATATCACTGACTAGGAAGAGATTGACCCACTAAGAGATACAACCATGATGATATGGGATCTCGACCTGATCATCCCTTCCGACGACCTGTTTGAGTCTCAGGAACAACCCGCGAAAGTTTTGGTGGTACAAACACATAGTAAGGGTCCGCTTGGCTCGAAAGATACCGACGCCACCCCAGCCTCGAGAAGTAAGTTAACTCCTGATCACCTAAAGAAATTCTTCTCTCTCGAAAAAAACCCTATAAGCATTCATACCAAGGAAGCGCCCAAACTATATTACAATGTGGTCAAAGATTTGAAAAAGCTAAAGGATAATATATCAGTTATAGACATATGCAGGATTCCTCGACAGAAGGAATTTTTGTTGCAAGCTTTGAACTCAGTAGAAAACCCAGTGGAAGGTAATGGTCCGGAAATAAATCTGTCTTCCATAGATCTGGTGGGAAAACCAACTGTGAACACCTATTCGGGAGATAGGAAGGAAAAGTCTTTTGTCCCACCGTTCCTCTTAACGTTTGAAGTCTTTAATAGAAACCTTCATAACTATTTGGTATATTCTGGAGCGTCTTCCAACATTATTCCCTTTATCTGTTTGCAAAAATTAAATTCCATTCCTCAAGAGTGATAACCATGTCATTCAACTAGACAAAACCAAGGTCAAGGTCATAGGAGAACTCAAAGATGTGATGATCAAAATATTGACACATCCCACATTTGTGCAAGTGATTGACATCAATGTAGTAGATATCCTAGAGGCATATGGGCTATTACTAAGTCAATATTGGTCTGGAAAGCTAAATAGTTATTTCAGTACAGAATGGGTGCACCTTTCTTTACCACTGAAGGGATACAAGAACATGATCAAAATCAATAGGGAGAGATATCTAAAAAATACAGTCATTGATCTAGAAACCCCGAACGAATCCTCATCCGCAGATTTCCCCATATTGGGCAATTATTCTTGTGATTCCTACTTCATAAAATTTTCTCCTCTCTTGTCCGACGTTCCTCTTACCCAAAGCTATGAAATGGTTTTTCAAGAGTAGTATCCAATACCGACAGGAGACACCCTCTTCTCTCAAAACCCTGCATTGGAGATTAGGGAACAAAAGATGGGAAGGCACAAAATTACCAAGGGAAAGGAAAAGAGTGATTGTCGTTCACAAATTTGGACCCTCTATTTTGATGGATCTAAATCACAAGAAGGGTCAAGATCATGGTGCATCCTCATTGATCCTAAAGGTAAACATTATTTCTTATCCCGTAGGCTAGAGTTTGAATGTACCAAGACCACTATTGAATATGAAGCTCTAGTACAAGGATTAAATAAATCTATAGATTTGAATGTCAAAGAATTGAAAGTTTTCAGAGACTCTAAAATTACTTTTAGACAAGTAAGAAATACTATACATTGCAATTCTCCTCACCTAAAGAACTATCAGCAGGAGGTACATAGGTTAATAGAGCACTTTGAAGTCTTCAATATTGCAGTGATCCCCAGAGCTAAGAATATTCTTGTTGACTCCTTGGCCACATCTGCTTCCAGGCTGTTGCCTATGGAGGATTATGAAGCCTCCTGATTCACTGTGGAGCTGCTCTACAAACTGTCCGTACCTAATAACATTGCCAATTGGAAAGTATTTGAAGGAGATGAATAGATCATAAACTTCTTGACCAACCAAGACAATTTCAAAGATCTCGCTGTTGACGATGAAGAATTCCAGAAGTAATCAATGGAGACCGATCCTCGGACAAGCCACCCGAAAGGGATAACTAATCTAGAAAATTTGTTTGATCTGAAAGAGTGATTTAAGGGATCTAGAAATGCAAAGACCGATAGTTCTTATCTCCTGCATGAAACTATAAATCTTGGGACCCCGGAGAACCCAAATAATGTGAATCTTGGCAAGACTATATCTAAGGAAGAAAGAAAATCTTATCTCAAATTGTTTAGACAATACCAGGATGTCTTCGCGTGGTCCTATAGGGATCTGAAAATGTAAGATACCCACATCATTCAAAATATGATCCTATTAAAACCTAAAGTAAAACATTTCCAACAGAAGATCTGAAAGTATCATCCATCCCTGGAACCTCTCATGCATCAGGAGTTAAAGAAAATTTTAGATGCCAAAATCATTTTCCAGGTTAGGCATTCTGCCTGGGTAGCAAATATTGTCCCAATGAAGAAAAAATTAGGTGAAATATGCTTATGCATAGATTTTAGGAACCTCAACAGAGCTTCATAAAAGGATAATTACCCAATCCCACCGATGGAATAACTCCTGCAGACCATAACCAGCTCAAAGATATTCTCTCTATTGGACGGTTTCTCAGGTTACAACCAGGTTTTGGTTTTGGAGGAAGACCATTTAAAAACCACCTTCAAAACCAAATGGGGAGCTTTCATGTATAAACGCATGCCTTTCAGGTTAATTAACGAAGGAGCGACCTTCCAAAGGGCCATGGAAATAGATTTCTAGAGACTAATCAATAAATGTGCAGTAGTGTATCTAGATGACGTGAGAGTGTGTTCGAAGAATAGAGAAGAGCACATCCAACGCTTAACTCATATTTTCGAAAGGTGTAGGAAATATGGTATATCCTTAAACCCTAAGAAAAATATCTTTGATGTCAAGGAAGGTAAGTTGTTAGGCCACATTATATCTCAAGTAGGCATTCACATAGACCCAGAAAGGATTAAGGCCATAGCTCAACTTCCCTTGCCCCATAACAAGAAAGTTATGAAGTCCTTTTTCGGGCAAATCAATTTTGTGAGGAAGTTCACTTTCGATTTTGCAGAAATCATCAAACCTTTACAAAATATGATTCGCAAGGATGTTGAATTTAAGAGGGATGATGAGTGAAAAGATGCCTTCAACGATATCAAAGATGCTATATCCTGGGCCCTGGTGTTGCGAAGTCCCAATTTCGATAGAGACTTATCCCTTTATACTTTCTCCTCCAACCAATCGTTAGCTACAGTTTTGACTCAGAAGGATGACGAAAACAACGAGGCCCCAATGTATTTCATGAGCACTAATATTCAAGGAGCTGAGATCAACTATCCTGCTATAGATAAACATGCCTATGCAATATATAAGGAAGTAAAACATTTCATTTCTTACATCCTCAAGAATCACACTAAAGTGATTGTGCCACACTCTTCAGTCTGATCCTTGTTTACCCAACAAGAAATGGGGGAAAGAAGAGGGAACTGGATGGTGGTAGTCCATGAATTTGACCTAGATATAAACCTGCCAAATTAGTAAGAGTTCAAGGGTTATGCAAGCTTGCGGCCGAAGCCCAGGACCAAGTAAATGAATATTCTGAATGGGAGAACGAAATGGAACTATGGTGTGGTGAAGTATCATACATATCCCCAGGACAAAAGTCTTGTTATAAGGATTTAACTTATCTTCTATATCATGGGACTTGTCCCGAAAACCTCCACCCTAGGGAAAGGAGAGCCCTTGGGTTAAAATATGCACAATATCGCCTTATAAATTCGGTACTCTTCTGGATCAATTATGACAGGGTACTATTAAGATGTCTCGAACGTGAAGACACTGACAAAGTGTTGAAAGAGCTCCATGATGGCCCCGCCGGGGGACATTTCACAGGAAACACCACCACTCATAAGATTATGAGAGATGGATATTATTGGTCCACCTTGTTCAAGGATGCTCATACTCATGCTAGAAACTATAAGACTTGTCAAATAAGAGTTGGGAAGGATAAAAGAGCAGCAGTCCCACTCCAACCTGTGACTGTATCTAGGCCTTTTGAGCAATGGGTGTTGGATATCATAGGATAAATTACACCTATCTCTTCAAAACTACACAAGTACATTCTTACTGCCACTGACTATTTCACAAAATGGGCAGAGGCCATTCCTCTGACTCATGTAAAATAGAAGGTAATCCAATTCATAGAACAAAAAATGATCACAAGGTTTGGTTTCCCTTCTGTTCTGGTCTTTGATAATGCAACTTATTTTTCTTCCACCCTATTAATAAATTTTTCTCTGGAAAAAGGAATCATGATTAAGTACTCTGCAAATTATTACCCCCATGGAAATGGTGTGGCAGAATTAACTAATAATAACCTAGTGAGAATATTAAAGAAGACGGTTACAGATAACCAAAGAAATTGGCATAATCTACTCCATAAGGCTCTATGGGCTGATAGAGTCACACCCAAAGAAGCTATAGGTAATTCCCCATACTTTTTGGTCTATGGGCAAGAAGTCATCCTCCCAAATGGGCTCTATCTTCCGTCTCTTCAACTAGCCCAAGATTCCAGTGAGGAACCTTCGTCGGCCATACAAAAAAGAATCAACACTTTGCTCATGCTGGAAGAAGAGAGAGAAAAGGATAAGTCAAATTTCCTAGCTCACCAACAGATAGTGAAAAGGTTGTTCAATAAGCATAAGGCTAAAGAAAATAACTTTGAAGTAGGAGACTTAGTCCTGAAGTGGGACATGGAAAATGAACCAAAAGGGAAGCATTCTAAGTTTCATAATTTATGGCTTGGACCTTTTTAGGTGGCTGAGAAGATTGGGGTAGACACTTATCGATTGCAGAATCTAAGGGGGGAAATTGATGCCCTCCCAGTAAATGGCCAAGCTCTAAAACAATACTTCCAATACTAATAATAATAAATTAAAAAAAATAAATTTTGTTTTTATGTGTTTTTCATGTTGAGTATCTTCATGGTTGAGAAATACTTCTTTTGTTATTTATTTTCTCTCTAGTTTTCTGTACTTTTGAAGTTGTTTCTGACAAGACGATGGTTGGCCTTAAAATCATGCAACATAGTGAACTCTATTTCTAACTCGTCGCTCACTTACAAACACAAGAAGTACTAGAAAACATGTGGTTACTTTGAGGAATCCTTTGTCTAGCCTGAGCAAATGAACAAATTCGAAGAAACGCCAAAAGGGTATACTTTTTGGTTCAGTAAAGCCTTAAGGGAATAAAGGAAATATGGAAATGACTACATGAACCCAAAAGACAGAGCTAATGAAGGATCCACCTTAACCATCTCACTTTGCAAATAAACAAACATCCTCCTCCCTCACTAACTCGGGGCATCATGCTTAAATAAGATTGATATTATCAAAAGAGTGAACAGTAAGAGAGGGTATGCATATATCTCCGACATGGCTATGGATGCTCGTTGGCAATGGAGAAAAGGTCTGTGATGTCAGGGTGACTCCGTTGGGGCTATGAACACTCGCTAACAGTGGAGCGACACCGAAGCAGGAGAGTAGAGGTAATTAAAAGCTTCATGCTAGTGAATACTTTGCTAAACTTTTGTAAGAAGGGGGCATGAGTCGGGGTCAAAGGAAATCAAGGAGGAAAAGGTTTAAAACCCCATGGGCAGGCCTAGAAGCATCATCCGAAGAAATTCAAATGCAAAGGTTAAGAGGTTCCATTTTAAGACCAGTTAAGATTCTCCATTAGCTTATGTATCAGCTAGGCATCAGGGAAGGAACAAAGATTCTACTTTCACCCAGTGAATCACCATTTGTTGAGCACTCAACACACCCTAAACATTCTATGCCCATTTCTACTTTTTGGGTACCACTTGAACTTTTTCACTAATTGTTTCCACTTCAGTATGAAACTGTTGCATGTGCTTATCTTTTATGTTTTCATGTTTGAATTGTTTAAAGTCTTCTTGAACATATAAAGAATCATCTTAAATTTAAAAGGGAGTTAACAACTACTTAAGAAACTAATAGTCTAAATTTTTCTCCAACACACTCAGGAAATTCGACATCGGAAAAGATTAAAAGTGACGAAAATTGCTTGAGAAGTTCAAAATAGCCGAGCATCGATCTTCATCGACATCGACAGAAGGAGGTTTTTCTTGTCCCTGTGAATAAACTCCACTAAAGATATCGTCGAAGACCGATTCGTTTAGCTTCAGTAGAAAAATGAAAGAGTAAGCATCGCGCGAGTAAAGGAATAATATCGCCGATCGACGACCCCTGAAATGTTCTTGGCATTGGAAAAGTACGAAGATGGTAATTCATGAAGAAAACTATGCATTAAATTTCTGTTTGAACGTTGATCCCCTACGCCATCCTGACATCGACAGTCATGGTATCTAGATCTTTTAGCGCATTCAACATGGGAAAAGTCCTCATGTGCAATCCTTACCCCCCAGCCGAGTTCTATATTTTATGTTTTAAAATATTTTAACAACCCCGAGTCAGTAACACCATGTCAGCATCAATCGATGTCAGAATTTTTAAAAGGAACGTATCAACGAACTCACAAAGCAACTCATAAAAATCATAATTATAAAATCTCATAATTTGCAAGAAACTTAAATAAAATAAAAAAGCATGGTAGATTTACATACGAAGAGGGAACACGATACATTCAAAACACTTTCAAATTTTCATTAAATCTCCCGCCAAGCTCAAGTTACATACAAATAAAAACCACTGACATCTTGACTAACCGACCTGATTACAGTGAGAATATGAAAAAATAAAACTTTACAACAAAAAAGAGAAAGCTATCAAGAGTCACTTCGGAGAATGTAAATAAAGAGCCCTCCCATTATGTATCTCTTGTGCACAGACCTTCTCCCGGACTACTCCTCACGCCTTGCAGTGTTTTATTTTTCACCTTCCCCGTCATCCTCTGTGCCTCATGCAGTTGCACAATCGTATCTTGTTCTTACCGAAGCTGTCTCTTGAGCCAATCTGTGCTTCCTTCGTGACCCTGCAATGTCGATACCTCCTGGTTCTTCACCGCCAACTATCTTCACAATTCTCTATTTTCTTGGTAAAGTTCGGATATGGAAAGTTAGGCCCACTATAGATGCTAGATGGGACTCCCAATGGGAGAAATTGGTGTCTTTTCCTTTCCCTTTTGTCTCCCTCTTCCTCGACTAGTAGTCCCGGAAGGCTCCAGCCAGGTAGTGTGCATCGTAAATTCCTTAGTGGTCGAGTGTGCACTTAGCTCAGTGGGGAGGCGGTCTTCTCCTCCTTTTTCGTTATTTTTTCTAGGCCTTCCCCTCCTCCGCAGTGTCTACTCTTGAGAAGGCATGACACCCAACATATGTCCTTCAACCATATTTCTCTCCACTCCCACCTCCACTTGACACACTGACACTATTTCCGAGCAAAGGCAAGTACCTCCTATTGAATCTTCAAGGACACTAGATACCAATAAGAAAGAGTCCTAGGCATGCCGCGGCTCAGACCTGGCAATCCTGCTACCTCGCAAACCATGCCCCTTGTTTAAGGGGGATCCCATAGTGAAACAACATATTGTATTAGACGTCTCGGATGAGTAAAGAACTATGGCACAAATTTTTTCTAGAATTAGACTCGCTAGACGAATGTTAACGATGTATAAACTCGACTGTTGCATAGAATTCCCCACAGAGCCCCTAGAATTTATAGCGGAATGAGGAAGAAAAATAGAACATGCCAAAAGACACTCATTCCTCATGATAGGATTTCTTGAAGAGTTAACGTGTCACAACTGCTCGACGGATGCAATCCAGAATGTATGAAACACCATCGATCGGATTTGCAGGGAATATACAGTACGATCATTCTAATCTCTTTAAACTTTCCATCTTCCATTATTAACGAATGATAGTTGACACACTTGGTGATACGTCTTTTAGAGGAACTACTCACCTCAACTTGAGGCATTTAATGACTTCATTATTATGGTATTTAACCTTTTGGGAGCATACATGCACACGTTCGACTCTGGCATCCTTTCCCCAGCCCCAAGGGTCAAGCAGCTACTGTGATGGTTCCATTTCTCATATCCTCCGTACATGATTTTCCACGTGGTGGCACACTGACGTAACTTATTTAGACTAAAGAAGAGCGACGGCATGGACAAGAACATTACAGGTCATTAAAAGGGGTGACTGGGATCATGTAAGTATTAAACGATCGAGACTAACGAGCTCCACAGGTACACATCGATCTATTCTATTTTTGTTTGTATATTACTATGTTTTGCCTGATTGCTAAACTACCTCAACCCTGATTACAGGAAATATCCTCTCGACTACCAAACCAATTTTTCTCCACAACCTCATCGAAGAAATCAAAAGAAATATCGAAGAAAAATCAACAGAGAAATAAAGGATATCGGACTCCCTGAGTTCGGTACCCCTGACAACTTTGTCAAGCTGAGCGACATAGTGAAGTCGCATGGAAAATAAGATTCTCTATGGACCGAAGAACTCATAAAGATGACCAACGCAAGACCAGGGCAAGTGAAACGATTTGCAGAACATGCAATCAGAGCCCAAACCATGCTACGTAAGTTGGACTCTAGTCTAGTAAAGTACCGAGCGCATGCAATGGACATCAGGGGAATATATGCGGCTTCGATGGAACAACACAGATTTCCATGGGCCCAAAATTGTGGAGAAATGTTTATCAATTGGTCTGAATATGAGAGAACTCACCCTTTTCAAGAGATATCTCAGGTTGACTATTAAAGAAACTGTTAGAAGATGACGCCACATGACGATTTTTTTTTTCTTAAACTACACTTAGCCGTTAATTTTAGTTAAAATTTATATTATAAATAAAGACATTGACCAATTAATACCATGGTTGATGGTTGTTGTAAGAAATCTTTCTTTCTAGTTGTTAAGAATTATTTTGAAGCTGCTATGAATTGAGAAGTCCTTCTGGACCAAAGATAAACTATTTTCATCAAACACATGTTATTGAACTTGGAGAACAACTACTTCCTATCCTGTTTCATGAATGATGCAGTAATGAGTAAGAGAAATTAATTATGTTGTCAAGTTATATGGTGCAATGTTTTAATGTTCTTGGCTTTAATGATGAAAATGAACCATTGTGTTATTATGTGATGAATGGTTATGGTAGATAAATTATTTTTCTTTCCATTATCTTATTACATATGTTCTTTTATTTATGATAATTAGTTTATAAGACAATAATTGGATGCTCACATGGTTGATGTATTAGTACTAGGCCTGTTGTATAGAATCATTGTCTGCATGTTTTAGCAGTGGGTTATCCCAAGCTCAGCCTCTTCCCCAGTAGTTAAAAATTAATCATGTTTCCTGTCAAGTTGGTTTATATTGGCTTTCATCTCTCATACTAGTCTCACCCAAGAGAAAACATAGAAGAGAATAGTCCCAACTAAATGAAGATACTTCACAAGAAAACACAAATCCCATCGATAATTTGGCCAGATCACAAGATCTGGAGAACCATTCCATCTTTAAACGCTGCAGAGTCTAATTGGGCCTCGATGGCAGGTTTGGTTCCTACTGTTCAATCAAAGGATTTAAGACCCATCAACAGTTTCATGGTGTAGCAGAAATAAAATCTATGTGGCATTAAGAACCGTAGAGGTAGCATACATTGCATTGAGTGTAGAAGTCCGTGAAGAAGTTTGGCTTCAAAAACTTCTGACTGACTTGTTCGATCATGAGATGGATCCTAGTACTATTCATTGTGATAACCAATGTTGTGTAAATCTCTTTGAGAACCTGGTGTTTCGTGACAGATCAAAACACATTGAAATGAAGTATCATTATATCAGAGACATGGTGTAGAGGAATACATTACATGTGCAGTATATTCCTACTCATGAAAATATCACAGATATATTTACCAAACCACTTGCCAAGACAAAGTTCGAGTATTTTCATGAGAGACTTGGCCTGGTGGAAAATGCCTCCCTTTATGAGAAGGAGTGTTGATGATTGCAACTACCTGAGACATTCTCCAACTTAAAAACCTGAGATAAATCCCCTGAGAGGGGTGTGTGGTTCCTATCTGAGACAAAGCTAGAACATAGAGATGGCCTCCTCCTTACGGAGAGTTGGGAAGAACTATAGATGATTCTCCTGTGTAATGTAGTGAGAAAGGATATCTGTAGAGTTGACGTGCCTATGGCTAAGCACAAGGTGAATGTGTGAAATCCCAAAGTGTTGGGTGCATAGTCATGAGAAAAGAAATGAATATGATGTATTAGCCTCCTCTAAGTAGAGAGTTGATGAGAAACTCTAGATGACTCTCTTGTGTAATGCAGTGGGAAAGAAGATCTATTGAGTGGACGAGCACAAGTGAACGTGATCCTAGTGGCTGAGCATTAGTGAAGAAGTCGTTCTTCTGTGTAATGAAGTGAGCCAGAGATATGGAAATCCCTATGGATGTTACCCTAGTGGATGAGCACTAATGGGTGTATAATATCCCTTTCTATATTGTTCAAGAGTCAGACCTACCTATAACCCTAATTGTAATGTAAAGGGTACAGGTCAGTCCCACCTTAATGTGACTAGCAGTTAATGTAAAATATAATTAATCTGGTTAATATTAATTATATTATAAGATAGAGAGGTCATCCCTCTTGTGCCAATAGACACTTCTATTGACAGGTTTAGTCTAGTATAAGTAAAGGTAAATTCCCCATTCATGAATCATATCTTTCATGTGAGTTTGAAAATTTCAGCAAGCACATATTCTTGGGAAAAGAGTGCACCTCTCTTGGGCGTAGTCTTCTAGGGTTTCAACACCCTCTTGTGTGCAGGTCTTATTGGTGGTGAATGTATTTCTCTTGAAGAATATAGAAAAGGATTGTTGTCCCTTGACCAAGTTTTGAGGAACATTTGGTCATATTTGACTATTTTTGGACTTCAACAACTTGTCAAATATGGAGCATAACGCGAAGTGGAGATCGTGAGAGATAGACCCCTTTCTTGGGTCCTTTTTGGGTTTTGGGGGATAATGTAATGGGTATGGGATGTCGGCCCATGGGTTTACCCATGTTTAGGCCTATTTTGTAAAGTATAAATAAGTAGCTCGGAAATGTAAGAGGAGAGGAGAAGATAAGCTAAGTGCTAGTAAAGGCTTTGTGTATATTGTGTGACTAACTTGCAGAGTTGAGTGCAAGTGTTGTAAGTGCTGAGTGCATGGATTGTAAGAAGGCTCTGTGCTAGATCTACTCGAGGAAGGAGGATCTGACAAGGTGCGTGCAGATCCCCTGTCTTATGCGGAGTACAAGTTCGAGCTCTGTGTTTTAACCCGATTGACCAAAGCTAACAAAGAAGAAGAAGACTTCGTGGACATAGCCCTAGGGTGGGGGTGAACCATGGTAACTCTATGTGTTGCGCTCGGTGCTTCGACCTAATGTGTTGGTCTCTTTCCATGTGTTGTGCTTTGATATGATTATGCTATGTTCTTTGCTATGATATACTTAGATAGATCCACTTTTCTTTGTGCTTCTTAGATGTATGGGTGTAGACCTGTCATATATTAAAGTGTTGAGTGCTAAACCTATTTCACTATTGCTAAGTGCTAAATTAACCTAGATCTAAGTGAATGTTGCGGTTCTCTGTGCCATCTACAGAGTGCCATGAGGGTTAAATACTGATGAATGATCTATGCTAAAGTGTTTTCTAAGAGTTAGAATCACAAATCTATGTCTCAGCTAAGGTTGCAGACACCTAAGTATTGCAACCACCCCTGCCTCTACCTCGGGTGAGACTTCATCTTCTTCGTAGGTGTTGCCGAAAGGGTTGGTAGTTAGGGTTTTGTCGGTGTGTTCTTGAAGCATTGAACATTTGGTCTGCCCTTGTGCCAACAAATGGTTCCATTGTCGGGACCTAAAACTGTGATTGCTGGGAACTGAGGAAGAAGAAACTTTGTGCAAAAGAAAGCTCCGTGCATAGATCTATTTCCCTAGTGCACATATTTTTACTAGACCTGTGAAACTTTGTGCCAGGAAAAAGGTCAGATCTGAAGAAAGGAAGATCAGATCCGAAGAAAAGAAGCGATATCTGAATGCTCTATACTCTAAGAAAAGTAAAAGTGAAAATTTATGAAAGAAAGAGGTCCGATCTGCAGAAAAGAGGTAAGATCTGTAAGCTATGTGCTCTAATAAAGGTAAGAATAGTCAACATTTCTTAGATCTGGAAGCTTTGTGCTATGTAGGAGTAAGATAAGTGAATTTTTTTGTTTTTGTTTCTAGAGCATGGATCTAGGTATTTTGATAGATTCTGTCCTAGCTTAAAAACTAGGGCATTAATAGATGAAAGAAAGTTTGATATGAATATATCTGATAAGTATAATGATAGATATGTTATACCTATGCATAGAAAGAATGCCTGGACTGACAAATGGATGCAAATCCTAGAAACAATTTTATGCAGGTTAGCTATCATGAATCTAGTGTACAGTACAGAAAAGGTTGGGGATCATTTAAAATAAAGCAAGGATTAATCCTATGTTACAGTTGCAGAAAACCAGGCCATCTAGCTAAGGAATGCCCTGGTAGAATACCTAGTTGTCTCTATTGCAAAGCTAGGGATCATGAGGTATTGGATTGCCCTAGAATGATCACTAAGCTTGAAAGGATAAATATGAATCAAGAAGACCATAAGGTAGATCTAGAAAAGGCAGAAACCCAACAAGAATCAGAGAAAGTATTAATACAGATGAAAGAAACCCTGAAGGAACATAAAGATGTCCGATTACCAAAGATATTCAAAGTAAAGGAGAAAATCGAAGTAAGAATAGGAGACTTTGACATCAAATTTTCTCTAGATGAGAGAACACAAATGAACATTATGACAAAAAGTACTTGGGAAACCATGGAAAGGCCTGCTATGGTTCCTTCACTAGGAAGAATAGGGTTGTTTAAAGGAAAAATGGTAACCCTATGTGGCATAATTACCCAGATAGCTATGATTACCCATGGAGCTTCGACAGAGGAAGATTTCAAAGTCATTATATTTATTGAGGAATGTGTCCCATTTCCAGCTTTGTTAGGCAAGATCTGGATTGAAAAAGACCAGATCCAGAGAAAAGAAGAAAAGGAATCCCTAGAACAGAAGAAGCAAGAACTCATGGAATTTATGACTAGAAGGATCGCCTACTTGATGGAGGAACAAGAGAACAAATATCAGCTATTGAACACCAGGGACCTGGATGTCGAAGCTATAAGAGCATTAGGGGAACCACAGAAGACCAAAATACCTAATCCATATGAGGAAGGAGTATTACCCTTGGATCTGAAGAAAGAACCTCAGCCGCGCAAAGTGCCTATGTCGAGAGAAGATAAGACTCAGAATGGAAAAAGGATGACCAAGACGAAGCTCACTGGGAAGAAGGCTAGGAAGATAAGTTAAAAGAGAGCCAAGATTGAAAAGTTACAGAAGGTTCCAGAGGAAACTTTGCAGAAGGAAAAACCACAAGAATTGATCTTTGTCGGGATGTCAAAACAATGACATATGCCACTTCGTCGAGGCAAAGTAATATAGCCGTTGGAAGCCAATATAACCATTTGAATGCCACTTTGAACGGGTCAGAAATCACTTATGGCTTGCCACTAGACCGTTCGACCATGCCATAATAGATAGAACATAAGTTAATGCAGCCTCATACCCATTACAAGAAAACCATTGCTAAGTTTCCCTACTTAGTCCGTCGCACCACGCACCGAGAATACTTTTTTCTAAGTGATAATTTGAGCCTGAAACCTGAGATTAATTCACCCTGTGATCATTTCCTTGTTCCCATACCATTCACTATAGTATCTGAATTCATTTTACACCCAAGATAGTTGACACAAGCTTGTATGTCGGACGAGCTCAACGCTACTGAGAAAATAGTTGAATAAGTTTTGATTGACTTAATGGTTGAGAGAGTCATGTCGGAACGAGGATTATCTATAGGAGTCCAAGCATCGTCAATGAGAGGACCCCATGCCTCCCCTTCCACTCCTCGCATCATTCCATCCCAACCGACCGATGAGAAACGGACCAAGCACATGGATAACATCGCAAATGCCAAGCTTATCCCACACATTCTACCTACTTACTTACCACCTCTAAGCGGTGCCATTAATCGTGAGAGTGTACCTCGTAACTTTGAGTACACTTTGATCACCATGTACCTTCTAAAAGGGGTGTGCACAGTTCGTGCTGACTAGGATAAGCTTGCAACACTGAAATTTAGTGATTTTAACCTTGGAGATCGTAAGGTTTACAACATGTTAGCCCCACATAAGTACTTAACCAGGACCAAAGGAAAGAATTCTAAGATTGTCCCACAGTCATGGACCTAGAACCTCACGCAGTACACACTTCTTAATGTAATGAAGATCCCGCACTTCGACAGACACTAGGAAGTCAACGCATGTGTCAAGTTGCCACTGTCCTGCTACCACAAAGGATATTGATGGTTGGACCGCCGCATCACTGTGGATCTGACCTTAATCAATCAGATCATAGGCCTTAGTATGCAAGGCCCTGACCCACATGATTTTTACCCTGGAAAGACCTCAGACTGAGCACTAGCACAAAGGATAAAAGAAACATATGGCGATGTTGAGAAAGGCATGTGAGGCTACAAGGTAGCCTCTATCTAGAGTGGTGCAATGCGCCTTGCCTGTCAGCTGATTGTGGGAAAGATAGTTTGCAAGAATAGACCAACAGAAGTGACTAGATTCGTAGTCGACCTCGCAAGGAAGTGCGCTGAGCGACTACATATGAATTGGACATAGTACCTTGTAAACCAGCTAGAGCTTGATTTTATAGAAGCGCAAGACCAAGGGTACGAGTTCCACTTTAGTTGGTTGCTCATATTAATCGCTTTCATCGCTTGGGAGCTACCAGAAGGTGCCACTTTTCCAGAGATCAAACCCTTCGAACAACTGGCCATGAAGTTTTGTACACTGTGGTACTCCAATGACATCAACAAGCAGTGGTAGTCCAATGTCGTCTTCCACGCTTATTACAACCAATTGAAGGATTCAATCTAGTCTACACCGCGCCTCACCCCAAACACACTTCATAGGTTTATACCTTTGATAAAATTCAGTGTAGACCACCACTTCACCTATATCACAACATGTGCTGATGAGAAAAAACAACAACTCCAATCGTACTACAAGTTGACAGAAGAAGACTTGGAGCATATTACCAAGGAATGGTTAGTGGACCTTCTTGTTGCAACAGACCCCACAGAAATGTATGACGTGGAAAGCCATGAAGCTATGCCAGATACACTTGGACCAAGAAAGACCAAGAAGGATGATGAAGTTCAAGATATCCATAGCACATCCATGAAGACTACTTCGATCTCACCTGCACAGGGAGGTGATGGTGAAGAACTAGGTGGCACAGAGGCTGAGAAAAACAAAGGCGAGGTTTCTCCTCCTAGAGAGAAGGAGGATCCCACTAAGAAAAGGAATATTACCCCACCAAATCCCTCATCCCAAAAGAAAACTAAGGCCACCTAGACTATGTTTAAGACTACCCTCACACTGAATGACTTCGACTTCTTTATCGCTACGTTGAATGATGCTTCACTAGAAATCGCAGAAAAACAAGAAGCGAAGAAGGAGGAGGTATTCGACTGAATCAAGGGTGAACTTCAAGAAGTGCAGCAGGCACTCCAGTCCAGCTGAGCAGTTTCTACTACTCCCTTGACAATTGGAACAACAGGAATAGGAAATGAGCCCACCCAATTACACCATCTCACCGAGAAAGTTGAAGCTCGCCTTCGACGAGCTCAAGAAGACACAACGCAAGCCACCCAGGCTTTGAAACAAGTACAGAGAGAAATTGTAGAATAATAGAGTAAGGCAGAATGGGAAAACCTTTCTCTGCAAGTGAAGTGGGATGAGGAAAAAACATAGTTACAACAGAGCAAGGACTAGTTGCTAGCAGAGCAACTTGAAGTACAGGAAAGGGTTCACAAAGAAATTCTCTCTATGACAGTCACATAAGTAAAGATTGAATAACGTGTCCCACAACAGGTGGCACAACTTGAAGAAGTAATCCAACAACTTTAGCAGTGCATTGCAGATCTGGAACTTCGTACCATGCCCAAGACTCCTCAAGAAATAAGGGATCTAAGGGAGGCAACTGTCCATAGCGCAGTTGGATGATTAAAAACCTTTGCCTTGGAATGTAAGTAGTTGAGTGCTAGAAGTGCCCAGACTTATGAGAAACTCATAGAGAATCCAAATTTGCAGGCATTGGATGCATAGATCTAAGAAGAAGAAGCATGTGGATACATTACAGGCACAGATGAAGGCCTTGACCCTAGTCGAAAGAATGAAGAGGTTTACAGAAAAATGCACCACCCAACAACAGGTACACACGCTGCAAAGTAAAGTGATGGAAGTCTCCCAACAACTTCAACCAATCCAAGAAAAGGTATGCCAACTGTTCACTGAGGTTGAAATACAGGGAATCGAGCTTGAATAGGTTGTCATCACCACAGAACAATGCCTGGAAGGGCCAATAAACGATGTAGTGATCCAGGAGTTCACTGAGCAAGAGGCTGTCGCACCACAACAGGTTGAAATAGTTCGAGCCAAGCTCGAGGCATTCAAGGTGGAATTGGTCAGACCAGAGTGACTCGGGATGAGTCATAGGTGAGTGTTGGGGGCTTGTTGGCCCTTGACCAAGTTTTGAGGAACACTTGGTCATATTTGACCATTTTTGGACTTTGATAGCTTGTCAAAGATGGAGTGCAATGCGAAGTAGAGATTGTGAAAGCTAGACACCTTTCTTGGTTTCTTTTTGGTTTTTTGGGGATAATGTAATGGGTATGGGATTTCGGCCCATTGGTTTACCAATGTTTAGGCCTATTTTTTAAAGTATTAATAAGTATCTAGGAAATGTAAGAGGAGAGGAGAATATAAGCTAAGTCATAGTAAAGGATTTGTGTATATTATGTGACTGACTTGCAGAGCTGAGTGCAAGTGTTGTAAGTGCTAAGTGCACAGATTGTAAGAAGGCTCTGTGCTAGATCTACTCGGGGAAGGAGGATCTGGCAAGGTGCGTGTATATCTCCTATCCTATGTGGAGTACAAGTTTGAGCTCTGTGTTGTAACCCGATTGACCAAAGCTAATAAATAAGAAGAATACTTTGTGGACGTATCCCCAAGGTGGGGGTGAACCACGGTAACTCCGTGTGTTGTGCTTGGTGCTTCAACATAATGTGTTGGTATCTTTCCATGTGTTGTTCTTTGATATGATTATACTATGTGATTTTCTATGATATACTTAGATAGATCCACTTTGATTTGTGCTTCTTAGATGTATGGGTGTAGATCTGACATATATGAAAGTGCCGAGTGCTAAACCTATTTTACCATTGCTAAGTGATAACTTAACCTAGATCTAAGTGAATGTTGCAGTGCTCTGTGCCATCTACGAAGTGCCATGAGGGTTAAATACTGATGAATGATCTATGCTAAAGTGTTTTCTAAGAGTTAGAATCACATATCTGTGTCCCAGCTAAGGTTGCAGACACCTGAGTCTTGCAACCACCCCTACCTCTACCTCGGGTGAAACTTCATCTGCTTCGTAGGTGTTTCTGAAAGGGCTGGTAGTTAGGGTTTTGTTGGTGTGCTGTTGAAGCGTTGAACCCTGGGTCTGCCCCTATGACAACAAGGATTTGGATGGGTTTTCTTCCCTTGTTGAGAAGGGTTTCCTAGGATACTTCTTGTGTTCTTGTGCATGGTGTTTCTTCTTATCATCTTGGTTGCTGCAACATTATTGGTTATGGTTAAGACAAGGCTAAAATTGAATGAACTTCATGCTTAACATTGCTTATAGAAAAATCAATAGCCATGTCCTGTCTTTCTTCTGCACCAACATGATTAGGATCCAACAAAGTGATGCACTAGAACAAATGTGCCCCTTGTGGAGCAGCTCTTGGATCTTCTACTTGATCTCATCATTCTATAACAAAGAGCGGTGGTATACTGGACCATTGGGTCATGTTGCTTCGAGGGTCAGATCGATGTGATGCTTGACCTGATAGTGTAGAGGTACCCCAGTAGGTGAGGAGAAGATATCTGAGTATTCTTCCATGACCTTATCCACTTGCTTCTGCTATGTGGAGAGGTTGGCCGCGAAGGCTCTGGATTTGGTTGCGATAGTTCACTCACTCTGAGAGCGAATCACAAAAAAGAAATACTTCCCATTATAAGAGATGCCCCTCCTGCATTTCTTGGCAAAGATCAAGGAAATAAAACTAGGTGGGACTACCTCGTGTATCCTGTACAATTTCTTGTTCAAAGTAATAATAACATTGTGAGGCCTAGACTCATATACAACATGAAATTTCCATAAATAAGGTTGGCCCAAAATAACATAACAAAATTTGGGAGGAGAAAAATCACTCGATACCTCATCTTTGAAGAGATTGATGCCATACGACAGACGACACTGTTGGCCGATGCAGAGATTTCTTCCTTGGCAGAGCCATCCAATGATGTAAGGTTGCAGGTACGGTGTTGTAGGTAGGGATAGCCGCTTGATGACCTCTCGTGGGATGAGGTTCCTCTGGATACCATTATCAATGATGAAGTGTAGTGGGGTACCTTTCACCCACATCTGTGAATGAAAAAGGTGATCGCCTTCCTCTGACTCGTATGGTTCATCGGGCTGGAGCTTGGTGGTAGAAACAGTAGCACCTTGTTCCGCGTCAATGATCTGTCTCCTCCTTTCTATTTTTGAATCAGAGTTGGAACTCGCATCTGATTCATAGGATTTCACTCATCCACTAGCAACTTCTTTGAGTGGTAATCAACAATGTTATTCCAGGGGCTCTTATGGAAGTCACACCACTTCTCGGTATCTTTGGTTTTCTTTCTAGTGTCCTTGTTTTCTTGCATTTTGGACTAGTTGTCCTGAGGCTGTCCATATTTTATCTATCCTTTTTTTTGCAAGTTGGGGCCACCCTTTCCTTGCTTTTGCTGTGAGGGGTTCCCAGGCCCAAATTGTCACGTCTTTTGTTTAAGCTTCTGCTTGATTTTGATGACATATCGGTAGGTCACGCCCAAGGAAGAGATGTCTAGAAACTCCATTTCAGCCTGGATGTATCTATGCAGACCACCGTGATACTT
The DNA here is from genome assembly GCA_009831015.1 of Picea engelmannii. NCBI lineage: Eukaryota > Viridiplantae > Streptophyta > Pinopsida > Pinales > Pinaceae > Picea > Picea engelmannii. Next base: position 84,952 of record ML787108.1, read on the forward strand.
GAGCACCAAATGTCTCTCATAATATTTTATACCCAGCTAGGTGTGCAAGGTATGGAAGATATTTGTGAACTCGAGCATTGCTTGGTCTTTTTCTTGCCGCGGTGTGGTCCATCTTGTTTACAAGTCATCATAACTTCCAACATGGTAGTATTGTTCCTTAATAACAACCTTGAAGGACTCCCAGGTGACCACCACTATAAATAATGAGGGTTCCTCTATTTCATTTTTATTACAGAAAGTTTCCCACCAATATTTGACATGGGGAACGACTTTGAGGAGCACAAAAGTAATATTTCCTCTATTCGAAAAGTTATGGACAAATAAATACCATTATAGTAGATTCAACCATTTGTCTACAACATATGCGTTTATCTGACTTTAAAATATAGGAATATCAAATTTTATTTGTACCTTGAAGGGGGCAATGCCTCCACTTGAGGAAGATGCGTCTCTTGTTGGTAGTCGTCGAAGGATTTGTGAAAACCTATCCATCATGTCATTCTTCTATTGTGTGAGGGATTCCTTGAGAAACATTTTGAAAGGATCTCCTGTCCTCTCATTTTTTTTTTCTCCCACCATGAGAGGTCATTTGGGCATGAAAGATATTTTTTCCTCAAGGGAAACAAGCTCAAGACCCAATTCTTTGTACCCTGACCTTGTCGGGGACATGCATTAAGAAAGGAAAGGAGCAGACCTATCTGATACGACTGATCCAAATTTTATGAGAATAACGAAATGAATACATATTATTAAAATATTATTAACAAATAATAACAGACATACAATAAAACTGGTTTCTATTCAATAAGGAAATAAGTTGAAACAATAAAATGTAGTGGAAAATAAGCTTGCTGGAATGGTGGCGGCTTATCTCTGAGAAGAGATGTGATGACTGTGCTCATTTGAAAGAAGATGATTACAATGAGGTTCTGAAGTCCTTTTGACAATAATCATGAATGCCAAAACCCTAGACATCCAAAAACCTAACCCTAGGAGATGAAGCGCCAAAAGTCTTGTGGGGCCCGTTGGGGTAAGTTCGTACATCAACTTCTCGGGTTCATAACTTTTTCATACGATCTCTGTTTTATGCACACGATAGCCCGTTGGAAAATTCCATCCAAGGAATACAACTTTTTCCATTAGAATTTGACACAATTATCAAATTGTTTATGGAAAGCCCTAAAAATGTTGTTCAGGGCCTCAAAATGGTCCCGAAAGTCAAGGACCCGAAAACTAGGAAAAACTGCCAAACTGGAAAACTACCAAAATGAACTAGTTGGAATAAGTGGGAGGCCACTGAAATCCATCTGGATCAATCCTCCCCCCTTAGTAATCAATTGTATCCATTGTGTTGAGTTCCCCCATTAGATGAGGAAATTTCTGCAAAATTTGGCTCATGGTGAGCCACTTGCCTTGGTGCAGGAGTTGTCCTGCTTTGACAACTCGATAAAGCTGAATCTTTTGTTGTCAAGTTACCTTGAACCGTGTGTCCAAAATATGATCACTGGATGCTTGTTACATGTATTCAGGGTTGATATCTATTGGTGTCAACTATTCTACTATCTCTGAGGTGTCCAATATTGGTGGGAAATTTCGCCGAAGGAGAGCTACGTTGAACACTGGGTGCAGGACAAAGAAAGGGGGAATGTTGAGCTCAAAATAATTTTCACCTACAACCTTGGTGATAGTGTAAGGTCCATAATAGAGTGGGATAAGCTTATTATGGGACCCTATAAGGTGTTCTTTCTGCAAGTAAAACCAAACTCTGTCTCCCACCTGAAACTTATGTGGCACCCGATGTTGAGCATGGCGTTGCCTGTGGATGTGCTGGATCAACTTAATGAACCAGGTGGTTTTGTCAGATTCAACTGGAATAGGGGATGAGTTGACTGAGGTGGCTGCAAGGGTTAGTGAAACATCCATAGGACCCAATGGTTGGAATCTCAACCCCACTTGAAAGGGGCTGTGGCTGGTTGAGCTATGTAGGGCTCGATTGTAGCTATGTTGAACATAGGGAATACTCTCATACCATGTGAGGGGGTGCTTGTAATTGTAGATGAACATGATATTCATGATCATCCGATTGATGAACTCAGTTTGTCCATCTGTCTCAAGGTGGAAAGCAGTGGATTTGGTGAGATTAGTGTCTAGCAGTGACCAGAGGCTCGACCAAAATGTGCCGAGGAACCAACTATCCTGATCTGAGACAATGGTTTTTGGGATTCCAAAATGTACCTATACTCATTCAAATAAGATCTTGGAAGTGGCCTCTACTGTGATGCTCTTCTTACAGGAATCCATAATCACCATCTTGGAAAAGTGATCAACAACCCAAAAAGCATAGTCATTTCCCCTCTTGGTGGACAAAAGGCCTGACATGTAGTCCATTGAGATGGATTCACATAGCCTGTTAGGATTAGGAAGAGGGATGTACATGCCTTGTTTCTTAGTGGCTGGTTTGGAAATGGCGCAGGAAGTGTAGGACCTGATATACTTTCCCAGATCCTGTTGAATCATATTCTCTCGCTCACTTGATGGAATGCATAGATGGCCCAGATGACACAACACCCTATCCTGAAGATGGAAATTAGAGACAACTGAGTTTGCACCCAAAATTTGGTAGGTGGTGGTGAAGTCAAGGTCTCTCTAATAGAGGTGGGGCCATCTGAAGGTTTCATGGCCGAAAGAGTCTAGCACCGTGGTGAGTGCCACAACTGGAGATTGGCTGAGGAAATAATCGACTTGGTTTGTAATTCATGTTTTATAACTGATGTTGAGGTGGAATTACTGCAAGTATGTGGACCAATTCTGATGGTAGTCATTCTGCAATTTTCCTTGTGTCTGCATGAACTGTAGTGGCTTATGACCAATGTGGATTATTGTCTCCTTCCCAAGAATGTAATGTCTCCATTGGTAGCAAGCTTTCACAATGGAGCACATTTCTTTTTCATAAGTAGGGTACTTACAGACAACATATGATAGTGTCTCACTAGGATAGGCCACAAGGTGGTTGTGCTAAGTGAGAACATCACCCACAACATAGTCTGGAGCATTTGTCTTGATCTCAAAGGGTTGTTGTAGGTCCAGTAATGAAAGTACTAGGGATGAGCATAAGCGCTCCTTCAAATCATCGAACGCTTGTTGTTGGAATGGATCCACACAAATTTTTCCTTACCACCACCCCTGGTTACTTGGATGAGGGCCCATGCATTATGGAAGAATCCCAACACGAACCTACAATAGAAATTGGCAAGGCCCAAGAAGCTTCTAAGCTTAGTGAGTGTGGTTGGGGCTGACCAGTCACTGATGACCTAGATATTGGTTGGATCCACATGTACACCATGATTATCAATGATTTATCCTAGGTAATGGAACATGTCCATGTGAAAGGAGCATTTTTTCAAGTTGGCATTTAGCTTGTGCTATCGCAGGGTGTGAAAAACCTACTAAATATGCTACAAGTGTTACGCTCAAGTCTTTCTATAGATGAGGATGTCATATAGATACACCACTAAAAAAGTATTGGTGAAATTTCATAGGATATCATCCATCATCCTCATGAAAGTGGTTGGATATTTTGTCAAACCGAAGGGCATGACCAACTATTCAAAAATACCTTCTTTTCAGTTGAAGGTGGTCTTCCATACATTTGTTTGTTCTATTAGGACTTGGTGGTAGCCATACTTCAGATCAATCTTATTGAAGTATTTGGCCCCCGTGAGTTGATCAAGGAGGTTGTTGATTTGGGGAATTGGGTACCGACTCCTGACTATGATTTTACTCAGATCCTGGTAGTCAATGTAGAGTCGCCGAGTCCCATCTTTCTTCTGCACCAACATGATTGGGCTCCCACAATGAGATGAGCTAGGACATATGTGCCCCTTGTGGAGAATTTCTTTGATATGTCACTTGATCTCCTCATTCTCTAAAAGAGAGTGGTGATAGACTAGTCCATTGGGTAGCGGTGCATCCGGGGTTAGATCTATGGGATGCTTGACCTGACAGTGTAGAGGTACCTCAGTAGGTGAGGAGAATATATATGAGTATTCTTCCACGACCTTATCCACTTGCTTCTACTGTGTGGAGAGTTTTCCCATGGAGTCTATGGATGTGGCTGCGATCTTTCACTCACTCTCAGAGAAAATCACGAAGAAGAAAAATTTCCTAGTCTGAGAGATGACCTTCTTGTATTACTTGGAAGATATCAAAGAAATAACACTAGGTGGGACTGCCTTGGGTATCCTATACAATTTATTATTCAAAGTAATAATAACACTGCGAGGCCTAGACTCATATACAAAATGATGCTTCCATAAATAAGGTTGGCCCAAAATAACATTACAAAATTTGAGAGGAGAAACATCACACAATACCTCGTCTTTGAAGCGTTTGATGTCATACGACATGTGACATTGTTGGCTGACACGAAGATTGCTTTCTTGGCGGAGCCATCCAATAGTGTAGGGTTGTGGGTGTGGCTTTGTCAAGAGGGATAGCCGCTTGATGACCTATACGGAGATGAGGTTCTTATCAATACCTCTATCAATGATGAAGTGCAACAGGGTACCTTTCATCCACATCTGTGAATGAAAAAGAAGCTCACCTTCCTTTGGATCGTCTGGTTCATCGGGCTAGATCTTGGTGGTAGAAATGGTAGAACTGGGTTCCGCATCAATGTTTTGTCTGCCCCTTTCTAGATCTGACTCGGAGTCAGAACCCACATCTGATTTAGAGGCTTTCACTTGAGCCACCTGCAACTGCTTTGAGAGAAAATTAACAATGCTATGCCAGGGGATCTTATGGAAGTCACACCACTTCCTGATATCTTTCTTTATCTTTCTAGTGTTCTTCTTTGCTTGTGTCTTGGAATGGTTGTCATGAGGTTGTCCATATTTTCTCTATTCTTTGTTCTGCGAGTTGGGGCCTCCCTTTCCTTTCTTTTGTCATGAGGGGTTCCCAGGCCCAAATTCTTGTGTCTTTTGTTTAATATTCTACTCAATTTTGACGACATATCAATAGGTCGTTCCCAAGGACGATATGTCCATAAAATACATTTTTGCATGGATGTATCTATGCATACCACTTCAATACTTGAGCACCATATGTCGCTTAGAATCTTTGATACCTAGTTTGGTGTGCAAGGTATGGAAGATTTTTTGAACTCGGGCATTGCTTGCTCTCTTTCCTGCCACAGTGTGGTCCATTTTGTATATAGGTCTTCATAACTTCTGACAGGGTAGTGTTGTTCCTTAATAACATCCCTGAAGGACTCCCAGGTGACCGTGACTATAAATAATGAGGGTTCCTCTATTTTTTTTTGCTCACAGAATGTTTCCCACCAATATTAGACATGGAGAACGAATTTGAGGAGCACAAAAGTAATATTTTCTCTATTTGAAAAGTTATGGACAAAGAAATACCCTTCTAGTAGATTCAACCATTTTTCTACATCATCTGCATCTACCTGACCTTCAAATATAGGAATATCAAATTTGATTTGTACATTTAAAGGGGTGGCACCTCTGCTTGAGTAAGATGCGTCACCTGTTGGTCGATGTAACATCCCCAGCCACCAACAGGTCAGGAAATGCTACCAACACAACGTTAACTTAGCCTTTAAAGCTTCGATACCAATTTGTAATGTCCCCAACCATCAACCCCACTGCCAGGAAATTCTACTAGATGGAATAAAACTTATATAGTATGCATTTAAATGAATTTAAATGACTTAACATAACGTAAACACCGAATTACTGCTAACATACAGAATTAACAGTAATTCATTCATTCAATGGAATACATGATAATATTACAAGCATCACAGATATGCATTTTAATTGAAATTAAACTCATAATGATACTTATCTTTAAAATGGTAGTAACTCCACCAACTATGTACAGACCTTCCACAAACCTCCCAGCCTTAGACCATGCTTCTCATCACGCTCAGCTATGGGTCACCCCTGAGCTTGGACCAACCTCCACCCAATGCAATGGAATTATATACTAGCCTGAGGTTACATGAAAACTGCATAGAGAAACCAGAAGGATTCTCTCTAGGAGCCTTCTTATGCCCACTACTCACGGGCTCTCATTTCCCACATGCTTGTTCCACCCGGGAGTATACACCTTCACAAGAAAATTCCATCAATGCTTCACCTCCCTCTTTGGGTCTCGACAATAGGCCAGATCAGTAATTCTCAGAGCTCTATGGTTGGTGCTAGATTCTCTCTAGGAGAAAACCACTTCCCAGCAGACTCTCTCACCTGGAGAGAGTTGCTCCAACGCCTAACAACCTACCTCTTCAACCACAACCACCTCCCTCGACTGGAGAGAGTGTTGCACACATACCTGACAACCTGCTTCTTCAGCTCCCTTCCAACACAAGGAGGACAACAACAAGATCAACAAGGAACAGATGACGGCGGACCACCACACTCAGCCAAGGAACTGCAAGGCCACAACAATAAAAAACTATGATACACATGACACAAACAGAAATGGGATGCTTGAGCTTCACAAAAGATGTGAGTCAGCTTCATGGATTTGATTCTCAAAGGTGCGTGGCTATGTAGAGGTCCAATGCAGAGACCAAACAGGTACTTGTGAAAGGATTCCAGTGAACTTAGGAAGAGTATCATGGAATGTGTGCGTGGGTATGCAATTTCAGACGCAGAACCCCAAATAATTCAGAAAACAAATGGAAGAATGGGGAATGAACCCCCATCATGGATCAATTCTTGGGTTAAATTGCATGCGCCTCGGCCGACACATGTTGCCCATGAAGCTGCATGCACTCCATCAAGTACACGCTCCCTTTTCTAGGAACTTAGGATAAAAGTATACCATTCACACCACTTTGGAATAATAATAAATTATTATTCCCAAGGAATTAAGCCCCTAATATTAGCCCCTCTTTCCAACCTTCTAGCCCCCTTTCCCTTACCCACCTTGTGGAAGCTTAGTCCCCCATCAATATTTCTTCATGGTCGGTTTGCACACAACGATGTTTAATATTTATTAATGTTCTACATAATTTCATATACAAAAACATGCTCATGGCCTATAACACTTAGGATCTCCAGCCTAATAAACACATAAGCCCACCAGATTATCAATACCTGACTCAAAAGACTACAAAAATTGATTACAATTCATAATGTAATTGGGGCACTACCAGGGAATATTACAATTCCCTCCCCTTATTTTTGCACTGTCCTCAATGCAACTCTTTACACGACATCGACAAGATTTTCAAAATCTTCAAAAAGAGGCAGGTATTCTTCCCGCATAACATCTTCATTTTCCCAAGTCGCATCCTCTGGACAGTAACAGGTCCACTGGACCTTTACAAGTTCTATGGCTCGATTCCGGAGCTGTTTTCCTTTCCGGTCCAATATGCACACAAGATGCACTTGTAGGACACCTTCTTGCTCCATATGAATCAAATTCCAATCGATTACATGATTAGCATCAAGTATATATTTATTAATCAATGAAACATGAAACACATTATGTACGGTCATGGATGTAGGTAATGCAATCATATATGCAATTGGCCCAATTCTTTCTAGGATTTCAAATGGCCCACAAAATCTAGCTGCCAACTTGGTGTAGTTTCCCATCTTTAGGGAACTTCTATTATATTTCACTTTCAAGAAAACATGATTACCCACTTTAAATTCTCTGTGGGTTCTTTTCTTATCAACATAAATTTTCTGCCTGTCTTGGGAAACCTTTGAATTTTGCTTAATTTTCAGCATTTGTTCTTCCATTTCCTTGATCAACTCTAGCCCAACTACTACCCTATCAACTAGATTATCACATCTTACTAGAGTATTACACTTCCTGCCATAAAGTGTTTTAAATGAGCTCATATTCAGTGATGCTTGATACCCATTGTTGTAGGTGAATTCTACCAAATGTAGGAAGTCTTCCCACTTATATGGTTTGTCCATCACATACATCCTTAGCATGTATTCTATTACTCGATTCACCCTCTCTGTCTTCCCATCCAAATCAATATGATAAGTAGTACTGAAGTTCAGATTCGTTTCAAACCCCTTGAATAACCATCTCCATAAATTTGAGGTAAATTTTGGGTCTTTGTTGGACACAATTGTCTTGGGAATTCCATTTAATCATGCCATTTCCTTCATAAAGATATCAACAACATCAACTGCCTTGTGAGTAGTCTTTAGAGGAACAAAATGGGCAGCTTTCATAAGCTTGTCCACCACCACCATGATTTAATCATGCTGCTTTCCTATCCCAGGCAATCCCATGATGAAATACATTTTCACCACTTCTCACTTCCACTCAGGAATGGGTAAAGGCTATAGCAACCCTGCTGGGTGCCTATGCTCATCTTTAACATTTTGGCATTCCATACATATGGTGATGTATTATGCAACCTCTCTCTTCATACCTGGCCAAAATTAATGGCTCTTGACTGCTGCCACAATTTTCTGATATCCAGGGTGCCATGCATAAGGAACATTATGCATTTCATTCAAAATCATAAGTTTCAAGTCCTAGACATTATGTACATAAATTCTATTTTTGTACATAAGTGTTTTGTGAGTTTCCAATTTATAATTCTCCATTTTCTGTGGCCCTCACCTTGATCTATCTTTGCTACCAGCTCCATGTACTGCAAATCTTCATTTGCATCTTCCAAAATTCTTCCCTTTATATCAGTTCGGTACATGCGAATGGCTGTAGCATGTAATTCATGCACTCTCCTTCTGAGTGCATCAACCACTTTATTTTCCTTTCCTTTGATATTCTTGATATCAAAATCATACTCACAGAGAAACTCCAACCACCTACTTTGTCTAGCGTTTAAGGTTGGATGATCAAACAAATACTTCAGACCGTTATGGTCTATCCTTAGTTCAAACCTCCTTCCCATGAGGTAATGCCTCCATTTCCTTAGAGTGTGAATGATAGCTACCAAGTCTAAATCATGAGTTGCATAGTTCCTTTTGTGATACTTCAACTTTCTGGATTCATAAAAAATTACAAATCCATTATGACTGAGGACTCCTCCCAATCCTTATTTGCATGCATATGTACACACTACAAAGTCTTCATTCGGATTTGCAATCCTCAAGATTGGAGCACTGGTTAACAGTTGCTTCAACTGCTGGAAGCTTCTCTCACAATCTTCTGTCCATTGAAATTTCTTCTCCTTCCTTTGCAAGGAAGTGATAGGGTGAGATATCCTCGAGAACCCTGCGATAAACCTTTTGTAATAACCGAAAAGACCCATAAAGTATTTGACTTCCATCACATTCTTTTGCACTGGCCATTCTCTGATGGCCTCAATCTTATCAGGATCTATGACTATCCCATCCTTTGAAATAATATTCCCCAAGTAATGGATCTGCTCATGATAAAACAAGCACTTGCTCAAATTGGAATACAGATGGTGCTTTCTTAGCACCTGCAACACCATCTTCAGATGTTGTTGATTCTCTTCCTATGACTTGGAATACACAAGAATGTCATCTAGGAAGACTATGACAAACTTGTCTAGATAGTCCCTGAATACACCATTCATCAGGAACATAAAAACAACGGGTGTGTTCGGCAACCCAAACGACACCATTATGAACTCGTAATGACCATACCTTGTTCTAAAGGAGGTCTTGTTGATGACTTCATCCATTATACTTACTTGGTGATATCCCAATTTGAGGTCTATCTTCAAAAATATATTTGCATCCTTCAACTGATCGAAGAGGTCATCAATCCTCAGCAGAGGATTTTTTTTCTTTACAGTTACTTTGTTCAATTGTCTGAAATCAATACACAATCTCAGTGTTCCATATTTCTTCTTCACGAATAGGAATGGGGCACCCCAAGGTGACACAATTGGGTGTATATACCCCTTCTTTAGAATCTCTTCAAGCTACAATCATAGCTCTTTCAGCTCTGGTGTACTCATTCTGTAAGGCGATTTTGACACTGGAGTTGCTCCAAGCATCAAGTTTACAGAGAAGTCAATATCTCTTTTCAGAGGTAGTCTAGGTACCTCCTGGAATAAATCTTCAAACTCTTTTAGTACTACATGATCTCCAATAATTGACACCTTATCCTTAGGTGTTTCCTCCACATGGGTTGCAAATAATTGATAGCATTTCCTGTAGCACTTCTTCAACTGCATTGTTTAGATTTCTCTGGTAGAAATAACTCTGGGAATTCCTTGGATTGTTTTCCGATTTCCTTCCTCATCCAGGCAAGCGAATGCCTTGTTACGACAATCCAAGATGGCATGGTGCTAGTCCAACCAGTCCATCCCAATTAGATAGTCATAAGAACCTAAAGGAAAAACATTCAATTCAACCTTTTTTCTCAGTCCATTTATGTCCACTGGACATGACTTAACTAACTCAGTGAATTTTCTATTGGTTCCTATAGCCAGCTGCACTAACCAAGACTTTTCATGTTTTCTTGTTGACAATTGCAAACTTTCCACCACTCGAGGATCTATATAACTATGGCTAGCCGCTGAATCAATTAAAATAGTAAAGGCATGGTTGTTGATCATACCTTCCACTTCAATCATGTGCAACTGATATTCATCTTGCTTGTTGTCCAGGGTTGTGTAGATCCTTGGCATTCTACTGCCCATGTCCTCCACTGTTTCAGCTTGCTAAACATTATGGACAACTCTCACTTTGCCATTTTTGTGGGGACAATATCTGTACTTATGGTTTCCCTTACAACCCCAACACTGAATGGGCATCTTCCTTGGCCTTTGTTCCCCTTCATCATCCATTCTTGACTCTCTAAATTATGGATGTCCTTGAGAAATGTTTCTGAAAAAGGGTGGCTTAGTTCCCTTCTTCCTCTGATCCATCTGGAATTTCTTCTTGTCTTCCTAAGCCTTCCAAAAGGTAGGCTTTTCTCTTTGTTGTTCACATAAGCATTTTTCTTTTCTTATCATTTCTTCCAATGTATTAGGGTCATCATACTGGATCTTGTCACCGATGGAAGGTGGTATTCCACTCAGGTACCTTTGAATCTTGAAAGTCTCATCTTTGATGAATGGAACATACTTTAGTAATTCTAAAAGCCTACGTTCATACTCATCAATGGTCATGCTACCGAGCTTGAGTTCAAAGAAATCTTTCATCTTTCTATCATAGTATCTTTTAGTCAAGTATTTCTTCTTGAAATACCTCCTGAATTCTTTCCTAGTGATATCTTTCTCTCTAATGTGTTGCAACTGCACAAGTTGATTTGAACACATGGATGCTTTTCCTTTCAGTTGATACATCACAATTCTTCATTCTTCATGAGAGGAATAATTTTACAGTTAGAAGTACTTCCTCATGCCAAGCAACCATGTTTCAGTGTCTTCCTCCTTCTTATGTTCTCCATCAAACGTAGGAGGCTTAATCTTATTCATTTCTCCTTTCAGTTCATTCACTCCAGACCTCCTACGTTTTCTGGTAGGATATGGACTTGAACTACTGTGCTCTTCCTTAAATTGGAATGATTTGGGGAGCCACGTCAATTACTGCTAACACTCCTTGATCTTATTTTATTCTCATGGGTCCTAGGAATCCCTATTTTTCTTGAGTCACTCTCATTTTCCAATTTATTTTCTATTCTCTCCAAACTCTTTAACAACTTTACGTTGAATTCACCTTGTTTTTCCTGAGCTTTCCTGATCTTTCTGCTATCTATTTGGTGAGTTTGGGCATATTTCTGCAATATTTCAATGATATTCATCATGTTTCCCTCCTTATATATCTCTTCTCCATGTCCACTGGAGTTTGATCCTTCAACTCTAAAATGAACATCCATTCCTTTTGCTTCATTCTCTGAACTGGAAGCATTCAGTGTCTCTTCCATTTCTCTATACTCAATGTCAGTTCATTGCAGTCCTGCCACTCGCTGAACTCTGCAAACACAATGTGCAGTCAACCAGAATTTGTTAGGCCATCATTACTTATCAAATCCCACATAATTCAAAAACCATCACGATTGAATAAAACGTTCAGTTTTCATGAAATTTCCAAGCTCTGCTTGACTTTGTAACAATTTAAGGCCTTATCCCTTTTCTCTTAGCCTTAACCCCCTGCAACCATGGGTTGTGACCAAACGCTATACCAATAAGTGCTTAATCAAGACTTTGGGTTTCGAATGTTGATTAAGGTTGGTTATCATTGATGTCAACCCTTGAAGAAAGCCCCACAACACAAAGGTTTGGGTAATGGACCCAAGATTGTTTGATGTAAATATGAATCATTATTGTCTTTTCATGGTTGATAAGAAGTAAAGATGGATGAAATCCAAAGTAGTCCCCTTATGGTGAAATCCCTCATGGTAAGACGCTTTGCAAAGTAAGAGAACCCATGCTTAATTGTGGAATAATGAGATGAAGGACAATGAAGTTTTTAGGTAAACTATCATATATGGATATTTATTTTCATTCCATTTCCAGTGGTATGTGGAACGTCACATAACTCCTCACAATTAGAGAGTTATGGCCATGAGAAGTTGGAGACCCCGGGTTTGGGTAATGGACCCAGGTTTGTTTGATGGATAATGGTATGAGTTATGATATATTTTCAGATAATACTATTCTATATGGATAGTACATGTCATTCCATTTCTAGTGGTATTTGGAACGTCACATAACTCCTCATGGTTTGAGAGTTATGGCCTTACGAAGTTGGAGGACCCTCATATGTCATCTAGAAGCCCCAAAAGGTCAAAGTAGTCAAAGTGGTTTAAGATATTTTAAAAGGTAAATAATAAAGTGAAGTAATGTGTGTATTATAATTCAAAGTGAATACAAAATAAATTATTTCAATAGTAAATTTAATATAGAAATTAGAAGTGGGTTAACCCTAAAATAAGGAAAGTGGGGCCAAGTGACCTAGAAGATGTTTTTAAAGAAGCTACTTGGAGAGTATAAATAAGAGGCAAGGCTCTCTCATTTTAATCACACTTGAGCATATTGAATATCTATAGGTTTATGAGGTAACCAAGGTTATATAATCCAAATTTCTGAGGGAAGGTGAAGCAAAGAATGCTGAAATGCAAGGAAGGATAAATTCTTTTGATGGTGCTTTCTAAGGTATGTTATTTACAGGTCATCTCACCATTTTCGCTATAACATTTTTTATATAATGATTCAGACCATGACATTGATATTCCATTGAGAAAACATATCCAAGTATCTGTGGTAAAAAATTCAGCTGGTGGGTCATTTAGTTTTGGAGTTACACTCCGTGGAAAATAGGGTTTGTGGTAGTCATCTTGTGGGTCATTTAGTTTTGGAGTTACACTCCATGGAAAATAGGGTTTGTGGCTAGTCCTGAAACTAGTCAAAAATAGTTTTTTCGGGTAAAAACGTCATAACTTCATCATAACATATCCAAATTCAATGAAACAAAATGTGTTGGTTAGGGTACAGTATTTCATATTCTATGTAACTTTTTAATATTAATTCAACAAATATTCTGTGTGGGGCATGCTCTACAAGGTAGCTCTCTAGAATAAGCCAAAATTCAGCAAGGTATGCCATTTTTTTCTATAACTCATTTTCTGAGAGGTTCCAAGTAGTGAAACCTGGAGGAAGTACATAAAACACACTGGAGAACATTGCGTATCAGTTTCAGATATTTATACTTTATAGGTATAAAGTTATGATTTCTTCAAGTTAGGGTTGTTGAATAATCCAAAACTAGGCATGTGAGACTAAAGAAAAGTTTGATGAAAATGCTAGTGTCTTGTTGTTGAAGTTAAGGAAGGTTTGCAGGAATGTGATGATATACACCAGGTCTATTATAGATCTAAAAATCATATTTGGATGATGAAATAGATGAGGGATTTTGGTTGAGGTACATGTTGAGTACATGGTTGAGACAAGTAGTTGATGATTTGGCACATACATGAGGTGCATAGATGATGATGTTGGTGAGTCAAAGTTGATGAGTAGTTGACACATGATTGGTACATACTTGCTACATGGTTGGATGCACTTATTTATGGTACAGGTTGATTACAGGTTATTTGGTATAGGTTGGTGCATGGTTGATGCACTTGTTTATGGTACAGGTTGATAACAGGTTGAGGTACAGGTTGATGCATGGTTGATGCATGGTTTAGATTTATTGGTACAGGTTTATAGTGGTATATGTGACAGTGACATGTCAATAGTGGTTCCATCATTCTACTTCTACTTCAGGGTGGCAGGACGGGGCAAGGACAGGTGGTTGTATCCACCTTCCGGTTGTAGCCAGAGAATAAAGGGGGTTGTAGCCTCCTTTTGGTTATAGCCAGTGAATTGGGGAGTTGGAGCTTCCCTCGGGTTGTAGCCTAAGAAACTAGGGGGTTGGAGCCTCCTTCTAGTTGCAACTGGAAATCAAAGGAAGTTGGTTCTTCCAATGAATGCAATTCTTTAAGACATAAGAAAAATAATTCTGTGGTTTTTTCCCAGTTTGGGTTTCCACGTAAAACACTGGTGTATTGTGTATGTGTATGTTTGTTCATTTTTTCATTTCTTATTTACTCTGTAGTTATTGGATGATAATTCTTCATTGATATAACACTTGGATTATATGGTTAAAAATCATTATTGCTCTATTATTGATTCACCCCCCCTCTCAGTAATCCAACAATTGGTATCAAAGTAGGTTCCTTCAGAAATCAATTTAACCACTGAAATGTAGATCATGGAGAGTACCAACTCATATAAAAATGGAATACCATAGTTTGATGGACATAAGTATGCTTTTTGGAGCATAAGGATGAAGACATATATACAGGCATAGGGATTTTAAGTTTGGCAATCAATTGTAGATGGATACACAACACCAATAGTTCCACCAACAAATGACAAAGCAGTAAAACTCCGTGAGAATGATTCCAAAGCAAAAAATTCACTTTTGAATGGTCTCAGTGATATGGTATTCACCAAATTTGCACACTGTAAATCTGCTAAAGAGATTTGGGACAAGCATTTCAAAATATTTATGAAGGAGATACAAAATTCAAAGAAGCAAATCTTCAGACTTACAGAGGTCAGTTCGAACAACTAAAAATGAAAGAAGATGAAGATATCACAACCTACTTCTTACAAGTCGATGAAACAGTGAATGCAATCATAGGATTGGGAGAAGAAATTGAAGAATCTGTCATTGTTCAAAAGATACTAAGATCTTTTCCTATGAGATTCAACCCTAAGATATCAGCACTGGAAGAAAGATTAGATCTGAACTCAAAAAGAATGGACGAGCCACATGGAATCTTAACAACATATGAAATGAGAACTGAGCAGGAAAATCCAGATGTAAAAGAAGAAGCCTTCATGGCATCCAAAAGATCAAAGCAGAAGAAAAAGGAACAAGAAGAATATAGCAACAACAGTGATGCCTCAGAAGATGATGAAGAAGTGGCCATCTTCATCAAAAGACTGAACAAGGGAACCATCGGTAGGTATAGTGGTAAGCTCCCTTTAATTTGTTCTAATTGTGATGGTATTGGTCATTTTGCTAACAAATGTCCTCATAAGAAAAAGATAAATGATGAAGGTTACTCAAAAGTAAAACACACATATAAAGGCAAAAGAACTACAAATAAAGTTTTCAATAAAATATTATACACCAAAGAAGACATCTCATCATTAGATGAAGATGAAGTTAGTGACAATGAGACAATAAGAGTTATATTCATGGCAGTAAAAGAATCTGACAAAGAAGACACTGAAGAAGAATATGAAAAAACCGAAGAAGAATGTGAGGAATTCGAAGAAGAAATTGAAGAGGTAGAAGTTGAATATCGAGAAGAATTAATGTGTGCCATAGAAGTTATCAGAAGAGAAAACAAGAAAAACAAGAAATTGCAGGCAGAACTAGACAAGAAAAAGGACACTCAAGAACTAGAACAAATGATCACAAAATTGAAGGTTCAAATAGAAGAAGATAAAATAATTGAAGAAACACTCAAAGAACAACTAGAAGAAAAGGACAAGATCATTGGAAACTTGAAAGTAGAGGTTGTCACACTAAGAAAGGATATTCAAAAGAAAAATATGTAGAATAGCTCAAAAGTTATGAATGAAATTATCATCAGTAAAAAATCTCATCTTGACAAGTCTGGACTTGGATACAATAAGATAGAAAAGGGATCAAGCTCCAAAACAACAGAGCAAGAAACAAATCCAAAGAGCTATGCAGAAACAATCAAAGAGGATAGGAACATATACAAGGAAGATTACATGGACACTCCTCCACCAAGAAGATTTAGATTTCATAATCAACAACAGATAGATAGGTCTCAAGAAGAAGAAGGATTCATAAGAGCACCTACTTTCGGAATATATTCAACTCCCAGGTATCAAACTATATTTTTTGGTTTATGTTATGCATGTAATAATTTTGGACATAAGTTGTGAATTGCAGAGCTAACAACAGGAACAGTAACAACTTTGAGAGTCATACACAAAGCGATTATTCAAGGAGACTTAGTGACACACAAAGAAGAAGTTACAACAGGTTTGAATCTTTGAGCACTGAAGTAGAATGTTACAAATGTAACAATTTTGGACACATGGCCAAGGATTTCAGAATGACAGTCCCTCCTAAAGAACCTCAACAGAATAAAAATAGCCACAGATAAGAACCTCATAAAATGACATGGATAAGAAAGCAAGATTAGTATAACAATTAAGAATGCATAGTCTCTCTACAATCTAAGCAAAAGAAACACGGTTGGTATGTTGACAGTGGATGTTCAAAACACATGATAGGTGATAAAGAAAATTTTCTTACATTACGAAAATAAAAAAAATGGATCGGTCTCCTTCAGAAATGACAATTCATCCAAAATCATTGGAGAAGGCACAGTCCGAATTGTGAACAAGAATGAAAAGGCACAAAATGTTCTATTGGTAGAAGATATGAAACATAATATTCTAAGTGTGAGTCAAATGTGTGACCAAGGTCATAAACTTACTTTCGATTCAGAAAAGTGTGAGATAAGAAAAGAAGGTTCAGGGCAATTGGTCAGTACAACTAGAAGAACTTCAAAGAATATATATGTGTTAAGTGAAATTGGAAATGAAAATTGTTGTCTAGAAAAGGAAGATGAAATTTGTCTATGGCATAGAATAATGGATCACATGCATTTTGATAACCTTGTCAAATTCAACAAAAGAGAAGCAGTCAGATAAATGCCCTAGATCACGAAACCAACCAACACTTTTTGCAAGCATTGTCAACAAGGAAAGAAAACAAAGACCAGGTTCAAATCAAAGGAATATTCAACAACAAGAACACTAGAAATTATGCACACTGATCTAGTTGGAACAACTACAACAAAGGGCTTAAAAGGTGAAAAATAATTTATGTTATTAGTTGATGATTATACAAGAATGACTGCAGTTTTCTTTCTCAAGAATAAGTCAGAAGCTTTTGAAAACTTCAAGATCTATAAGGAAATGGTTGAAAATGAGATGGATTCAAGAATCAAATGTTTGAGATATGATAAAGGAGGAGAGTTCACTTCAAAGGAATTTATGGACTACTGTAGCAGTCATGGAATAAAAAAACAATTCTCCGTCGCTAGGACACCTCAACAAAATGGTGTTGTTGAAAGAAAGAAAAGAACAGTACAAGAAATGGCTCAAACAATGCTAATGGATTCCAAATTGACAGATATATTTTGGATACAGGCAGTGCATACAATAGTTCACATTCAAAACAGAGTTTTACCAAGTATTCGTGGTAAAAATTTTAGCTTGTGGTTCATTTTATTTTTGGAGTTACACTCCATGGAAAATAGGGTTTGTGGCTAGTCCTGAAATTAGTCAAAAATAGGTGTTTCAGGTAAAAATGTCATAACTTATTCATACAAATCCAAATTTAGTAAAACAAAATGTGTTGGTTAGGGTACAATATTTAGTACTCTGTGTAATAGTTTCAGATCTATTTAACAAATATTCCATGCGGGGCACTCTCTACAAGGTCACTCTCTAAAATAAGCCAGAATTCAACAAGGTATGCCATTTTTGCTATAACTCCTTTTCTGAGAGGTTCCAAGTAGTGAAACCTAAAGGAAGTGCACAAAACATAATGAAGAACATTGTGTATCAGTTTCATACCTTTATACATTACAGGTACAAATTTATTATTACTTCAAGTTAGGGTTGTTGACTAATCCAGAACTACGCATGTGAGACTAAAGAAAAGTTTGATGAAAATGATAGTCTCTTGTTGTTGAAGTTAAGGAAGGTTTGTAGGAATGTGATCATATACACCAGTTCTATTACAGAGCTACAAATCATATTTGGATGATGAAATAAATGAGGGCTTTTGGTTGAGGTGAATTTTGAGTACATGGTTGAGACAAGTAGTTGATGAGTTGGCACATACATGAGGTGTATAGTTGATGATGTTGGTGAGTCATAGTTGATGAGTAGTTAACACATGATTGGTACATAATTGGTACATTGTTGGATGCACTTGTTTATGGTACATCTTGATTACAGGTTATTTGGTACAGGTTGGTGCATGGTTGATGCACTTGTTTATGGTATGGGTTGATTATAGGTTGAGGTACAGGTTGATGCATGGTTCAGATTTATTGGTACAGGTTTACAATGGTATATCTCACAGTGATAGGTTGACAATGGTTCCATCATTCTACTTCTACTTCAGGGTGGCAGGATGGGGCAAGGACAGGTGGTTGTAGTTGGAGAGCATAGGGAGTTGTAGCCTCCTTCTGGTTGTAGCCAGAGAATTGGGGAGTTGGAGCTTCCCTCGGGTTGTAGCCTGAGAAACTAGGGGGTTGGAGCCTCCTTCCAGTTGCAACCGGAAAACAAAGGAAGTTGGTGCTTCCAATGAATGTAATTTTTCAAGACATAAGAAAAATCATTATGTGGTTTTCTCCCGATTTGGGTTTCCACATAAAACACTGGTATATTATGTATGTGTATGTTTGTTCATTTGTTCATTGCTTATTTACTCTGTAGTTGTTGGATGATAATGCTTCATTGATATAACACTTGGATTATATGGTTAAAAATGATTATTTCTCTATTACTGATTCACCCCCCCTCTCAGTGATCCAACAAAGAAGTCTTCATAATACATCACAACAGACATTCAGAGTTCTAAAATAGCGAACTCGTGAAGTAGGGTGGATCAATGGTCTACATCTACTCAACATTCAAAAAATGAAATTCACAGTGGAACTTATGTCATCGACGCTTCAGAACTTCGGGACTTCAGAGCTTCGGGTGTCGGAAGCCTTCATGTTTACTTTATTCCAATCTCGCGACTTTTGAACTTTTGACTCCTCTATCCTCCAAGCCCACAACACAACTATCACCAACCACAGTGGTGACACATGGTGCACTTAGGAAGGTCCACGTCACCCTAGGCAATGTCATCCGGCCTCACTACATCAACCATTTCCTTTGGTACCCATTGGCACATGGCACACATCCCATGTGTCCACGTCCATCCAAGTGCATTAGTATGAACCACTACTTCAACTCTTTGGGACTTCATAATTTTGGTTTTTTGGAGTTTGTGTATCAACACATCCCACTTCTCTCGATAGCCAAACTTTGAATTTACGATTTGTCGCAAGATCTTACGTCAGGCTTATTCTTAGATCTACAACGTATATCCCTTCCGAAATCTTGGAGTTTCAGGTTTTAGAGGTTTGTGCCTCAGCGCACCCAGCTTCTCTCAATTACTGAACTTTGAATTTACGATTCGCTCCTTTTCTTGGTCCAACGATCAATCTCTTTCGTCTGATCTACGGTGTAGATCTTCCTCGAGACTGTGGAGTTTCAGGTTTCGGCCTTCCACTTACCTTTGTATATGTTTCCCAAATGTTGTGAAGTTCGAAGGCTCCCAGGATAACTCTCTTACACCTTCTCCAGATCTTAGGGTCGAAAAATGTTTCCTTTCCTTCCGACGGATCTTACAGCCCATATAGCTCTGTGGCCCAATACCACTTTTGTCGTGGTTTTACAACATTGCTACTCCTCTCGATATTCTTAACATAGCCAAGGTAACTTCTTGGAACTTAGGGAGATTCTAAGGTCCAAAATTAGTCCTCTAGACACAATTTCCTATTGAAACCTTGGTCCAAAGACTACTTATCCAACCCATCCCGACTCAGTGTAAAAAACTTGCTCTGAACTTGAATTTTGTCCATTTCGACAACAATTCTTTTCCGAAACTCTTGCTTCTATTATTAGCAACATGGCCCATCCAGGCTCAGTGTTGAAATGATGGCTCTAATACCATATTGTAACATCCCCAGCCACCAACAGGTCAGGCAATGCTACCAACACAACGTTAACTTATCCTTTAAAGCTTTGATACCAATTTGAAACGTCCCCGGCCATCAACCCCACTGTTGGGAAATGCTACTACGTGGAATAACACTTATGGAGTATGCATTTAAATGAAGTTAAATGAATTAACACAGAGTAAACACATGATTACTGATAACATACATAATTAACGAAATTAACAGTAATTCATTCATTCAACGAAATACATCATAATATTACAAGAATCACAGATATGCATTTTAATTGAAACTAAACTCATAATGATACTTATATTTGAAATGGTAGTAACTCCACCAACTACATACAAACCTTCCACAAACCTCCTAGCCTTATACAACATTTCTCATCACGCTCAGCAGTGGGTCACCCCTGAGCTGGGACCAAGCTCCACCCAAGGCAAGGGAATCCTAGACTAGGCTGAGGTTACAGGAAAACTATACAAAGAAACCGAAAGGATTCTCTCCATGAGCCTTCTTACACCCACTACTCATAAAATCTCATTCCCCACATGCATGTTCCACCCAGGAATATACACCTTCACAATCATAGTCCATCGGTGTTTCACCTCCCTCCCTGGGTCTCGACAACAGGCCGGATCAGGAATTCTCAAAGCTCTGTGGCTGGTGTTGGACTCTCTCTGGGAGAAAACCACTTCCCAACAGACTCTCTCACCTGGAGAGAGTTTCTCATAGGCCTAAAAACCTGCCTCTTCAACCACAACCACCTCCCTCACCTGGAGAGAGTATTGCACACAGGCCTGACAACCTGCTTCTTCAGCTCCCTTCCAACACAAGGAGGACAACAACAAGCTCAACAAGGAACAGATGACGATGAACAACCACACTCATCCAAGGAACTCCAAGGCCATAACAGTCAACATCTATGATACACATGGAACAAAAAAATATGGGACACTCGGGCTTCACATAAGACATGGGTTGACTTCATGGATTTGATTCTCAGAGGTGTGTGTCTATGTAGAGGTCTAACACAGAGACCGAATAGGTACTTGGGAAAGGATTCCAATGAACTCAGAAAGAGTATCATGGAATGGGTGTGTGGGTATGCAATTTCAGATGTAGAACCCAAAACAGTTCAGACAACAGATGGAAGAATGTGGAACGAACCCCCATCACAACTCAATTCTTGAGTTAAATTTCATGTGCCTGGGCTGACACATGTCACCCATGAAGCTGCATGCACTCCATCAAGTATGTGTTCCCTTTTCCAGGAACTTAGGATAAAAGTATACCATTCACACCACTTTGGAATAATAATAAATTATTATTCCCAAGGACTTAATCCCCTCTTTCCAACCTTCCATCCCCCTTTCCCTTACCCACCTTGTGGAAGCTTAGTCCCCCATCACTCTTTCTTCGTGGTCGGTCTGCATGCAACGATGTTGAATCTTTATTAATGTTCTGCATAATTACATATACAAAAACAGGCTCCTGGCCTATAACACTTAGGCTCTCCGGCCTAAAAAAAACATAAGCTCACCAACTTATCAATACCTGGCTCACCAACCTAAAAAACATGATTACAATTCATAATATAACTGGGGAACTATTGTGGAATATTACAGTAGCCGCCGAAAGATTTGCACAAAACTATCCATCATCTTGTTCCTCTATTGCGTGAGGGATTCCTCGAGAGACATTTTGAAAGGATCTCATGTAACTTCATCTTTATTTTCTCCCTCCATGAGAGGTCGCTTGGTCGTGTGAGAGATTTTGTCCTCAATGGAAACAAGCTCGAGACCCAATTCTTTGTACCCTGACCTCATCGGAGACATGCATTAAGAACGATAGGGAACAGACTGATATGAATTTTATGAGAAGAACAAAATGAATACACATTATTAAAATATGATTAACATAGAATAAAAGAGATACAATAAAATTAGTTTCTATTCAATAAGAAAATAAGCCGAAACTGTAAAATGCAACGGAAAATAATCTTGTTGCAATGATGGTGGCTTTCCTCTGAAAAGAGATGCGACTAATGCACTCTAAGTTTTAAACTTGTGAAGAAAAGCAATGCATATAGATTCTTAAGAAAAACATACATTAATCAATGGCTCAAACACATAGTACACAAAGATTTACATCGGAAACCCTTAACTGGGAGAAAACCATCCTTTCTTGGTGCCGCACCTTGCAACTCTTTATTGTATTAATTTCACCTTTCATGTTAGGAACCAAATATCAATATAGCATAGAAAAACCTCAGACTAAGTACTCAATGCCTTGAAAAAGAGAGAAATTCAGATAATAAGACTCTTCGAGGGGGCAACCTCCTTATGCCTGCATAAATGTTCAATTACTAGATGATTCAAAATGAAAATGTCTCCTTCGTATATATAGGAGACTAGGAGGTATAATTACAACTAATGGCCTAAATCCGACATAAATAAAATAACATTACTAATATAATATGCCCCAATTAAGGGGCAATGAGCCACTATTTAGGGCTTAACATGCCCCTCCCCTTGAGACAAGTGTTTTCCACAATGCTTGAGTAACTCTGGATTCTTTTGTATAAAAGACTCATCTTCCCAAGTGGAATCTTCAGCCGGTAGTTTCCTCCATTTAATGAGATACTCTAAAATGGATCTATTCCTTAGCTGGAGAATTCTTGTTTTAGTGATGGCTTCAGGCTCCAATATGATTTTTCCTTCCTCATCAAGTTTTGGCAATACAGTTTGAACTGGGATCTTGTCACCTATAACCTTCTTTAAGCATGAAACATGAAAAACTGGGTGTACTCGTGAAGATGCAGGCAACTCCAATTTGTATGCCATAGTACCAATCTTTTGCAACACCTTATAAGGGCCATAGTAATTTGGTGATAATTTATTATCCTTCTTGGCTTGCTTGAGGGACATCTGTTTGTATGGTTGTAGTGTTAAAAACACCCAATCCCCTACTTCAAAAATTCTTTCACTACAGTGTTGATCTACTTGTTGTTCATACGATTATGTGCCATGGTCAGGTTGTCCTTAAATATTTGGAGAACTTGTTGTTGATGCTCGATGTGATCTTCCACTACTTGAACCTTAGATTTTTCTTTTAGAGAAGAAGTGATGGAAGGAGGGTGGTATCCATAGAGTTCCATAAATGGTGTCATTTTTGTTGCAATATGAAAGGAAGTGTTATACCACCATTTTGCCAAGGGTAACCATTTGAACCATTATGTTTGTTTATCAGAGACAAAGCAACGAAGGTATCCTTCCAGACATTTGTTCACTATCTCAGTTTTTCCATCAGACTGAGGATGATAGGATGAGCTATGAGCCAATTGAGTACCCAAACAAGAAAATAATTATGTCCAAAAATGTCTAGTGAAGATGGGATCTCTGTCACTTACAATAATCTTTGGGCTGCCATGTAGCTTTTGAACTGTCTCTATGAATGCGGTGGCAACTATACTAGCTTTGGAGGGATGAGAGAGTGCACAAAAGTGTGCGTACTTGGTCAGTCTATCAACAATCACCATGATGACACTCTTTCCTTCAGACTTTGGTAACCCTGTGATGAAATCCATGGAAACCTCCTCCCAGCGTTGACTTGGGATGGATAATGGTTGTAAAATGCCTGGGGTCTTAATTTTTTCCACCTTATTTTTTTGGCAAACCAAACATTCTGCCACAAACCTTTAAACATCATTTTTAAGGCCATCCCAAAAAAATTCCTTCTTGACCCTATGGTAGGTTTTTAAAAATCCCGAGTTCCCTCCTACTGGAGAGGTGTGCAATTCCAATAGTACCTTTTGTTTGAGTTGGGATTTCTTACATAAATATAAGTGATCTTTGTACCATAGTGAATCAATCTTCCATGTGAATGTATCTGATGTACTAGAATCCTATTGAAACCTTTGAATGAGAGTCCACACTTTTTCGTCATTCTTCCATTCATCCCTTGTTTCTATTATCCAATCGGGTTGGATGATCAAGATAGCACAGAGAAAGGCCTCAACATATTCATCCTTCCTTGAGAGTGCATCTTCCACAACATTTTTCTTCCCTTTTTTATAGATGATTTCAAAATCATAACCCAATATCTTGGTTACCCATTTTTGTTGTTCTTCTAAAGATAGTCCTTGTTCCAAGAAGTATTTGAGACTATCATGATCTGTTTTGACCTTGAAGTTCCTACCTATTAGGTAAGGATGCCATTTCTTCAATGCATGTAGTATTGCCATTATTTCTTTCTCATAAATGGGTTTGTGTAAGTCCTTTCCCTTGAGTGGTCGACTTTCAAAAGCTAGGGGCCTTCCTTCTTGCATTAGGACAACACCAATTCCATTTCCCGAGGCATCACATTCTACAATAATAGAGTGGGCGAAGCTTCTGATGGGGACCTGTAAGGAGTTGTTTTTGCAAGTGCAACCAAACTTTGTCTCCCACCTGAAACTTATGTGGCACCCAATGTTGATCATGGTGTTGCATGTACTTGGCATTGGATTTCTGTAAAATATCCTGAACCTCTTGGTGGATGTGTTAGATCCTATCAATGATCAAAGTGGCTTTGTCATCTTCAATGGAGAAGAGGATGATTCAGTCGAGGTGGCTGCAAAGGGTAGTGCATTATCCATGGGACCCAATGGTTGGAATCCCAACCCCACCTGAAAGGAATTGTGGCTGGTTGAGCTATGTAGGGCTCAGTTGTAGCTATGTTGAACATAGGGAAGAATCTCATCCCATGTGTGGGGGTTCTTGGAATTGTACATGTGCAAGATATGCACGATCATCTGATTGACGACCTCATTTTGACCATCTATATGGGGGTGGAAATTAGTGGATTTGGTGAGCTTGGTGTCCAACAGTGACTAGAGCCTTGAAAAAAATGTGCTAAGGAACCGACTATCCTGATATGAGAAAATGGTTTGTGGGATTCTAAAATGTACCCATACTTGTTCAAAGAAGATCTTGGAAGTGGCGTCTACTCTGATGCTCTTCTTATAGGCGACCAGAATCTCCATCTTGGAAAATCAATCAACAACCACAAAAACACAACCATTTCCCTTCTTGGTGGATAGAAGGCCTGACATGTAATTCATTGAGATGGATTTCCATATCCTGTAAGGAGTAGGAAGAGGGGTGTATAGGCCCTATTTCTTAGTGGTCATTTTGGTAATAAGACAAGAAGTGGAAGACCTGGTATACTTTCCCACATCCTCTCGAAGTTTTGGCTAGTAGAAATGTTTCTGTAGTACTACCATTGTCTTTTTGACGATGAAGTGTTTTTCAACCCGACTGTAGTGGGCTTCCCAAATCAACTTCGTTCACTCGCTTGATGGAATGTAGAGATGGCCTAGATGGCACAACAACCCATCCTGAAGATGGAAATTAGAGACAACTAAGTTTGCGCCCAACATTTGTTAGTTGGTGGTGAAGTCATCGTCTGTCTCATAGAGGCGGGGCCATTCAGAAGTTTTGTGGTTGCAAGAGTCTAGCACCATGGTGAGTATCACAACTGGAGGGCGGTTGAGGCAATCAATGACTTAGTTGGTACTTCCTGTTTTATACCTCATGTTGATGTGGAAATGATGCAAGTATCTGTACCACTTCTTATGGTGGTCATTATGCAATTTACCTTGTATCTACATTAAATAAAGTGGCTTATGAACATTAAATAAAGTGGCTTATGATCAGTGTGGATGATTGTCTCCTTCCCAAGAATGCAATGTTTCCACTAGCGACAGACTTACACAATGAAGTACATTTCTTTGTCATAATTAGGGTACTTATAGACAAAATTTGATAGTGTCTCACTATGATAAGGCATGGGGTGGACCTGTTGAGTGAGAATGAAACCCACAACATAGTCTAAAGCATTTGTCTCAATCTCAAAGGGTTGTTGTGGGTCCGATAATGAAAGTACTTGGGTTCAGCACAAGCGATACTTCAAATCATTGAACGCTTTTTGTTGGGATAAACCCCACACAAAATTTTCCTTACCACCACCCCTAGTTACTTGGATGAGGGCCCATGCAATATGGGAGAATCCCAACACGAACTTGCAATAGAAATTGGCAAGGCCCAAGAAGCTATGAACCATAGTGAGTGTGGTTGGGGCTGGACAGTCACAAATGACCTGGATCTTGGATGGATCCACATGTACACCATGTTGATCAATGATTTAGCCTAGGTAATGGACCCTATCCATGCCAAAGGAGAATTTTTCCAAGTTGGTATATAGCTTGTGCTACCGCAGGGTGTGCCGAACCTGTTGAATATGATGTAAGTGTTATGCCCAAGTCTTGTTGTAGATGAGGATATCATCTAGATACACCACTACAAAATTATTGGTGAAATTTCATAGGATATCATCCATCATCCTCATGAAAGTGGTTGAAGCATTTTTCAAACCGAAGGCCATGACCAACCATTCAAAAAGACCTTCTTTTGAATTTAAGGAAGTCTTCCATACATACATCTATTCTATTGGGGCCTGGTGGTAGCCAGACTTCAAATCAATCTTACTAAAGTATTTTCCCCCCATGAGATGATCAAGGAGCTCATTGATTCAGGAAATTAGGTACCAGTTCTTGACTGTGATTTTATTCAGGGCCGAGTAGTCAATGCAGAGTCACCAGGTCCCACATTTCTTCTACACCAGCACGATTGGGCTCCAACATGGCAATGAGATGGGATGGATGTGCCCCTTGTGGAGCAGTTCTTGGATATGCCACTTGATCTCCTCATTCTCTAACAAAGAGTGGCGATAGACAGGCCCATTGGGTAGTGATGCGTCGGGGGCTAGATCGATGGGATGCTTGACTTGATAGTGCAAAGGTACCCTGATAGGTGAGGAGATGATATATGAGTATTCTTCCATGAACTTATCCACTTTCTTCTGTTGTGTGGAGAGGTCATATGTGGAGGCCTTGGATGTGGCTGCAATATTTCACTCGCTTTGAGAGTGAATCACAGAGAAGAAAAACTTCCTGGTTTGAGATATGACCTTCCTGCATTTCTTGGCAGAGATCAAGGAAATAAAATTAGGTGGGACTGCCTTGGGGATCCTGTAAAATTTCTTGTTCAAAGTAATAACAACACTGCCAAGAATAGAATCATATACAACATGATGTTTCCATAAATAAGGTTTTCCCAAAAAAACATTACAAAGTTTGAGAGGAGTAACATCACAAAATACCTCATCTTTGAAGGGCTTGATGTTATATGATAGAACACTGTTGGCTAACACGAAGACCGCTTCCTTGGTAGAGCCATCTAATGGTGTAGGGATGCGAGTACGACATTGTTGGCAGGGATAGCCGCTTGAAAACCTCTGCTGAGATGAGGTTCTTCTGGCTATTTCTATCAACAATGAAGTGCAATGGGGTACCTTTCACCCACATTTGTGAATGAAAAAGGTTCTCACCTTCCTCTGGATCGTTTGGTTAACCGAGATGGAGCTTGGTGGTAGCAATAATAGCACTAGGTTCCACGTAAGTGATCCTTATCCCCCTTTCTAGGTGTTACTCAGAGTCAAAACCTACATCTGATACAGAGGCTTTCATGTCAACCACCAACGAATTCTTTGAGCGACAATCAACAATGTTATTCCTGGGGCTCTTATAGAAGTCACACCACTTCCCAATATCTTTCTTTGTATTTCCGGTGTCCTTCTTTTGTTTCATCTTGGACTGGTTGTCCTGAGGATTTCTATATTTACTCTGTCCTTTTTTCTATGGGTTGGGGCTGCCCTTTCCTTTCTTTTTCTGTGAGGGGTTGCGAGGCCCAAATTACTGCATCTTTTGCTTAAGTTTATGCTCGATTTTGATAGCATATCAGTAGGGCACGCCCAAGGATGAGATGTCTAGAAAATCCATTTCGGCCTGGATGTGTCTATGAAGACCACCATGATACTTGAGAACTATATGTTTCTCATAATATTTGATATTCATATTAGTGCGCAAGGTATGGAAGATATTTCTGAGCTCATGCACTGCTTGGTCTCTTTCTTGACGCAATGTGGTCAATTTTGTGTACATGTTTTCATAACTTCTAACAGGGTAGTAATGTTCCCTAATAGCATCCCTGAAGGACTCCTAGGTGATCATGACTATAAATAATGATGGTAAATTTGTTTCCCTTTACTCACATAAATTTTCCCACTAATATTTGACATAGGGATCGACTTTGAGAAGTGCAAAAGTAATCTTTTCTCTATTCAAAAATTTATGGACAAAGAAATACCCTTGTAGTAGATTCAACCATTTGTCTACAACATATGCGTCTATTTGACCTTCAAATATAGGAATTTCAAAATTGATTTGTACCTTGAAGGGGGCGGCAACTTCGCTTGAGAAAGATGCGTCGCGCGTCGCCTATTTGTAGCCTTCGAAGGATTTGCACAAAACTGTCCATCGTCTCGTTCCTTTGTTGCATGAGGGATTCCTAGAGAAATATTTTGAAAGCATCTCCTATCCTGTCATATTTATATTCTCCCGCTATGATAGGTTTCTTGGGCGTGCGAGAGATTTTTTACTTAAGGGAAACAAGATCGAGACACAAGTATTTGTACCCTGTCCTAGTCGGGGACATGCATTAAGAACGACAAGGAGCAGACCTATCTGATACCACTAATCTAGATTTTATGAGAAGAATGAAATGAATACATATTATTAAAATATTCTTAACAAATAATAACATACATATGGTAAAACTGGTTTCTATTCAATAAGGAAATAAGATGAAATAATGAAATGCAATGGAAAATAAGCTTGTTGGAATGGTGGCAGCTTATTTCTGAGAAGAGATGTGACGGTTACACTCATTCGCAAGAAGATGATTAAAATGAGTCTCTAAAGTCATTTTTACAATAAGAATGAATTCCAAAATCCTAGATACCCAAAAACCTAACTCTAGGAGTGAAGCGCCAAAAGTCATTTGGGCCTCGTTAGGGTAAGTTAGTACATCAACTTCCTAGGGTCATAACGTTTTCATATGATCATCGTTTTAGGAAAACCATAGCCCATTGGAAAGGTATATCCAAGGAATACACATTTTTCCAAAAGAATCTTACGAAAATGATAGATTGGTTGTGGTGAGCACTAAAAACATTGTTTAGGGCCTGAACGTTAGGGACCCAAAAACTAGGAAAAAACTGCCAAAATGAACCAGTTGGGATAGGTGGGAGGCCACTGACATCCATCTGGATCAATCATCCCCCCTTAGGAAGTAATGGTCTCCATTTCATTGATTTCCCCCATTATATGGGGAAATGTCTACTGAATTTGGCCCTTGGTGAGCCACTTACCTTGGTGCAGGATTTGTTCTGCTTTGACAACTCGATAAAGCTAGATCCTTTGTTGTCAAGTTCCCTTGACCTGTGTGTCCAAAATATGATCACTATATACCTATTGTATGCATTCAAGGTTGATCTCTATTGGTTTCAATTGTTCTGCTATCTCTGAGGTGTCCAATAATGGTGGGAAATATGGCCGAAGGAGAGCCACATTGAACACTGGGTGGAAGCCAAGGTCAGGGGGAATGTTGATCTCAAAATCATTGTCACTTACAACCTTGGTGATGGTGTAAGTTCCATAATGGAGTGGTAGAATATTCTGATGGGGAATTTTAAGGAATTCGTTTTGCAATTTCAACCAAACTTTGTCTCCCACCTAAAACTTATGTGGCACCCGATGTTGATCATGGCACTGATTTTACTTGGCATTGGATTTCTGTAAAATATCCTGAACATGTTGGTGGATGTGCTGGATCCGCTCAATGAACCGAGTGTCTTTGTTAGCTTTAGTTGGAGTAGGGGATGAGTTGGCTGAGGTGGCCGTGAGGGGTAGTGCAACATCCATGGGACCCAATGGTTGGAATCCCAACCCCACCTAATAGAGGTTGTGGTCGATTGAGCTATGTAGGGCTTGGGTTTAGATATGTTGAACATAGGGAAGATTCTCATCCCATGTGTGGGGTTTCTTGGAATTATACATGCGCAGGATATGCATGATCATCCGATTGATGAACTTAATTTGGCCATCTGTCTAGGGGTGGAAAGTAATGTATTTGATGAGCTTGGTGTCCAACAGTGACCAGAGGCTCAACCAGAATGTGTTGAGGAACTGATTGTCTCGATATGAGACAATGGTTTGTGGGATTCCAAAATGTACCCATACTCGTTCAAAGAAGATCTTTGTAGTGGCCTCTGTTGTGATGGTCTTCTTACAGGTGACCAGAATCGCTATCCTGGAAAACGATCAACAACCACAAAAACAAAGTCATTTCCCCTCTTGGTGGCTAGAAGCCCAACATGTATTCCATTGAGATGGAATCCCATGGCATGTCATAGGTATGTAGAGGGGTGTACAAGCCCTATTTCTTAGTGGTCGACTTGGCAATAACGCAGGCAGTGTGGGAGATGATATACTTTCCCACATCCTGTCAAAGTTTCGGCCAATAGAAATGTTTCTACAGTACAACCAATGTATTTTTGACCCCAAAGTGTCTTACCACCTGACTATAGTGGGCTTCCCAAATCATCTTCACTCACTCACTTGATGGAACAAAAAGATGGCCCAGATGGCACAACAACCCATCCTGAAGATGGAAATTAGCGACAACTGAGTTTCCACCCAACATTTGTTAGGTGGTGGAGAAGTCAGGGTCTATCTCATAGAGGTGGGGCCATCCAGAGGTCTCTTGGCCACAAGAGTCTAGAACCATGTTGAGTGATGCGACTGGAGGTTGGTTGAGGTAATCAAAAACTCAATTGGTACTTCCTTTTTTATACTTGATGTTGAGGTGAAACTACTGCAAGTATGTGGACCACTTCCGATGGTGGTCAGTCTGCAATTTTCCTTGTGTATGCATGAACTATAGTGGCTTATGATTAGTGTGGATGATTTTCTCCTTCCCAAGAATGTAATGTCTCCACTAGCGGCAGGCTTGCACAATGGATTACATTTGTTTTTCATAAGTAGGGTACTTACTGACAACATATGATAGTGTCTGACTATGATAGGCTACGGGGTGGCCATGATGAGTGAGAATAGTGCTCACAACATATTCTGAACCATATGTCTCGATCTCAAAGGGTTGTTGCAGGTCTAGTAATTAAAGTACTGGGGCTCAACATAAGCGCTCCAAATCATCGAACACTTGTTTTTGGGATAGGCCCCACACAAATTTTTCCTTACCACCACCCCTGGTTACTTGGCTGAGGGCCCATGCAATATGGGATAATCCCAACATGAACTTGCGATAGAAATTGGCAAGGACCAAGAAGATTTGAAGATCAGTGAGTGTGTGATGCAGGAGCATCTCTCCACGTCAGCCAGCCAACCATCCAACCATGCCAGTGAATTCAAATCGCACGCTAAAAGAGAGGTGCAACCTCATATAAATTTGAATTCAATGTAATTTAAATCCTTAGGTTGTTGAGCCATAGAAGCCATGCCTTTGTATAGGCGTTAGGTAGATCGACTTTAATGCTAGATCTACTGAGATCTAGATCCAGATGCTGGACTAGACAACCATTTATTGTAATTGAATAGAGTAGGTAGACCTGGAGGGAAGCGCTCTATGAGCCCCTCAGGTAAAAGAGATTTTGAGATCTCATTTTGAGTAGATGAGGGGGGATTGAGATGAGTAGAGCCAGAGAGAGCTCAGGAACACCATTGTAAAATACAGGCGTTTACCATTTTAATACAAAGATCAGTTTTTCCTGCATTATTCTGTGTGTTATGTGGATGTCTGTGCGTGTTCTCTAGGTATGCTGTAGATGTACGTTATGTTGATGCATTCTACAGGAGTTGTTTGGTTGCAGGATTGAGAGGTATTTGAGGTTACATGTCAGGAGGGCATGACAGAGTGTTGCGGTCTCTGAATACCAGTGCACAGAGGTTGCACTTCTAAACTCTACAGATTCAGACAAAGACGTGCTACAACACAAGAACTGAAGTCAACAACTCAGAGGAAGACCTCAAGGTTGTTGAATACCTTGGAGGCAAGGTTGTGTGGGAGAAGACACAGTTGTAGACATAATCGTGGAGGATTCTGTAGAGCTCTGCCAAGTGGGTATTGAGCATATGCGCTACAGTGCATTTGAAGAAAGACTCTGCTGTGAGTTGAGGAATAAGAAACAGAATCACTGAGGATTCTGAGAGCTCTTCCAGGTGGGCAATGAGCAAGTGCATAGGTGTAAAAGAGGACAAAACTGTTGAACGTTCTGTGAGAAGATACTCTGCCAGGTGGGCATTTGAGTCTGTTTGCAGGTAGGAACAAGAAGAAAAGAATTCTTGGAGTTTTGGAAGTGAGGAAGGTTCCACTGAGGGAACCTTCTCAGGGTTATTGAATACCCAGAAGCACTCAACAAGAGGTTGCTGAAGTGAAGGATAGCCAGTAGGGCATCCATTTCATTCTCCATTTGAAGGAGAAGAAAGATAAAATCCCTTAGGGGTCTGAGCATTTGAGAAGCTCAGGAGAGACAACATGGTGTATGTGCGAAGGATCTATAGGAGGTAGAGGTCAAGTCTTCAAGGATTTGAAGAAAAGCTCAAGAGGAGCCAGCGGTTTTATTATGCACAGTGAAGCTCAAGGTCGTGGAGCTCGCAGAGGAAAAAGAGCACAAAGGTTGAGGCCTTTGGGAGACTTGGAATTCTTCCAAGCATAGGAAGAAAGTGTGCAAGTTCAGGAGAGAACAACATCCGTTGGATCAGCGGGGAAAAGAGATCTGAACCATTGGTTTCCACATCCATAGAAGTGCACACAAGGAGAATCTGGGTCATCAGATCTGGAGTAGGTACCTGTCAGCCATCAGATTGGACAGGAGCTGCACGAGGTTTACCATCAGGACTTCAGCCATCGGCATATTGGGAGTCACGAGGACAAGGAAATCGAGACACTTCAAGTCTCGAAACACTGGAGCGATCTGGACCGTTCGTTGGTGGAGACACGTGGCGGAGATCGAGCACCCGTCAGTACTTTGGCGCATCTGGAAATAGGCATTCCCGTGGACAAGAGATCACGGAAATCTATAGTGAAAACCCCAACACAAATCTGAGCCATCCGTTTAGGGAGATAGGTGTCAGAAATCCAAAGAGAGTTGGGATATTCGGCATCAAAAAATCGGAGATCCTGAGGTCGAAAGAACCGGGACATCAAAAGTCTTGAAATCCTGGAGAAATCGGGACCGTCCATCAGAGAGGACACATGGAAGAAATCGGCGCCATTGGGGAAAGTCCCGACAGGAAGTCATTGATCAGCATTTGGGTCATCGGGATATCGGGGATCCTGGTGACAAGGTGTTTGTGCATTTTGGAATCACAAACCTCGAAACCCTGATAAGTGGGAGCCAGCTGTTAGCACACTAGAGAAGGAGGACAGTGCCATCATGAGGGGACAACTGTCAGCAAACCGAAGAGTTGGGATTCGAGGAATCATGAATCCTGTGGGCCAATGCATTTTGGCATTGGAAACCCCTAAACCCCGATGAGGGATAAGTCTGAGGTCACGGGGATAGTAGTCATATTGGTCAGGGCTTAACTAGGGGAGATAATGCGTGAAGGGCGCGTTGGGATTTGAGGAATCATGAGTCCTGAGGACGTTTTCATTTTGGCATTGAAAAGTCTGAAACCCCGATGGGGAAACAAGGTTGTGGTATTGTGAGCTAGGGGTCACGTGGACCAAGAGCTTAGCCTGGAGGGATAACGAGGATTGGAAAGCATCAGAAAATATAAGTCCAAAACCCTGATAGAAAGGTAAAAGGCTGCGGTCTTGTGAACACGGTCATGTGGACCAGAGCATAGCCAGGAGGGGCTAAGGCCGACAGAGAGCTCATCAGTGATTGGGGAATCGAGAGGTCAGGAACTCTTGACAACAGGAAGTCCGAAACTCCAAAGCCCGATATTACATTTCCTGTGGGGATATTGTTCATGGTCCAGTGCAGAGGCCGAGACAGGGAAAGAGAAGACCTGTGGGTCAGATATTCACAGGCATTCCATTGGGAGTCCAAAGAGCTAGTTCATCTTGAAGAGGGGATTAGAACAATCCTGAGAGCAGGAGGTGCATGTAGAGACCCTGCGGGGTATGCATGTGCGGCCTCACTGCATCAAGTGGTATCAGAGCTAGATTCTTGTCTGTATATTTCAGGAAAGAGAGGCAAGAGATAAAGAGCACTCTGATACACATCAAGTGGTATTAGAGAAGGAATTTCATCTGTATATTTCAGGTGAAGGAAGACAGAGTTGTTGACCCTGTAAGTATTGTTTGCAAGTAGGCAGCAGTCGAGAAGATAGTCAGGGAGACTGTAGGATGATGAAGCTGGTAGAACTCTTAGTGCAGAGCGACAGCAGCAGAATTTTCAGGAAGGCAAACAGAGGCAACAACATGGCTACTGAAGGCCATAGGTATGCTGGTAGGAAAGAGCTATGGAGCCAAGGAGATATAGATGAAGAGCTCGCTGATATAAAGAAAGAAATAGAAAAGCTTGAATTGAAGATGCAGCAAAAATCCAAGCCGAGATGGGTGTATGAACGGCCCATGAAGGAAGCCAAAAGCAAAATGGCCAGTCAAGGAGTTGATGGTCAGAAGACAGCGGAGGCTGTTAACAGGACGGTTGAGGTATGTGAACCGGAGACTGGGAGAGGTATCGATGATGAAGAATTTGAATTGGGATCGACTAAGGATCTCAAGCACTGCCAGGTGGGCAGCGAAGAAATTCTAGTTTACCAGGTGGGAAAGGAGTTGAGATCACTACGGGATCTCACAGACTGTCAGGAGGACAGTCGAGGAATTTCAATTTTCCAGGAGGGAAATGATAAGAGGTTGCTGCAGGATCTCGAAGACTACCAGGAGGGCAGCAGAAGCATCTTGGACTACCAAGAGGGTAGCAAAATCATCTTGGACTTCCAGGTGGGAAGAAATGAGCATATGAGACTGTCTGAAAGTCTCATGGACTCGGAGGTGAGTTCGATTCAGAAAGGAGTGTTGATGAAGATGGGATTGGTTGATCTCATAATCTACCAGGGAAGCAATGGAAGCATCCCATATTTCCAGGTGGGCAAGGATGAGCAAATGAGTCAGAATCAGCCAGAGGAGTTGACAGAGCAGGTGAGCTCGGAAAGGGATCAGCAGGTGCAGCTGACAAAGGAAGATCAGGATAATATTCTGATGATTGGAGGAATTGGATTATTCCTACCATTTTCCCAGGAGGAGACAAAAAATTGTGTTGCAGGTACAACAACAGCAGAAGAATAGTCACAACTGACGATGACTGTCAGGGAAGAAGAAGGATTGGAGCAGACTTTGGGAGCTGCCCAAGCCGATGAAGGAGAGGGTGAGCATTCTGAGGAGTGTCTCAACGCTTTCAGCCAAGAAGCTAAAGGAGATGTAGCATTGGAGTTGACAGCAAAAGAAGCAGAAGAGGATGATGAGCATTCTGAGGAATGGCTCAATATTTTTAACCAAGGAGCTGAAAAGATTGCAACAGGGGAGTT
Source organism: Picea engelmannii (assembly GCA_009831015.1). Taxonomy (NCBI): domain Eukaryota; kingdom Viridiplantae; phylum Streptophyta; class Pinopsida; order Pinales; family Pinaceae; genus Picea; species Picea engelmannii. The sequence goes on from ML787108.1 coordinate 120,749, forward strand.
TGCAGCAGAAAAAGAAGGGGCAGACAGCATTTGTTTTGCTGATATGTGGGAACAGATAGAATCCCTGGAATAAAGGGTGAAAGTGCAGGGTGTTCACATCCAACAGGTGAAGTTGGAAGCTGAGGAAGGAGGCATGGGAGATCATGATGATCTGCCCATGTGCCAAAAATTTTTGCAGCTGAGGAGAATGCATGAACAGGACCAGCCATGGGAGCAACTGGATGAAATGATCGAGGAGATCATGGAGCTGATGTTGAGATAAAAAAAGACTGCCAGCGAGGAGAAACTGAGCAGAAGGAAGGAAGTAGCATAAGAAACAACGCAATAGAAGCAGCAACAGCAACAGGAAGGAGCAGATGAACAGCTCCAGAGAATGATTTGGGATCCAGGGGGGATTTCCAAACAGTTGAGAGGGGAATCTCATGAGAAGAAGCTCATGATTTTGTAGCTGAGGAGTTTGATGTAGGAGCATATCTCCACGTCAGCCAACCAGCCAGCCAGCCACGCCAGCGAATTCAAATCGCATGCTAAAAGAGAGGTGCAACCTCATCTAAATTTGAATTCAATGTAATTTAAATGCTTAGGCTATTGAGCCATAGAAGTCATGCCTTTGTGCAGGCATTAGGTAGATCATCTTTAATGCTAGATCGGCTGAGATCTAGATCCAAATGCTAGACTAGACAACCATTTATTGTAATTGAATAGAGTAGGTAGACCTGGAGGGAAGCGCTCGATGAGCCCCTCAGGTAAAAGAGATTTTGAGATCTCATTTTGAGTAGATGAGGGAGGATTGAGATGAGTAGATCCAGAGAGAGCTCAGGAACACCATTATAAAATATAGGCGTTTGCCATTTTAATACAAAGAGCATTTTTTCTTGCATTATTCTATGTGTTATGTGGATGTGTGTGTGTGTTCTCTAGGTATGTTGTAGATGTACGTTATGTTGATGCATTCTGCAGGAGTTGTTTAGATTCAGGCTTGAGAGGTCTTTGAGGTTTCATGTCAGGAGGGCATGACAAAGTGTTGCGGTCTTTGAATACCAGTGCACAAAGGTTGCACTTCTGAACTCTGCGGAGTCAGACAAAGACGTGTTGTGGCAGAAGAATTGAAGTCAACAGATAGAATCCCTGGAAGAAAGGATGAAAGTGCAGGGTGTGCACATCCAACAGGTGAAGTTGGAAGATGAGGAAGGAGGCATGGGAGATCATGATGATCTGCCCATGTGCCAAAAAAATTTGCAGCTGAGGAGACTGCATGAACAGGACCAACCATGGGAGCAGTTGGATGCAGTGATCGAGGAGAACATGGAGCTGATGTTGAGATCAGCAGAGACTGCCAGTGAGGAGCAGCTGAGCAGAAGGAAGGAAGTAGTAGCAGCAGCAGTGCAGCAGAAGCAGCAGCAACAACAGGAAGGAGCGGATGAACAGCTCTAGAGAATGATTTGGGATCCAGGGGGGATTTCCAAACAACTGAGAGGGGAAGCTCATGAGCAGGAGCTCATGATTTTGCAGTTGAGGAGTTTGATGTAGGCGCATCTCTCCACGTCATCCAGCCAGCCATCCAGCCACGCCAGTGAATTCAAATCGCATGCTAAAAGAGAGGCGCAACCTCATCTAAATTTGAATTCAATGTAATTTAAATGCTTAGGCTGTTGAGCCATAGAAGCCATGCCTTTGTGCAAGCATTAGGTAGATCGACTTTAATGCTAGATCGGCTAAGATATAGATCCATATGCTGGACTAGATAGCCATTTATTGTAATTGAATAGAGTAGGTGGACCTGGAGGGAAGCGCTCGATGAGCCCCTCAGGTAAAAGAGATTTTGAGATCTCATTTTGAGTAGATGAGGGAGGAGTGAGATGAGTAGAGCCAGAGAGAGCTCAGGAACACCATTGTAAAATACAGGCATTTGCAATTTTAATACAAAGAGCAGTTTTTCCTACATTATTCTATGTGTTATGTGGATGTCTGTGTGTGTTCTCTAGGTATGTTGTAGATGTACGTTATGTTGATGCATTTTGCAGGAGTTGTTTGGTTTCAGGCTTGAGAGGTCTTTGAGGTTTCATGTCAGAAGGGCATGACAGAGTGTTGCAGTCTCTGAATACCAGTGCATAGAGGTTGCACTTCTGAAATCTACGGAGTCAGACAAAGACGTGTTGTGGCACAAGAACTGAAGTCAACAACTCAGAGGAAGACCTCAAGGTTCTTGAATACCTTGGAGGCGAGGCTATGTGGGAGAAGACACTGTTGCAGACAGAATCGTGGAGGATTCTGAAGAGCTCTGCCAAGTGGGCATTGAGCATATGCGCTGCGGTGCATTTGAAGAATGACTCTGTTGTGAGTTCAAGAAGAAGAAACAGAATCACTGAGGATTCTGAGAGCTCTACCAGGTGGGCATTGAGCAAGTGCATAGGTGCACAAGAGGACAGAACTGTTGAACGTTCTGTGAGAAGATACTCTGCCAGGTGGGCATTTGAGTCTGTGTGCAGGTAGGCACAAGAAGAGAAGAATTATTGGAATTTTGGAAGTGAGGAAGGGTCCACTGAGGGAACCTTCTCAGGGTTACTAAATACCTAGAAGCACTCATCAAGAGGTTGCTGAGGTGAAGGATATCCAGTAGGGCATCCATTTCATTCTCCATTTGAAGGAGAAGAAATATAAAATCCCTTAGGGGTCTGAGCATATGAGAAGCTCAGGAGAGACAACGTGGTGTATGCACGAAGGCTCTACAGGAGGTAGAGGTCAAGTCTTCAAGGATTTGAAGAAAATCTCAGGAGGAGCCAGCGGTTTTATTACACGCAGCGAAGATCAAGGTCGTGGAGCTTGCAGAGGAAAAAGAGCACAAAGTTTGAGGCCTTTGGGAGACTTGGAATTCTTCCAAGCATAGGAATAAAGTGTGCAAGTTCAGGAGAGAACAACAACGGTTGGATCGGCGGGGAAAAGAGATCTGGACCGTTGGTTTCCACGTCCAGAGAAGCGCACACAAGGAGGATCTGGGCCGTCAAATCTGGAGCAGGTACCCGTCAGTCGTCGGATCAGACAGGAGCTACACGAGGTTTACCATTGGGACTTCAGCCATCGGCATATCGAGAGTCACGAGGAAAATGAAATCGAGACACTTCAAATCTCGAAACGTCGGAGCGATCTAGACTTTCCGTTGGTGGAGACACGTTGCGGATATCGAGCACCCGTCGGTACTTTGGCTCATCGGGAAATCAACATTCCCGTGGACAAGAGATCGAGGAAATATATAGTGAAAACCCTGACACAAATCTGAGCCTTTCATTCAGGGAGACAGGTGTCAGAAATCCACAGAGAGTCGGGATATTCAGCATCGCGAAATCGGAGATCCTGAGGTCGAAAGAACCGGGACATCAAAAGTCTCGAAATCCCAGAGAAATTGGGACCATCCATCAGAGAGGACGCATGGAAGAAATCGGCTCCATCAGGGAAAGTCCCGAAAGGAAGTCATTGATTGGCATTTGGGTCATCGGGATATCGGGGATCCTGGTGACAAGGTGTTTGTGAGTTTTGGAATCACGAACCCCGAAACCTCGATAAGTGGGAGCCAGCTGTCAGCACACCAGAGAAGGAGGACAGTGCCATCGTGAGGGAACAACTGTCAGCAAACCGGAGAGTCGGGATTCGAGGAATCGGGAATCTCGTGGGCCAATGCATTTTGGCATTGGAAACCCCGAAACCCCGACGAGGGATAAGTCTGAGGTCACGGGGATAATGGTCATATTGGTCAGGGCTTAGCCAGGGGGGCTAATGCGTGAAGGGCGCGTCGGGATTCAAGGAATCACGAGTCCTGAGGATGTTTGCATTTTGGAATTGAAAAGTACAAAACCCCGATGGGGAAACAAGGTTGCGGTCTTGTGAGCTAGGGGTCACGTGGACCAAGAGCTTAGCCTGGAGGGCTAATGGGGATTAGAAAGCATCGGGAAATTTAAGTCCAAAACCCCGATAGAAAGTTATAAGGCTGCGGTCTTGTGAACACAGTTGTGTGGACTAGGGCATAGCTAGGAGGGGCTAAGGCCGACAGAGAGCTCATTAGTGATCGGGGAATCGAGAGGTCAGGAACTCTTGACAGCAGGAAGTCTGAAACCCCGAAGCCCGATATTACATTTCCTGTGGGGAATTTGTTCACGCTCTGGTGCAGAGGCCGAGACAGGGAAAGAGAAGACCTATGGGTGAGATCTTTACAGGGATTCCATTGGGAGTCCAAAGAGCTAGTTCAGCTCGAAGAGGGGATTAGAATGATCCTGAGAGCAGGAGGTGCGTGCAGAGACCCTGCAGGGTATGCGTGTGCGGCCTTACTGCATCAATGTGGTTGGGGTTGGCTAGTCACGGCTAACCTAGATCTTGGATGGATTCACATGTACACCATAATGAGAAACGATTTATCCCAGGTAATGGACCATGTCCATGCCAAAGGAGGATTTTTCAAAGTTGTCATATATCTTGTGCTACTGCAGGGTGTGTAGAACCTACTAAATATGCTACAAGTGTTATACCCAAGTCTTGATGTAGATGAGGATGCCATCCAGATACACCACTACAAGAGTATTGGTGAAAGGTCATAGGACATCCTCATGAAAGTGGATGGGGAATTTGTCAAACCAAAAGGCATGACTAGCCATTCAAAAAGACCTTCTTTTGACTTAAAGGAGGTTTTCCATACATCTGTTTGTTCTATTGGGACCTAGTAGTATCTAGACTTGACATCAATATTACTAAAGTATTTGGCCTTTGTGAGATGATCAAGGAGGTCGTTGATTCAGGGAATCAGATAAACCGGTTCCTAACTGTGATTTTATTTAGAGCTCGATAGTCAATGCAGAGTTGCCAAGTCCCGTCTTTCTTATGCACCAACACGATTGGGCTCCCACAAGGTGATGAGATGGGATGGATGTGCCCCTTGTGGAGAATTTCTTGGATATACCACTTGATCTCCTCATTCTTTAAGATAGAGCAATCATAGACTGACCCATTGGGTAGTGGTGTGTCATTGGCCAGATAGATGGGATACTTGAACTGGCAGTGATGAGGTACAATGGTAGATGAGGAGAAGATATATGATTATTCTTCCACAAACATATCCACTTGCTTCTACTATATCGAGAGGTCGGCTGCAGAGGCCCTAGATGTGGCTGCGATCTTTCGCTCACTCTGAGAGTGAATCACGAAGAAGACAAAATTTTTGATCTAAGAGATAACCTTCCTGCATTTCTTGGCAGAGATCAAGGAAATAGCACTAGGCAGGACTGCCTTAGGTATCATGTACAATTTCTTGTTCAAATTAATAATAACATTGTGAGTCCTAGACTTATATACAACATGAAGTTTCCATAAATAAGGTTGGCCCACAATAACATTACAAACTTCGAGAGGAGAAACATCACATAATACCTCGTCTTTGAAGGTCTTGATGTCATACAACATGCAACACTGTTGGCTGACGCGAAGATTAGTTCCTTGGTAGAGCCATCCAATGGTGTAGGGCTATGGGTGTTGCATTGTCAACAGGGCTAGCCAATTGGTGACCTCTGCTGAGATGAGAATCTTATGGATATCTCTATCAACGATGAAGTGCAGTGGGGTACCTTTCACCGACATCTATGAATTAAAAAGGTGCTCTCCTTCCTCTGGCTCATCTGGTTCACCAGGCCGGAGCTTGGTGGTAGGAATTGTAGCACTGGGTTCCATGTCAATGATATGTCTGCCTCTTTTTGGTTATGAATCCAAGTCAAAACATGCATTTGATTCAGAGTCTTTCACCTTATCTACCAACGACTACATTGAGCGATAATCAATAGTGTTATGCCATGGGTTCTTATGGAAGTCGCACCACTTCCTGGTATCCTTCTTTGTCTTTCTAGTTTCTTTCTTTGCTTGTGGCTTGGACTAGTTTTCCTGAGGTATTCCATCTTTGCTCTATCCTTTTTTCTGCAGGTTGGGGCCTCCTTTTACTTTCTTTTGCTGTGAGGGGTTTCTAGGCCCAAATTAAGCTTTTGATCGATTTTGACGGCATATTGGTAGGTCGCGCCCAAGGACAAGATGTCCAGAAACTCCATTTTGGCTTAGATGTATCTATGTAGACCACCATGATACTTGAGCACCATATCTCGCTCAGAATATTTCATATACCCAACTAAGTGTGCAAGGTATGGAAGATATTTGTGAACTCGGGAACTGCTTGCTCTCTTTCCTGCCGTAGTGTGGTCCATTTTGTATACAGGTCGTCATAACTTCCGATAAGGTAGTATTGTTTCGTAATAGCATCTCTGAAGGAATACCAGGTGACCGCGAATGTAAATAATGAGGTTTCCTCTGTTTCATTTTTCTCACAGAAATTTTCCCACCAATATTTGACACGACTTTGAGGAGCCCAAAAGTAATCTTTTCTCTATTCGAAAAGTTATGGATAGAGAAATACCCTTCTAGTATATTCAACCATTTTTCTACAACATGTGCTTCTATATGACCTTCAAATATAGGAATATCAAAGTTGATTTATACCTTGAAGGGGGAAAATAATTTGCTTGAGGAAGATGCGTCGCCTGTTGCTATTCTCTGAAGGACTTGCACAAAACTATCAATCATATCGTTGCTCTATTGTGTGAGGGATTCCTCGACCAAAATTTTGAAAGGATCTCCTGTCCCATCATCTTTATTTTCTCCCACTATGAGAGGTCTCTTGGGCGTGAGAGATTTTTTCCTCAAGAGAAACAAGCTTGAGACCCAATTCTTTGTACCCTGGCCTCGTCGGGGACATGCATTAAGAACGAAAAGGAGAAAACCGCTCTGATACCATTGATCCATATTTTATGAGAAGAACGAAATGAATACAGATTATTAAAATATGACTAACACATAATAACATAGATACAGTAAAACTGGTTTTTATTCAATAAGGAAATAAGTTGAAACTGTAAAATGTAGCATTAAATAAGCTTGTTGGAATCGTGGTAGCTTATCTTTGAGAAGAGAGGTGACCAATGCTCTCATTCAAAAGAAGATGATTACAATGAGGCTCTGAAGGCCTTTTGAAAACAAGCATGAATTCTAGAATCCTAGACATAAAAAAACCTAACCCTAGGAGATGAAGCATCAAAAATCCTGTCGGCCTCGTTGGGGTAAGTTAGTACATCAACTTCCCGGGGTGGTAACTTTTTCATATAATCTCCATTTTAGGCACACAATATCCCATTGGAAATTTCTATCCAAGGAATACACATTTTGTTGTCAAACAATTATTTGATCAATAATGTGACTATGGCAAGCCCTAAAAACGTTGTTTAGGGCCTCAAAATGACCTCGGAAGTCAACGACTTAAAAACTAGGAAAACATTACCAAAATAGAAAACTGAAAAAATGAACAAGTTAGAATAGGTGGGAGGACATTGAAATCAATATGGATCAATCCTCCCCCCTTAGGAAGCAATGGTCTCCATTGCGTTGAGTTCCCCCATTAGATGAGGAAATTTCTACTGAATTTGGCCCTTGGTGAGCCACTTACCTTGGTGCAGGAGTTGTCCTACTTTGACAACTCGATAAAGTTGGATCCTTTGCTGTCGAGTTCCCTTGACCTATGTGTCCACAATATTATCACTGGATTCATGTTTCATGTAGTCATGGTTGAGTTATGTTGGTGTCAATTGTTCTTCTATCTCTAAGGTGTCCAATAATGGTGGGAAATATGACCGAAAAAGAGCCACATTGAATACAGGGTGCAGGCCAAGGAAATGGAGAATGTTGAGCTCAAAAGAATTGTCACCTACAACCTTGGTGATGGTGTAAGGTCCATAACAGAGTGGGTGAAGCTTCCGATGGGGCCTTTTAAGCCATTCTTTCTACAAGTGCAACCAAAATTTCTCTCCCACCTCAAACTTATGTGGCACTTGATGTTGATCATGGTGCTGCTTGTACTTGGCATTGGATTTATGTAAAATATCCTGAACCTATAAGAGGATGTGTTGAATCCACTCAATGAACCATGTGGATTTTTTAGCTTCAGTTGGAGTATGGGATGATTCAGCCGAGGTGGCCGCAAGGGGTAGTGCAACATCCATGGGACCAAATGGTTGGAATCCCAACCCCACCTGAAAGGGGTTGTGGCTGGATGAGCTATGTAGGGATCAGTTGTAGCTATGTTGAACATACAGAAGACTCTCATCCCATGTGTGAGGGTGCTTGGAATTTTACATGTGCATGATATGAAAGATCATCTGATTGACGACCTCATTTTGGCCATCTGTCTGGGGGTGGAAAGCAATGGGTTTGGTGAGCTTGGTGTTCAACAATGACCAAAGGCTCGACCAAAATTTGTTGAGGAACTAATTATCGCGATATGAGACAATGGTTTGTGGGATTCCAAAATGTACCCATACGCTTACAAAGAAGTGGATGGCAGTGTCCTCTACTGTGATGGTCTTCTTATAGGTGGCCTAAATCGCCATCTCATAAAAGTGATCAACAAAAAAAAAAAAGAAATTCATTTACCCTCTTGGTGGATGGAAGGCCTGACATGTAGTCCATTGAGATGGATTCCCATGGCCTATAAGGAGTAGGCATAGGGGTGTATAGGCCCTGTTTCTTAGTGGTCGGTTTGGAAATAACACAGGAAGTGCAGGACCTGATATACTTTCCCACATCATGTTGACGTTTGGGCCAGTAGAAATGTTTCTACAGTAATTCCACTATCATTTCAATGCCGAAGTGTCTTGCCACTTGACTGTAGTGGGATTCCTAAATAATCTTCACTGTCTTGCTTGATGGAATGCAAAGATATCCCAAATCGCACAATAGACCATCCTGAATATGGAAATTAGCGACAAATTGGTGGCGAAGTCAAGGCATGTCTCATAGAGGTGGGGCCCTATGAAGGTCTCGTGGCCATAAGAGTCTAGCACCATGGTGAGTGCCACGACTAGAGGTCAGCTAAGGAAATCAATGAATCGGTTGGTACTGTCTGTTTTATACTTTATGTTGAGGTGGAACTGTTGCAAGTATGTGGACCATTTTTGATGGAGGTCATTCTGCAATTTTCCTTATGTCTTCATGAGCAGTAGTGGCTTATGATCAATGTGGATGACTCTCCTTCTTAAGAATGTATTATCTCCATTGGCGGAAAGCTTTCACAATGGAGTACATTTGTTTTTCATAAGTAGGGTACTTACAGGAAACATATAATAGTGTCTCACTATGATAAGCCATGAGGTTGTCGTGCTGAGTGAGAACGGTGCCCACAACATAGTCAGAAGCATCTATCTCAGTCTCAAAGGGACGCTGCAGGTTTGATAATGAAATTACTGGGGATGAGCATAGGTGCAATTTCAAATCATTGAAATGTTGTTGTTGGGATAGGCCCCACATAATTTTTTCCTTACCACCACCCCTAGTTACTTGGGTGAGGGCCCATGCAATATGGGAGAATCCCAACACGAACCTGTGATTGAATTGGCAAGGACCAAGAAGCTCTGAAGCTCAGTGACTGTGGTTGGGGCTGACGAATCACATATGAACTGGATCTTGGATGGATCCACATGTAAACCATGATGATCAACGATGTAGCCCAGGTAATTGACCCTGTCCATGTCGAAGGATCATTTTTCCAAGTTGGCATATAGCTTGTGCTACCACCAGGTGTGCAAAATCCACTGAATATGTTGCAAGTGTTAATCCCAAGTCTTGTTATAGATGAGGATGTCATCCAGATACACCACTACAAAAGTATTGGTGAAAGATCGCAGGATATTGTCCATCATCCTCATGAAAGTGGTTGCAATATTTGTCAAACTGAAGGGCATGACCAACCATTCAAAAATATCTGAAGGCGGTCTTCCATACATATGTATGTTCTATTGGGACCTGGTGGTATCCAAACTTCAGATCAATCTTACTGAAGTATTTGGCATCGTGACATGATCAAGGAGGTTGTTGATTCAGGGAATCAGGTATTGATTCCTGACTGTGAGTTTATTTAGAGCTCGGTAGTCAATGCAGAGTCGCCAGGTATTTTCTTTCTTCTCCACCAACACGATTTGGCTCCAACAAGGCGATGAGATGGGATGGATGTTCCCCTTGTGGAGAAGTTCTTAGATCTGTTGCTTGATCTCCTCATTCTCTAACATAGAGTGACGGTAGACTAACCCATTGGGTAGTTGTGCGTCAGGGGTCAGATCGATGGGATTCTTGACCTGACAGTGATGAGGTACCCCAGTAGGTGAGGAGAAGATATATGAGTATTCTTCCATGACCTTATCCACTTGCTTCTATTATGTGGAGAGGTCGACAACGGATTTCGTAGATGTGGCTATGATATTTCACTCACTCTGAGATAAAATCACGAATAAGACAAACTTCCCGATCTGAAAGATGACCTTCCTGCATTGCTTGGAAGATATTAAGGAAATAACACTAGGTGGGACTGCCTTGGGTATCCTATACAATTTCTTGTTCAAAGTAATAATAACACTATGAATCCTAGACTCATATACAACATGACATTTCCATAAATAAGGTTGGCCCAAAAGAAATTTACAAACTTCGAGATAAGAAAGATCGCATAATACCTCATCTTTGAAGGAATTGATGTTGTACGACAGACAACATTGTTGGCTGATGCAAATATCTCTTCCTTGGTGGAGCCATCCAATAGTCTAGGGTTGTAGGTGTGGTGTTGTCGAAAGGGATAGCCGCTTGATGACCTCTGCTGAGATGAGGTTCTTCTGGCTACTGATATCAATGATGAAGTGAAAAGGGTACCTATCACCCACATTTGTGAATGAAAAAGGCACTCTCCTTGCTCTGGATTGTCTGGTTCATCGGGATGGAGCTTGGTGGTAGAAACGGTAGCACTGGGTTTCGTGTCAATGGTTTGTCTCCCCCTTTTTGGTTTTGAATCAGAGTCAGAACCCACATCTGATTTAGAGTCTTTCACCTCATCCACCAGTGACTGCTTTGAGAGGAAATCAACAGTGTTATGTGAGGGGCTCTTATGGAAGTCACACCACTTCCTTCTATCTTTCTTTATCTTTCTGGTGTCCTTCTTTACTTGCATCTTGAATGGTTGTCCTAAGGCTATCCATATTTTATCTGTCCTTTGTTTTCTGGGTTGGGGCCACCCTTTGCTTTCTTTTTCTGTGAGGATTTCCAAGTCCCAAATTTTTGTGTATTTTTTTTAAGTTGCTTCTGCTCGATTTTGACAGCATATCGGTAGGCCGCACCCAAGGATGTGATGTACAGAAACTCCATTTCAGCTTGGATATATCTATGTAGACCAATCAAATACTTGAGCACTAAATGTCTCTCAGAATATTTGATACCCAACTTGGTGTGTAAGGTATGGAAGATATTTGTAAACTTGGGCACTGCTTGGTCTCTTTCCTGCCGCAGTGTGGTCCATTTTCTATACAGGTCGTCATAACTTCTGACAGGGTAGTATTTTTACTTAATAAAATCCCCAAAGGAATTTTAGGTGTCCATGACTGTAAATAATGAGGGTTCCTCTGTTTCCTTTTGTCACATAAATTTTCACACCAATCTTTGACATGGGGAATGGCTTTGAGGAGCGCAAAAGTCATATTTTCTCTATTCGAAAAGTTATGGACAGAGAAACACCCTTCTAGTAGATTCAACCATTTGTATATCGAATTTGCATCTATCTGAAATTAAATATAGGAATATCAAAGTTGATTTGTATTTTGAAGGGGGTGGTGCCTCTGCTTGGGGAAGATGTGTCACCTGTTGGTAGCCGCTGAAGCATTTGCACAAAACTATCCATCATCTCGTTCCTCTGTTGCGTGAGGGATTCCTCAAGATTTTTTTTGAAAGGATATCCTATCCAATCGTATTTCTTTTCTCCCACCATGAGAGGTCACTTGGGTGTGCGAGAGATTGTTTCCTCAAGGGAAACAAGCTCAATACCCAATTCTTTGTACCCTGACCACGTCGGGGACATGCATTAAGAATGAAAAGGAGCAGACCGCTCTGATACCACTAATTGGGATTTTATGAGTAGAATGAAATGAATATAGATTATTAAAATATTCTTAACAAAGAATAATAGAGATACAATAAAATTGGTTTCTATTCAATAAGGAAATAAGATGAAACTATAAAATGCAGTGGAAAATAAGCTTGCTAGAATGGTGGCGGACTATCCCTGAGGAGAGATTTGACGACTACCCTCATTCGCAAGAAAATGATTACAATGAGGATTTGAAGGAATTTTTACAATAATCATTAATTCCAAAACCCTAGACATCCAAAAACCTAACCCTAGGAGATTAAGAGCCAAAAGTCATGTGGGCCCCATTGGGATAAATTATTACATCAACTTCTTGGGGTAGTAACTTTTGCATACGATCTATGTTTTAGGTGCACGATAGCCCGTTGGAAAGGCCTATATGAGGAATACACATTTTTCCCTTTATGTCCTAATTTTATTTATAGTGTGAGTGTGGAGATCCCTAAAAACATTGTTTAGGGCCTCAAAACAACCTCGGAAGTCAGGGACCCAAAAACTAGGAAAAAACTGTCAAACTAGAAAACTACAAAATGAAGAAGTTGGAATAGGTGGGAGGCCACCAAAATCCATATCGATCAATCCTCCCCCATTAGCAAGAAATATTATCCATTGCATTGAGTTCCCCCATTAGATGAGGAAATTTATGCTAAATTTGGTCCTTAGTGAGCCACTTGCCTTGGTGTAGGAGTTGTCCTTCTTTAACAAATCAATAAATCCGGATCCTTTGTTGTCGAGTGCCCTTAATCTATGAATCCAAAATATGATCACTAGATTCATGTTGCATGCAGTCAGGTTTGAACTCTGTTGGTTTCAAATATTCTTCTATCTCTGAGGTGTCCAATAATGGTGGTAAATATGGTCAAAGGAGAGCCATGTTGAGTATTAGGTGTAGGCCAAGGAAAGGGGGAATGTTGATATCAATTAAAGAATTGTCGACTACAACCTTGGTGATGGTGTAAGGTCCATAACAGAGTGGGAGAAAATTTTGATGGGGCCCTGTAAGGCATTCTTTCTGAAAGTGCAACCAAATTTTGTTTCCCACCTGACACTTATGTGGCACTGCTTGTACTTGCAATTGGATTTCTGTAAAATATCCTAAACTTGTTCGTGGATGTGCTAGATCTGCTCAATGAACCAGGTGGCTTTGTCAGCTTCAGTTAGAGCATGTCAAGAGTCGATCGAGGTGGCTGCAAGGGGTAGTGCAACATCCATGGGACCCAATAGTTTGAATTCCAACCATACCTGAAAGGGGCTGTGATCGGTTGAGCTATGTAGGGCTCAGTTGTAGCTATGCTAAAATTAGGGAAGAATCTCATCCCATGTGTGTGGGTGCTTGGAATTGTACATGTGCAGGATATGTAGGATCATCTAATTGACGACCTCAATTTGGCCATCTGTATGAGGATGGAAAGCAGTGGATTTGGTCAGTTTGGTGTCCAACGATGACCAGAGGCTCGACCAGAATGTGTTGAGGAACCGAATGTCTCGACCTGAGACAATGGTTTGTGGGATTCCAAAATGTACTCAAACTCATTCAAAGAAGATCTTGGCATTGGCCTCTATAGTGATTCTCTTCTTATAGGCGGCCATAATATCCATCTTGGAAAAGTGATCAACAACAAAAAAAACACAGTCATTTCCCCTCTTGGTAGATGGAAGGCCTAACATGTAGTTCATTGAGATGGATTCCCATGGCTTGTCAGGAGTACAAATAAGGGTGTACATGCCCTATTTATTAGGGTTCAGTTTGGCAATAACATAGGAAATGTAGGACCTGATATACTTTCCCAAATCACGTCGAAGTTTCGACCAATAGAAATTTTTATGCAGTACTATCACTCTCTTTTTTATGTCGAAGTGTCCTGCCACCCAACCGTAGTGGGATTCCCAAAAATGCTTTGCTCGATCGCTTGATGGAACACAGAGATGGCTCAGATGGCACAACAACCCGTTCTGAAGATGGAAATTAGTGACAACTGAGTTTGCACCCAACATTTAGTAGGTGGTGGCGAAGTTAGGGTCTGGCTCATAGAGCTGGGGCCATTTGGAGGTCTCATGGCCACAAGAGTCTATCACCTTGGTGAGTGCTGCAACTGAAGGTCGGCTAAGGAAATCATTGACTCAGTTGGTACTTCATGTTTTATACTTGATGTTGAGGTGGAACTGCTGCAAGTATGTGGACCACTTATGATGACGGTCATTCTACAATTTTCCTTGTGTCTACATGAACTGCAGTGGCTTATGATCAGTGTGGATGATTGTCTCCTTCTCAAGAATGTAATGTCTCCACTAGCGGTAGGATTGCACAAAGGAGTACATTTATTTGTCGTAAGTAAGGTATTTACGGACATAATATGATAGTGTCTAAATATGATAAGATGTGGGGTGGCCATGCTAAATGAGAAAAAATTCCCACAACATTCTCTGAAGCATCTGTCTCGATCTCAAACAGTTGTCGTAGGTCCGGTAATGAAATTACTAGGGCTGAGAACAAGCGATGTTTCAAATCATTGAAGGCTTGGTCTAAGGACATGCACCACACATGTTTTTCCTTACCAACACCCCTAGTTACTTGGATGAGGGCCCATGCAATATGGGAGAATACCAACATGAACCTGCAATAGAAATTGGAAAGGCCCAAGAAGCTCTGAAGCTCAGTGAGTGTGGTTGGGGCTAGACAGTAACAAATGACCTAGATATTGGCTAGATCCACATGTACACCATGTTGATCAAGGATGTATCCTAGGTAATGGACCATGTCCATTCCGAAGGAGAATTTTTCAAAGTTGGCATATAGCTTGTGCTACCGCAGGGTGTGCAAAACCTGTTGAATATGCTACAAGTGTTATGCCCAAGTCTTGTTGTAGATGAGGATGTCATCAAGATACACCACAACAAAAGTATTGGTGAAAGGTCACAATATATCGTCCATCATTCTCATGAAATTGGTTGGAGCATTTTTCAAACCGAAGGGCATGACCAGCCTTTCAAAAAGACCTTCTTTTGACTTGAAGGTGGTCTTCCATACATCTGTTTGTATAATTTGGGACCTGGTGGCAGCTAGAATTTAGACCAATATTATTAAAGTATTTGGCCCCCGTGAGCTGATCAAGGAGGTCTTTGATTTAGGGAATCTGGTACGGGTTCCTGACTGTGATTTTATTCAGATCCTGGTAGTCAATGTAGAGTCACCAGATCCCATCTTTCTTCTTCCCCAACACGATTGGGCGCCCACAAGGCGATGAGCTGAGACAGATGTGCCCCTTGTGGAGAAGTTCTTTGATACACTTCTTGATCTCCTCATTCTCTAACAAAGAGTGGTGGTAGACCAACCCATTGGGTAGTGGTGCGTCGGGGGTTAGATCGATGGGATGCTTGACCTGAGATTTCATAGGTACCCCGGTAGGTGAGGAGAAGATATCTGAGTATTCTTCCACGATATTATCCACTTTCTTCTACTGTGTGGAGAGGTCAGCCACAAAGGCCCTGGATGTGGTTGTAATCTTCTTCTCACTCTGAGAGTGAATCATGAAGAAGAAAAAATTCCCGGTCGAAGAGATGACCTTCCTGCATTTCTTGGCAGAGATCAAAGAAATAACACTAGGTGGGACTGCCTCAGGTATCCTATACAATTTCTTGTTCAAATTAATAATAAAACTGCAAGGCCTAGAATCATATACAACATGACATTTCCATAAATAAGTTTGGCCTAAAAGAACATTACAAACTTTGAGAGGAGCAACATCACAGAATACCTCATCTTTGAAGGGATTGATGTTGTATGCAAGAGACATTGTTGGCTGATGCAGATATCGATTCTTTGGTGAAGCCATCCAATGGTGTAGGGTTGTGAGTGTAGCGTTTTTACCAAGGGTAGTCACTTGATGACCTAGACTAATATGAGGTTCTTCTGGATACCGCTATCAATGATGAAGTGCAATGGGGTAGCTTTCACCCACATATGTGAATTAAAAAGGCGCTCTCCTTCCTCTGGCTCATCTAGTTCACCGGGATGGAGCTTGGTGGTAGCAACATTAGCACTGGGATCCACGTCAATTATCTGTCTCCTCCTTTATGGTTCTGACTTAGAGTCATAACCCCCATCTGATTCAGAGGCTTTCACCTCAAACACCAGTGATTTCTTTGAAAGACATTCAACAATGTTATGCTAGGGGATCTTATGGAAGTCACACAACTTCCTGGTATCTTTCTTTGTCTTTCTAGTGTCCTTCTTTGCTTGTGGATTGGAATGGTTGTCCTAAGACTGTCCATATTTTATTTTTCCTTTTTTCTATGGGTTTGGGCCACCCTTTCCTTGATTTTGTTGTGAGGGGTTCCCAGGCCCAAATTTCCGCGTCTTTTGTTTAAGATCTTGCTCAATTTTGATGGCATATTGGTAGGCTATGCTCAAGGACGAGATGTTCAAAAAATCGATTTCAGAATGGATGTATCTATGCATACCACCGCGATACTTGAGAACCATATATCACCCATAATATTTGATACCCATCTTGGTGCGCAAGGTTTGGAATTTATTTGTTAACTCAGGCACTGCCTGGTCTCTTTCCTTCCACAATGTGGTCCATTTTGTATACTGGTCATCATAACTTCTGACATGGTAGTATTGTTCCTTAATATCATCCCCAAAGGAATCCAAAGTGACTGTGACTGTAAATAATGAGGATTCTTCTATTTCCTTTTGCTGACATAAAGTCTCCCACCAATCTTTGACATAGGGAACGACTTTGAGGAGTGCAAAAGTAATATTTTATCTATTTGAAAAGTTATGGATAGAGAAATACGCTTATAGTAGATTCAACCATTTTTCTACACCATATGCATCTATTTTAACTTGAAATACAGGAATATAAAAGTTGATTTGTACCTTGAAGGGGGTGGCGCCCCCACTTAAGGAAGACATGTCGCATGTTGGTAGTCGTCGAAGGATTTTTGCAAAACTATCCATCATCTCGTTCCTCTGGTGCGTGAGGGCTTCCTCGAGCAACATTTTTAAAGCATATCATGTCCCATAATATTTATTTTATCCCACCATGAGAGGTCGCTTGGGTGCGCGAGTTCATTTTTCCTCAAGGGAAACAAGCTCGAGACCCAATTCTTTGTACCTTGACCTTGTCGGGGACATGCATTACGAACGACGAATAGACTGCTTTGATACCACTAATCTGGATTTTATGAGAAGAACGAAATGAATAGAGATTATTAAAATATATTAACATATAATAACAGAGATATAGTAAAATTGGTTTCTATTCAATAAGGAAATAAGCTGAAATTGTAAAATGTAGTGGAAAATAAGCTTGCTAGAATGTTCACGACTTATCTCTGAGAAGAGATGTGACGTTTGTGCTCATTTGCAAGAAGATAATTACAATGAGGCTCTAAATTCCTTTTGAAAATAATAGTGAATGAAAAAACCATAGACATCCAAAAACCTAACCCTAGGAGATGAAGCACATAAAGTCATGTGGGCCCTATTGGGGTAAGTTAGTACATCAACTTCCTGAGGTTGTAACTTTTGCATATGATCTCCATTTTAGGCACATGATAGCCCGTTGGAAAGGTATATTTGAGGAATACAAATTTTCACATAAGACTGTGAATTTGATCATATTCTTACTTTTAATATCCCTAAAAATGTTGTTAAGGGCCTCAAAACGATGTCGAAAGTTAGGGACCCAAAAATTAGGAAAAAACTGCCAAACTGGAAAATTGCCAAAATGAACCAATTGGAATATGTGGGAGGCCATTGAAATCCATATGGATCAATCCTCCCCCCTTAGGAAGAAATGGTATCCCTTGCGTTTATTTTCCCCATTAGATGACAAAATTTATGTTGAATTTGGCCCCTCATGAGCCACTTGTTGGACAACTGAGAGGGGGGGTGGATCAGTTGTTACCATGCTTAAACAATTATGCTTCTTTTAAAATATTTACAGGGCACTCAATGATGATCACAATAATGGGAAATAAACAAAGGCACATTCAGAATCAGTCACATATATGAGAAGACAGAGACAGATAATTCTCAAGGAAACCCATACAGGGTAAAAACCTCTTTTTCTTTATATGATAAGCATTATCTACATTCTTTACATTATCATACATATGAGCACCAACTCATTGTGAGGCTACAACCTCTGTTTTTGCAAGCTTCAACTTGCTGAGAGCACCAACTCTTTGTTTTCTCTAGCACCCACTAGAAGGAAGCACCAACCCCCTGGTTTCTCTAGCACCAACTAGAAGGAAGCACCAACTCCCCGTGTTCAAGCACCCACTCGAACCTTTGAGGACACCAGTCCTCCCTAGCACCTCCCAACCACCCTGAATTATAATTTCTTTGTTACTAAAATGTATTACAGTGATATAAAATTATTTAATGGCTTACCAGCCCTGTCGTTGTTCGGTTACACTGCTTTGCCCTATCTGCATCAGTGTCTTCTGCACCCCTCTATCACTATCTGTTCTTCGGCCTTTTATGCTCTATGCGCCATATCCCTTCAATGCACCATTCCTCAACTGTGCATTTCTACTCCCACGTTTTGCCTCCTTGTACACACCTCAATTCTCCTCCACAACGAAAACAACCCAATCTCTTCTTTGTTCCACATTCTTATAGTCCATGTGTTCCTTGTCCATGCAATATTTCCATGCCTCTGCATGCTCACTCCCCCACTGATCTCATCCAAATCTCGAGTGCATTTTTCTGATCATTGCAACTCTTCAGCTTCTCTAGTGGTTCCCACCATATGTTCAACATCACTACGTGTTCTCCTGAGATTCCTCAACCTCTCTGGTAGTTGAGACTCCTCGTCTTCTCTAGCACAGTCGAGCTTATGCCTTCTGTTTCAGTTACAGACTTCAATGCTCATCCATCTGTCAATCCCCCTAAGAATTGTCTTGCTTCACTGGACAAATCTTAGAGACTCTTCATCTCCTTTGGCGATCACATAGAGGTCTCTTCAAATTCTCTGGCAGAAACCATCAATGGTTTCTAGCAGTTACACTGCGAGGTGCAAAAGTAGCCCTGCGATCTTGTTCAAATTCACTTGCACCGTTGGATTGAATTCATAGAAACTTGCATTTACTTCACCATTTCACACTTCGCCATTTTAGGATCCCCGTGGTAATGATTTCATTATGCTCCATGTCCCGATCCCCGAAACTCTGAAATGGAGCCTCTATGAACTAGCTCCTTCCTTCATCTTTCGTTGATGTGACCAATGGCTGTGACCACAGATTGAGCCAAAACGTGTTTCGCATTTTGGAATTTCAGGATTTCGACACTCCCATGGTAGAGTCTCTTGATGCTCCATGTCCCGATATCCGAAGCTCCGAAATGGAGTCAGATCAACGGTCCACACTCTAAGTGATTCGGCGGTCCTGATGTCTTCATGATTTCGCATATTGTGATTTTGGGGTTCGCAACTTCGGGACTCCTATGGTAGGAGTTCTTTGACATCTCCATCTCTCGATTTCCAAAACTTCGAAGTGATGTAAACCTACTGACATCACACGTGGATTGACATGTGTCAAATAACTGCCACATGTCACTCTGATTCGTGACTTACATGTGCCTGAAATGTTGAATCAGCTTGACACTTGTTATTGCCTGGTTGTGCCACGTGTTCTTAGCTGACGTGGTTTGCTGACATGTCTTGTTTTGGGATTTCGCATTTCGGCACTTCGGGACTCCTAATGTTGAGAGTCTCTGACTTCTCCATCTCTCAATTTTTGAAACTCCAAAATGGACTGGGATCAATGGTCTAGATCAAACCTTGATCTGACGGCTCAGATTAAGTTGTGATTTTGCATATCACGATTTTGGGATTCCTGTGGTTAATATTATTTGACATCTCCAACTCTCGATCCACGAAACTTTGAAATGGACTGGGATCAACGGTCCATATCAAACCTTGATCTAATGGCTCAGATTAAGTCATGATTTCAGGATTCTTGTGGTTAATATTCTTTGACATCTCCAACTCTCGATCCGTGAAATTCCGAAATGGAGTGTTTGACATGCTCTGATCTTCTGCCATGCGTCCCTCTTGGATCAACGGCCAATATTTTATCAAGACTTCGCAAATCCATGAGCCTTCGTTGAGATTGATCAACGGTCCATATTTGGCCTCGATCTAATGGTTGAGATTATTTCGCGATATCGCATATCGTGAGTTCGAGAGGTGAAAGGCTGGAGCATTTCATACCTTTGAATTTCCAGTCAGTGAAATGATGATCTGTGTCCAAGTGTCCTTCCCGAAGATGGATGGTCCTCTTGCTTTCAGGATTTTGTAAGCCCACTTCTCCTAGCACTTTAAAGAACATGCAATCTCTCCTGGATCCAACGGTGGTCAGCCCCTGCGGTTTGATCTAACGCTCGAGATCTACCTCCATATCTGCATGCTCCTCTTGTCCATATTGAGATTTGAAAGCCATCGGGAATTCTGAATTGTTGATCCAACAATCACTGTTGTTGCTCCTCCCCATCATCACTACATTGTTGATCATGCTCCTGTACTCAAGCCATCATCCCTGCTATACTTTCCATCAATGACAAGCATACGCTGCCTATAAAACATGCCAACAATCTCCCCCTTTGTCATTGATGGCAACTAAGGCACCTGAATTCTTTTCTCCCCCTTTGACATCAATGTCAAAGAAGAGACATGCTCCCCCTGAGCTATTGCAGTAATTTTAGGAGGCATTAGATATTCAAACAATACAAAACTCCCCCTAACAAGATGGACTCTTTTAGGTGTGAGATGAAATGACACCCAACTTTTGTCTGAGATATTCAAAAGGTGTCTTAGCTAGGGGTTTAGTAAAGATGTCTGCAATTTGTTCTGTAGTGGGAATGTAATGGACCTAAACAAACTGATTGGTGACCTGCTCTCTTAGAAAATGATATTTTATGGGAATATGCTTGGTCTTGGAGTGGAAGACAGGATTTTTAGACACACTGATGGCACTAGTGTTATCACAATGAATTGGGATCGTGTTGGCAGCCAATTCACATTTTCCATTGACTAATAAGCTACCTACACCAATGTTTTGCAAACATCATTTTTTTTGTCGCAAAGTTTAAATAAACGACATTTTTTTTATTTTTGCAACATTTGCACATTTACCTTCGTTTCTGTTTTCACGACTGTAAGCGTGAAAACTTGGTCTTTCGTTGTCGCATTAAAATCATTATTTGAACTGTCATTATTCTTCTTGTCGATATGCCTATTGAGCTTATATTTTACTTATCATCATACAGTTGGCAAGACCTTATGATCTGCACTCATTTGACATTCTTTGATTGATCATACAGTTTCGTTTCATGAGTGATTAAGTTTGTGATTCATTGGCATTTGGATTTACATGTTCTTTGAGTTGATTTGATTGACCATTGGTTTCACGAAAATATATAGGTGTTAAACCCTTGATATATTTCATTTTTGATATAACACCTAGTTCCAAAACGCATTGGTACCTCGCTTAAACTCTTGATATGAATTGATACATCGCACGTCACATAGTCCAAACATTGATATTGGTTTCGTTTTGTAAGTTTTGTTTTAAAAACTATGGTATAACCATTTCTTGCGCGTTGGTTTATACACTTACCGTTGGTTTCATTTGTTGGGAAAGTGACATGATTGTTAAACTATACTATAGTGGGTTGAACAACTATAAGCACCGGTGGTTGTACCATTAGCAATGACTATTCTGCATGGCAGAAATAGCTCCACCACCTTTGCACAATGTCATTAATGACTATCCCTTATCCCTGTTTCACCTTTGTTAGCCCGAGTAACCCTTCATGCACTCTGCTCCTGTGTGCGTTATGATCCAAACTCGGGACTTACCGTGTGCTCGGATCCATGGCACCGGTGGTGTGAATCGAGCTGAACGGTAGCCAAGCCTTGCTACTATTCGAAAATGGCCAAAAAGACTTAGAGGATAACGGTTGGCTCACCTTTGTACAGCGATTCGAGGGTTTTAATTTATTTGTGGCACAACAGTTTGCCCTGACTTTTGATGGATGTAGAGCCAAGGTTGGTGGCATTCAGTTGGAAATCAATGAGGAGTTTATTAGTTATGCTATAGGGTTACCATCCTCGGGCCAGCGTTGGTTTAAAAACTCTAAGGTCGAGGAAGTTCCATGGCCACTTCTGTTCGTCCTGCGAAAGGTCACATCCTGTGATAGAGGTATGCCCATCTCTGCGCTTAAACCACAATGGCATGATATTTTGATGGTGGTCAAACAATTCGTGACCTATGAGGGTCTATATGAACTCGTTTTTCTCTACCACCTGCGTTTGTTAATGAATTTTATAGGATATCCATTGAATATGCCTTTCTACTTCCAACGTAGCCTATATAAAATGTCAAAAAGGTTTAAAAGGGAGAAGGCCGATAGTAGCCTGTTCCACCATGGACTAATTAGACTTATCGTTGTTCATCAATTAAGTCTCCACAGTGATAGATGGCGAGCTTTTATCGCTCGAAATGGTTTTGATGATACAGACCCTGTCCAGGTTGACAAGCCTGTGATTAATGAAGGCAATGTCGAGCCACCCGTGCCCTTCCATGTCCTACTGCCCTCTCCTAAACCTTCGGTCGACCTTGATGTTGACTTACCCGACGCTATAACTGAGAAGGTTGAGGCTATTAAAAATCCTGTAAGAAAAAAGGCCAAGGAAAACCCTATTGTTGATGAAAAAGGAAAAAAGAATGCTCGGCTTATCTCGAGAATGGCTAGGAATAAGCCTAAATCTAGTGTTGAGCAGAAGTCCATAGTCCTTAGTGAGGATTCAGACTCTGACATAGAACGTTTCCTAGCTAGTGAGTACCCTTACTCACAGGGTTTGTGCTCCGAGCCACCTTATGACTTCGTTTCCAATCTTCCCCCTTGCCTAAAGAATAATCCTAGCTACCCTGGGATCAAACTACCTAACGAAACCCTCAGCAATGTAGCCAAACCCTCACCTGCACTTGCGAAGCTAGGACAGTCGTCCTGTGACCAATGTGATTTGTGTTTGGAACAATACTATATATACATTCCCCTGCTTCAATCGAAAATCAAAACGTTGGAAAGTCAAGTTGCAGTATTGACTAGCCAAAGAGACAAACTTCAAGCAACTGATAGGAAGCAGAGGACTACTGGTTCCATCATTTTTCGGAATGTTGAATCGGCTACATCCATTGTCAACTCCAAAATGTCATGATCAAGCCGTCTGCTTGTCATACAGGTATGAATTTTGATATCAATTTAGTTTTGTGAATGACCAGGATTAATATAATGATTTGAATTTGGCTTTCAAATAGCTCTTTCTATCCTTTGAAATGGCTCTGTCACAATGTTTTTCATCCTGTACATTGTTTTCGCTTTGCTAAAAATAAATGAAGTTTCGATTTGGATGCACGATTTGCTCATGCCCAGTTTAGCCACTAATAGATTTTCATCGGATTTGATTCCTTTGTCTGTTAAGTAAATGAAATCGATGGTTTGCTTTCAAGTGAATTTGTTTGTATCCAATTTGAACAAGAAGTTTTTTTTATTTATTTTTATTTTTATTTTTATTTTTTATGCTAGATTTAGAATACGATCATACTTTGATTTGATTTCGTTATGGTTAGTATGCTGTGATTGTCGAACGATGAGTTTGGTTGTTACGATCTTTTAATATGCTGTGTCATATAATTTTCTAAATCAGGAATACAACTCTGATCGTTTCCAATTTGAAAAGAATGACTCTGTTTTTATGGAAACAATACTCTCATTTAAGCCTGTACAAATGATATCCACGCCCGAATCATGGAACGGTTTTGACTCACGACAATAATGTTAAACCCCAGCTGTTTGATTCGCTTGATTGGATTGTTGTGTATCTTCGGTTAGTATGATCAATTTTATGAGTTGTATTCGTATCAAAAATAGACTTGATTGCAGCTCTGTCAATTTTAATTTTCAAATGAGTTTGTTAACCCAGATCGACCTATGTTATTTGTGTCAAATTCGTATGAGGAAAACTCGGGTAAAGTCGTTTCAAAATGAATTCAAGAAATGATTTCGTGAATGATTTTGTCTACCCCAATTTGCAATAACAAACGATCGGACAATTCTTACGAACTCTGTTACCAACTGATTGATCCTGTTATGATTTCATTTCAGTTGATTTACGCGCCAGTTTTGATTTAATTCGCTCATGGCATGGATCGTTTGTTATACAGTTATGTCGATTTGAAAATGATCTTGTTTGGATTCGATTGTGTTCCTATTGATGAGGTAGCATAACAATTGCCTATGATTTGTTTTAATTATATCGATTTCAATTTGATATGGAACGATTTCATTGTTGTTCGATATGATTATGTTCACCCAATTTTGTGGTAACAAACGAAACAGAGTATATGCTTATCTATAGTCATTTGATTTTAGTTTTGTCTTGATCTCGAATTAGCATAAAAATTCCAATTTGAATAATACGTTTTCAAATAGTTGTTGGATGATAGTTGAATTTAATTCTTTAAAAGATTTGAGTTGATTTTAATGCTGATTCTATGTCTGATTTAGACCAGCTACAGAATCGCAAGATTTTGTAGCTAGTCTATAGTATTAGATTTTTTAATCATTTTATTAATAAAATACCCTTCTAAATTGTCCATTTTGAACACTTTTCAGGTACATCCAAATTGCATTGGACATACTGGACAATTTAGGAGATGTTTTGTGATTTAGTTTTTATTCTAGGTTCCTAGTTTAGTCAAGACTTGGGATATCTTCCTAGATTTTATGTAAATAGTTTGATAACTTCTACAGGGATGTTTTACCTTGTAGAAGGTCTTTAAATACTTATTATTTTGTGTAATAAGGGGCATCCTCACTTGTGGGAGAAAGAGGCTATGGATTTCTAATACAAACTGAGATAGAAGTTGATGTTTTGCTACAACTTTCGTTTTTCAATATATCAATCTTTTGTTTCAAGTTATGCATGTTATTTGCAGTTGATTATTGACTACTTTAGCTATCATAGTCTATTGCAGAAGGATATGATTTAATTAATGTGCTATCCATATCTGATTTCTTTCAATACTTTAAAAACACAACAATTACTTTGTTCAGTTGATGAACGACAGATTTCTCTTCTTCATCAATTGAATTATTTTGTATAAGTCTTTACATACAGGTTTATCTAATTGTGAAGATTTATAAATCATATGATTGTTGTAATTTTTATGTCTTGATTGTCATGTAAATATATTAAAGAGCACTGCATATTTCTGTTTACAAGGAGCACCTGGATAATTTGGAGCGGGTTTCCTCCCTCCGATCAACTAAGACAATCATCATACACAGGACAAATTTGGAGCGTTTCTCCAGGTCAGTTTGTGATTTATTTTTGTTAATTTGTTAGTATAATATTAGTAGTTTAGTTAGATATATGTTTAGTTAGATTTGTAGTTAGAATTAGTATATTAGTTGTTTAGTTTAGTTAGTTTTTTGTTTTATTTCTATTCATAAAATTATAAAATCAACAAAAAACATTTTTCTCTGTCTTAGGGCAGAATGCAAATGAGTTTTTCAGGTTTTATTCAAATCTGTAAATTGTAGATATTGTACATTTTGTGATTAAGTTATATTTCTGTTAGTAGTTAGATAGTTAATTAGTTAGAGTTAGTATAGTATTAGATAATAGATTTTTATATAGATTAGAATAGTTAGTTTAGTTTATTAGTTTGTTTAATAGTTAGTTTTAGTTAGATTAGTTAGTTTAGAGTAGTTTTTCTTTTTGTTTCTTAGGACCTTAGATCGGCTAACGGAGCCGCTAAACCCGTCAGGGTGGTTCATCCCAAATGGCTTGGGTTATTAGATAACCCTGGACCGGTTCCACTCTTCCAGTTGACAGACGGTCAATTTCGCCCATCAACAGATCGGTGCAGTGTATTTTACCTCTAATTCTGCAAGTGTCTGAATCATCCATAATACTTGAGTGAAACAGGTAGCAGCAGCAATGTACTCTGCCTCTGTGGTTGATAAAGAAATGGAACCTTGCTTTTTAATAAGCCATGCTACTAAAGAATCATCCAGGAAGAATGCTCCTCCACTGGTGCTTTTTCTCTCATCGACATAGTTTGCCCAATCTGCATCTGAGTAGGCAGTTAACTGAAAATTCTGATTTCTGGGATACCACAGGCCATAAGTCATTGTTTATTTTAAATACCTTAATATCCTTTTGACAGTGTTTAAATGACTCTGTTTGGCTGCAGCCTGATATCGTCCTACCATTCCTACAACATGCATTATGTCTGGGCGAGATGCTGTGATGTACAACAGGCTTCCTATCATTGATTGATATGAGATTTGATCAACATCAGGTGAATCATCATCCTTTCTTAATTTACATCTAGTTACCATAGGTGTACCCACAGGTTTAGAATCTTCCATTTGAAACCTTTTCAGCATTTCTCTTAGATATTTTTCTTGAGAAATGAACATCCCTTTG